>OX637408.1:6058187-6658187 GCA_951799425.1 Ilex aquifolium | reverse complement strand
TAGCCAACCGGTAGTCGAGTGTCCAGTGCGTCCGAGCTACCGGTAGCCAAAATCAGTTACCGGTAGCCACTGTAAAAATCCGAATTTTTTTTAGTTCGCGAACCCTCGATTTTTCCCCCACTATAAATACATCCTCTCACCTCCTTAGCCTTCATTACACCACTCCAAACCCTAGATAGCTTGAGAGGAGAAGAGAGGAAGAGAAAAAACAAATCCAAGAGAGAGATTTACATCATTTGTGAAGATCAAACCCTAGATTTCTCAAAAATCTCACTTCCCCACCTATTTCTTTTCTTCTATTCTTCAATTACTCACACCCAAATCTCTTGAAACTCTAGGAGGACGAAATTAAGCGGAAAAAGGAAGGAGAATAGGAGATTTTGAAGCTTGGGTCTTAGATTGAAGCTACAACTAAGAGGTAGGGGTTTTCTTCCATTCTCTTACATTGAGGTTAGGGCTACTATATATATGCATTCTCTTGACTCTCAATCATATATACTTGCTATGAATTCATCATTTCTTGTTATTCTTGCAATTATTACCTTGTATTAAACTATGTGATGGTTGGGTAATCACTAAACCTCTTGTATGCCCTAGTTCTTCAAGGGAAGTGGGTGTTCTCTTGATTTATCCTTGGTTATTGATTTCAATCTGGATATTCGTTTGTTGTCGATTTCAATACTTAATTGTTCCTTTATTCTTGATTTCAAGCTTGATATTTGTTGTTAGGGATTCAAGACTTGATTTGTCCTTTTTTCTTGAGTTCCAAAGCTTGATCACTCATTTGTTCTTGATTTCAAAACTCTAGCGATTTGTATTGAACAATAAAATGATACTTTTGATGATCTCATGTACTTTTTCTTAAATATTTTTTTTATGGGAAATATCACTTGCGAAAATTGTGGATTTGGGGATTTATGGTATTGTTGGTAATGTGAGATGTTTGTTGATATGTTATCTCTTGCGTAGTTGTACGATACTACCATGGTTTACTATTGACCGGGTGTCATGTAGTGGGTAGACGGCTTTGTATGCCACGCGGGTATGAACTTTTCCTACCACATGGTGTGGGTAGACGTCTTTGTACGCCGTGTGGGTACGAACATTTCCTAGCACTAATGATAACGGTGTAGTAACGTGGGTTGTGTCGGACATACAGTGTGGGTATCGTGCATTGTACCAAAAATGGTTTCGACAAGAGTTTCGGGAAGTATGGGATTCCGCGAGAACTTGTTGGAAACGGTTTATGGTAGAATGGATTATCAATGGTATATTTTGTTTATTTATTCATTTCAATTACTGTTGCTATCTAAACTTGAGATCTGTTAAAATGTCCTCATTTTACTTCAAATGTTATATATGTTATTTGTGAAATGAGACCGACCGTTTTATATACTTTTCTAAACCTTGTTTGGGTTTGGGAGGATTTTCTACAGAGCTTCGTGCTCACCCCCTACCGTTGAATATTTTTTTCAGATTGTGTGCCAGAGGATGAGCTCGGTGCTCATGAGCCGGGCCATGGAGAGGCTTCACTAGAGGGATACTTGGATCCCGAGTGGGACATCTAGAGATGTCGCTTACTTTTGCTCTAGACTAGGATATTCATTGTAAACCTTGTAAAGTCTAGTTTTCTTTTGTAATTCCGCTGCGCTACATTATTAAATTTTTGAGATGTAAATGCCATGGTTGGGCATATTCTTTTGGATGATGATGTAAATATTTTATGGATGATGAATGAAGTTTAATTTAATTATGGATGATATTAGTGCTCTCATGACGTGAATGTTTTAGAATGTAATGCCGTCCAGGGTGTGTTTTGGGGCATTACAATTTGGGACCCAAGTGTAAGTGCAAAATGGGCTTGTAAATGTTTGTTTGTTTGTTTGGGTTGATTCAATGTGCCACGAAGGTGTTTGATTATATTACACCATCTCCACTCCTTATTCAAATCAAATTTAAATTTGAATAAAAATAGACTAAAAACAAGTTTCAATTTTTTACTCAAATCTAGGCAAACTCAAATATTTCCTAGCACTAATGATAACGGTGTAGTAACGTGGGTTGTGTCGGACATACAGTGTGGGTATCGTGCATTGTACCAAAAATGGTTTCGACAAGAGTTTCGGGAAGTATGGGATTCCGCGAGAACTTGTTGGAAACGGTTTATGGTAGAATGGATTATCAATGGTATATTTTGTTTATTTATTCATTTCAATTACTGTTGCTATCTAAACTTGAGATCTGTTAAAATGTCCTCATTTTACTTCAAATGTTATATATGTTATTTGTGAAATGAGACCGACCGTTTTATATACTTTTCTAAACCTTGTTTGGGTTTGGGAGGATTTTCTACAGAGCTTCGTGCTCACCCCCTACCGTTGAATATTTTTTTCAGATTGTGTGCCAGAGGATGAGCTCGGTGCTCATGAGCCGGGCCATGGAGAGGCTTCACTAGAGGGATACTTGGATCCCGAGTGGGACATCTAGAGATGTCGCTTACTTTTGCTCTAGACTAGGATATTCATTGTAAACCTTGTAAAGTCTAGTTTTCTTTTGTAATTCCGCTGCGCTACATTATTAAATTTTTGAGATGTAAATGCCATGGTTGGGCATATTCTTTTGGATGATGATGTAAATATTTTATGGATGATGAATGAAGTTTAATTTAATTATGGATGATATTAGTGCTCTCATGACGTGAATGTTTTAGAATGTAATGCCGTCCAGGGTGTGTTTTGGGGCATTACAATTTGGGACCCAAGTGTAAGTGCAAAATGGGCTTGTAAATGTTTGTTTGTTTGTTTGGGTTGATTCAATGTGCCACGAAGGTGTTTGATTATATTACACCATCTCCACTCCTTATTCAAATCAAATTTAAATTTGAATAAAAATAGACTAAAAACAAGTTTCAATTTTTTACTCAAATCTAGGCAAACTCAAATATTTCCTAGCACTAATGATAACGGTGTAGTAACGTGGGTTGTGTCGGACATACAGTGTGGGTATCGTGCATTGTACCAAAAATGGTTTCGACAAGAGTTTCGGGAAGTATGGGATTCCGCGAGAACTTGTTGGAAACGGTTTATGGTAGAATGGATTATCAATGGTATATTTTGTTTATTTATTCATTTCAATTACTGTTGCTATCTAAACTTGAGATCTGTTAAAATGTCCTCATTTTACTTCAAATGTTATATATGTTATTTGTGAAATGAGACCGACCGTTTTATATACTTTTCTAAACCTTGTTTGGGTTTGGGAGGATTTTCTACAGAGCTTCGTGCTCACCCCCTACCGTTGAATATTTTTTTCAGATTGTGTGCCAGAGGATGAGCTCGGTGCTCATGAGCCGGGCCATGGAGAGGCTTCACTAGAGGGATACTTGGATCCCGAGTGGGACATCTAGAGATGTCGCTTACTTTTGCTCTAGACTAGGATATTCATTGTAAACCTTGTAAAGTCTAGTTTTCTTTTGTAATTCCGCTGCTCTACATTATTAAATTTTTGAGATGTAAATGCCATGGTTGGGCATATTCTTTTGGATGATGATGTAAATATTTTATGGATGATGAATGAAGTTTAATTTAATTATGGATGATATTAGTGCTCTCATGACATGAATGTTTTAGAATGTAATGCCGTCCAGGGTGTGTTTTGGGGCGTTACAATTTGGGACCCAAGTGTAAGTGCAAAATGGGCTTGTAAATGTTTGTTTGTTTGTTTGGGTTGATTCAATGTGCCACGAAGGTGTTTGATTATATTACACCATCTCCACTCCTTATTCAAATCAAATTTAAATTTGAATAAAAATAGACTAAAAACAAGTTTCAATTTTTTACTCAAATCTAGGCAAACTCAAATATTTACTCAAATTTTCAATTGTCAGATTTCACTCTTTTAAAAAATCAAATGGTCATATTTCATCTACCTTTAAATTTGAGTCTGCCCTACTTTAAATTTGAGTCTGTCATTCTTTCAATTTGAGTTTAGTTATGTATTCTTGAATCTACCATGTTTATATTTGAGTTTTTCATTTCAAGCTTTTGAGTCGGATATGAAACAAACTTATCTTTGTAGTTTAAATTTTCTTCGTATTAATACAAGTTTTAATCTTCATTTCTTTACCATGTATCTTTATATTATGCATGTGTTTGCTTTCATTATGAGTAGCTAAGTTTTTAGTTGGTTAATCCAAGGGAGATTTCCTCTTGGGTATGCTAAATCAACTCTCCTCCATTCTTCCTCGTAGTGTAAGGTGTTTGGTTTGACTAGGTTGAGTGTGGACGTGGTTGTGAGCTCTTGATACACCGTCGATTTGTCACGGGGTGTGCTTGAGCCTACACCTCCACATTAGTCCCTCACTTCCTACGAATCAATCAAGCACCGAGACACCATTGGTAAAATGTTTTGAGTTGATTTGGCATTCCTATTGGAATGACCTCTTTGGATTAGCCAATCTTGTTTTCATTACACTTTTATAAAAAACTCCACTCACCAAAACACACAACTACAAGATTTTACACTTTTTAATTTCTTTACAAAATCACCTTCACTACAATTCAACCTTCCTTCCCTGAGGAGACAACATTGGAATACTCATTCCAAGTAAAACACGACACTTGAAAGTCTCTCTTCGTTTGGGGAGGGCATTAAAATGGAGTTAAGTGTAGAAATTTATAAAGAGAAATTGTACACTCTATTGTTGGAATTGCATAAACTAGTGTGCACCTCTATTTTGTTGAGAATTTTGAACAATTATCTTTTATATTGTTGGATAGATTGGTTAGGAAAGGCATTTGCACACCAAAAAAATTTTAAAATCAAAAAAATCAATGGGCGCAGGCTCATATCCGAATTGAAGCCGGATTGACATGAGTCCTTTTTATTTTATTTTCATGTACATAATAGTTAGATTTATTTTATTGTTATATTTTATTTTCATGATGTTGTAGTGTAGATTTTAGCATGAAGTTGTTTACCTCTCTCTAATTTGGACTCAATTCATTTTAAGCATCATCATAACAAATCTTATTCAATATCATGTGCGAGTTTAAGTTGGGGGGTGTAAGCAAGCTTTTTTGTGTTTCATTTTCCCTTTAATGTGTATAAAGAAAAAAAAGGGAGTATCTTATTTCTCATGTTACTTTCGTTTTTCCCATTGCATGATTCCTTGTGCATTGAGGACAATGCATGGTTCAAGTTGTGGGGTGAGGTGCACCATTTACATGATCCACCACTTTTTGTACAGAATAGTTGGAAATATGAAAATTTTGGACATTTTTTGTGGAAAATATCTAATATTGAACTATATTCCCCTATCCTAATTGTTATGTGAGTTGTGATAGTTTAATCTTCATTTTGAACTTTGAATACATGAGCACATCATAGAAGTTTATCCTATGCCGAAGTATCACATATGTGTTTTCTTTCGAACTCAACTATAATGTATCTTGAATGTGTAATTTTGGCAATTTACGGATTGGATCCACATTTTAGAACTTGACATGCATAGTGGAGATGAAATAAGTATCTGTGTGAGCTTTAGTGTCAATCCTTGTTGGAGGGAACTTACACTTACTCAAAGGAACAATTTTTTCAAATTCAAAATCTGTTCAATAATATCATTATGCTTGCTTTGGTTAGAGTGCATGTGGATAGTTGATTGACTTTGTCTTGAAATGCCAATATGCCTCCACATGCTTATCTAGAGATGACCTTATGCCATCTTTGAATTGTGTTGAGTCTTAGCCTTTTTCTTGTAAAAAATTTATCCCTAGTGCCGTGATTGAGTTTTAATTGAAAATTCATTTCCGTGCCACATGATTGACCAAACCAGTGCAAAATGATTAAAATTGTCACACCTTGGTTGTTCCGAGACTGACTGTGATTGATCATAAAGTAAAGGAAATGTGGTGAGGAAACTGATTAGTACTTAAACTTGACATATTATTATGACATTTTAAGACTAATTGTACTTTAATGGAGTTTAAGTGATGTCATTTCAGGCCCTAAACTGAACAAGGACCCAAAAACAACAAGTACCACACTTGGATGCAGTGCCAGTACATTATAGCCCAAAATTGGAGAAGCTTGGAACACTGTCACCACGTTCGAACGGCAACTCACGTTCGAACGTCAAACAAGACACTGTAGCAGACTCAGATGCTGAAGAGATGGCGTGTGGCAGTTAGGAAAGAAGACTGGAACTCTGAAGTACTTGAGTGTCACGTTCGAACGCCAACTCACGTTCGAACGTGCACTTGAGTGGATTGAAGACCAGACCACTGCAGAGAGTTGGTACTGCACTTCACAGGGGACCTACAGATCACTCGAGTGAAAGGGGTCAGAGCAGATCTGGCGTTCGAACGCCCTCAGTGCCAAAACAGAAGCAACGTTCGAACGCCAACTCACGTTCGAACGTCATCCACAGAGTGGCTGCAGAGTTGTTGACTGTTCACTTGGACTTGGGCGGCAAACACTATTCTTTCACCCCCCCTACCTCTTCCTCTTGCCTATAAATACTCCCCATGTTGGAGAGCTTGAGGAGCCAAGCATTGTAGGAAGTAGCATAGTGATGGAGGCTTAGACTCCCACTTTCATTGTAGTTAGTTCATTTTCCTTATAAAGTATTTATTTTAGATATTAGTTTGGCTTTAGTCCAACATCCCTTGCTTGTTATAGCAATAGTTTTATGTTTATGTTTATGTCTATGCTTTCAATTCTCATGCATAGAAGAGAGATAGCTCCCATCTTGGTTGAGGAAGCAACCCTCCAATCTTTGGTTGAGGAAGCCACCCTCCAAATGTGACTAGCTTTCTTCTACTTTAATTGTTCATGCATTTCACTTCCATTGCTTGAGCTTCCTTCTTTCTTAGAAGAGTGAAACTCTTCCACTTTTCTAGAGCTTGATCAAAGCCGTGAAGGGTGGAACGTGATTCACCCATTCTTTGGAGAAGATTTGCTCCGTATTTGTGTTACTCTATCTTTTAAAGTTCTCCACTTGGAGGGATGAGCATCACTCACTTTTCTAGCTTTACCCAAGCCATGAAGAGTGAGTAGTTTCTCATTCACTCTTTAGTGAGAAGAGAAGGGCATGCATAAGTTATCCGGGAATTATATTTGTGCAATGTTCTTTTATGCTTAACATTTATTTTCCCCTATTATCGGATGATTGATTGCATCTAGCAAAGCTAAGGTACTTTGTATAATTGTGAGCCCTTTCTATGACATGGATGACTCCTGCATAGAAAGACTCATCAGTTCAAGGCAAGTACCCCGGCTAGATCCTCATGACTACCCTTCAATCTCCCCCCTTATTGTACTTCACTAAAAAGAATGGACTATTAATATCATGATTGGATGTCTTGTAGAAACACTTGATTGTTTGTAGACGGGTTAAGTCTCGGCACAGACAATGCTTGTAAACTTCTAGAAAGACATCGGAATCATGTTCTTAATTCTCACAATCTATCTTTATCTTCCGATTAACTTACTGTTGACACGGGAGTTAATTGAGTTATCAAGCACAATTATGACAAACCGGATAACAAACTACATGTCCAGATCCTTGCACTAAAGAGTGACTCTTTTTTTTTATTAACATTCATTTCCTAATTTGTTAAGAAAATCTCCTGGAAAGAATCTTATATTCTGTCCCGCAAAACCCATATCTCACAGCAAATCCAAATCAAAAAAATGTTACCACCAAAAGGTCTCTACCACTACTTACCTTAGAAATATCAACAAAAGTTCCCTGTGGATTCGACTCCGGACTCAAACCGGATTATTACTACAGCTTGACCACCTGCACTTGGGTGTACATCGGATAGATAGCTGTCAAGTTTTTGGCGCCGTTGCCGGGGACTCTTGAGATGGATACTTTTGCTCCAAGAGTTTGATCTTGTCATCAAAGACAAGAAAGGCGTCGAGAATGTGGTGGCAGATAATCTATCCAGACTAACCTATGAATTTCATGAGGATGGACTGCCAATCAATGAGAAATTCCCCGATGAACAACTGTTCATGATTGATAATACACCTTGGTATGCAGACATTGCTAACTTTCTTGCTACTGGTACACTCCCTCCATCTTTTACCATGTTGGACCAAAAGAAATTTCTGAGGGAGGTACGTAACTTCTTTTGGGAGGATCCTTACGTATTCAAGTACTATAAAGATCAAATCATAAGACGTTGCATCCCTGCTCATGAAAGTAGCCAGGTAATAACTTTTTGTCATTCTGAAGCATGTGGTGGCCACTTTTCATCAAGAAAAACCGCTGCAAAAATATTGCAGTGTGGATTTTACTGGCCCACACTTTTTCAAGATGTCCATGCCTTTTGTTTAACTTGTGATAGGTGTCAAAGGTTGGGAAACATTTCTAAAAGAAATATGATGCCCTTAAACCCCATTTTGGTAATTGAAATTTTTGACTGTTGGGGCATCGATTTTATGGGACCATTTCCCCCTTCCTTTGGCTATCTATACATTTTAGTGGCTGTAGACTATGTATCTAAATGGGTTGAAGCAATTCCATGCCGAAACAATGATCACAAAACAGTGATCAAATTTTTAAAAGAAAATATTTTGTCTTGGTTTGGAATTCCGAAATCAATCATAAGTGATGGGGGTGCTCATTTTTGCAATCGTCCTTTCTGGAATTTAATGAAAAAATACTTGATTTTTCACAAAATTGCAACCCCTTATCACCCACAGACTAGTGGACAAGCTGAGTTAGCTAATCGGGAGATCAAATTAATTTTGGAAAAAACGGTGAACCCAGATCGCAAAGATTGGTCATTAAGACTAACTGATGCGCTCTGGGCATACCGAACTGGTTTTAAAACAATTTTGGGCATGTCTCCTTATCGATTAGTCTATGGAAAGCCATGTCACTTGCCTGTGGAATTGGAACATAGGGCATACTGGGCCATTAAAGCAATGAATTTTGACTTAGACAAGGCTGGGCTAAAAAGGAAACTTCAGATGAATGAATTGGAGGAATTGAGAAATGAAGCATATGAAAATGCTAAGATTGCTAAAACCAGGATGAAAATTTTTCATGACAAACACATTGTGCGGAAGTCTTTTGAGCCATCTCAAAAAGTCTTGCTATTCAATTCAAGACTCCGCCTCTTTCCTGGTAAGTTGAAATCAAGACGGGCTGGGCCTTACATTGTGAAAATGGTGTTTGATCACGGAGCAGTTGAAGTGGAAAACCCAGCAAACGGTAATAATTTTATTGTTAATGGTCAGAGGTTAAAACCATTTTTGGAGGATTTTGTTAGAAATGTGGAAACCATTCTTTTAATGGAACCAGAGTACTCCTCCGAAATTCGCGCCTGCCGACACTCCTGTGGATCGGGTCAGGAAATATCAACTCCAACCCGACCCACTGGGGCGCCTTTATAAGGCGCCCACGTGTTCCCCAGCCGCCGCAGTTGGCCCCCCCCCCATTTTTCTTCTTCTTCTTCTTCCTTTTTCTGTCTTCTGTTAGTCGTCGAGTCGCCGAGAAAACACCCATGACCACACACTCCACAAACACGATATTTTGCTTCCTGTTTAGCATTTTAATCTTATATTTGCTCACGGGTGTTCTTCTCTTGTTCGCACTCACACATAAGGATTTTCAGCCTACCTGAAATCCGGATCTGCGCACAGATGAGTAATTTTTGGTGTTTTTATTTGTAGGTCTCAGCGGTGAACAGATCTTTACCATTCAACCGCGTCTCCACACTCAATGAACCGGTAAATTCGAAACATTGGGGACAATGTTCAGTTTAGGTTGGGGGGTATGATCAGTTCATTTTCGTTTATAGTTCAGTTTCGTTCATAATTTTTGCAAATTTTTTTAAATTTTATTGTCGTTGTTGATCATGTTTGAACATTGATTGTATAAATTGATTATGCTTATGAATCAGCTTCAATCATCTTTGTGACTGGCAGACGTAAAAGAACCAGATAGTGAGTCTTAAAATTTTGCAATCATGGATGTAAATCTGTTTTGGTTTAGCCTAGGAGTCCTACGTAATTTTCCATCTGATGTACATACCATGATCATGAAAAAAACAAGGTTAGTAAGGAAGGCTGAAATCAAAGAGAAACAAGTGAAACCCCTCTGTAGCAGAAGTAGTTTTGCCAAACGCCGTCGTGCAAAAAGGCTTGGTGCCTGTAAACAGTGTGGCAGATACTTTCACGAAAGAAGGTACAACCAGTGTTCTGAACCAATTTCCGGTCGCGCACTTGATCGATTAGACTGGATAGTGAATGGGCTGAGTAAGGATTACCCTGATACGCCATGCTATTCCGGTACTGTGCTTAACCGATTTGTGAGAGAAGAAGTTGGGAGAGTTACTGGTTGTCCCTTTTACACAGACACAGAGGGAGACTCAGATTAGATAATTTTTTTATAGGAAATATGTACTTTTGTGGGGGAGTGAATGCCAAAGGTCCGAATTTGTTGTAAAAAAAAAAAAAATGTAAAAACCTTTTTGTATAAATTTCTTTTTGATTGAAATGAAAATATGGGCCGAGTAAGGAATGCCCCAAAATACCAACCTGGAGCGTGGGTAGGGGTTCATCATGAGACGCCTTAGTTTTTGAATTAAATTTGTGTGTTTTGTCTTCTTTGATTGTATATAGTGCAATAGGAAAAATTTTATTTTTGGATCAACGTTCGAACGCCAGGTAACGTTCGAACGTTGACTGCCTACAGTACTCAGCCTCTGATGAGCTTCTGCAGAAACTTGGAAATACTGGGAGCTCAGTCCGTTCGAACGCCAATAGACCGTTCGAACAAGATTAACGTTCGAACGCCAATAGACCGTTCGAACGAAGAGTGCTTACAGTACTTTGGTCTCTGCAGAAACACAAAAGTATTGGGAGCTCATCACGTTCGAACGCCATACCACGTTCGAACGATCTTTTTAAATTTCTTCTACCCACGTTCGAACATCACCAACGTTCGAACGTCACAACTCAGGCTATAAAAGCCTGGTTCGTCGTTTTTAGCCAAAATCCCCAATTTTTTCAAAACCCTAGAATTCCCTGCCCCTCCACAGACCTCAACTTACCTTCATTCCCCAAAAACATCCAAATTCGACCTTCCCTAACCCCTCCCCACATCAAACATCATCAATCCCAGACCTAGAACACTAAGTTCCAGAACTTTTCAGGACCCTCCCATATCAAAAGAACGTTCGAACGCCATGCCAAGGATGAAGCTTCCTGCCAGGCGTGCTCCACCAGTAAATCAAGACCCAAACATGGTGGAAGAAGTGATAGAAGAAAGAGGAGGAAGGCAAAGGACCAAGAAATTCGACAAAACCAGATTTCCTAATGCCTTAAAGGCTGAAAGGTATGAGAATTTCTACCATAAACATGCTATTGTTTGTGAGAAGGATGTGGTGATTGATGATTTTGCTGAGATTGGGATAAAACAAGAAATGGAGAGAAGGGAATGGGTTTGGTATTTGAGAAATGGTGGAGACGCCGTTGTTGAATTGGTGCGGGAGTTTTACTCCAACGCCGAGATCATCAACGGCGCAATACGCACATACGTTAGGGGTACCCACATTGACGTGGACGAGGCGTACATTGTGGAGATAAGGGACGAGATACCCCGAGTACAAAACCCTACCTACCCACCAAAGAAGAATGTGGCAATGATTGTGGTAGGAAAGGAGTTGACTGGGATAGCTGACTTTTCTTGGGTGGGGAAGAAATTTTTTAAGCAAGGGGAGCTCACCGACAAGTATAAGATGTTGAATTTAATTGCGGTGTCGAACTTTGCCCCCTTGGGAAGAAAGAATGAGATTCTACCTGATATGGCCCAACTCCTATATGTCATTGGCAAAGGACACAACATTGACCTCCCATCTCTCATCCTGAGTGAAATGAAAAAAGGGTGTGATGTGAAGAGGAATTCGCTTCCCTTCGGCACCCTCGTGACTAAGATATGCACGGAGCATGGGGTAAGGATAAAGACTGGGATGGAGATCCAGAAGCCAATGGGGCCACTGAACAAGGCTCCCTTCCGGAGGAGCCAAAGTCATAGTGGCGGCCCAGCGGCAAGGCAAGAAGAGCCCCCGGCCCAAGGAGTGGATGAAGTGGAGGAAGAGTTGGATGAGATGGAGAGAGAGATAGAGATAGAGGTAGGAGGGGAAGGAGATCAGCCAGCGGAGGCAGGACCTAGCACCAGCACCAGTACCCGACGCTCTTTTATGGACGTCCTGCTTAGCATCGAAGCTAAGCAGGACGAGATCCTTCGGTATTTGAGGGGTGGACAGGGTGGTGCTAGTGGCCAAGGAGGAGAGTGAGAGAGAGGAACTTCTATTTCTGTTCTTGTTCCTATGTTTTTGTTTTATGTTTGTTTAAAGTACTTCTTTGTATGAATTTCTTCTTTTATAGTTGTAAGTTTTTGTGTGGTTGTGAATGAATGAACCGTTGATGTTAAAGGATGATATTTTGAAATGAATGGTTCCATTTATCACTTTTATTTGGTTTTATACATTTGTAGATTTAGCATAGAAATTAAAAGGAGAAGGAACAAATGTGGATATAAGAATGCTTGCTAGAGTAAATATGCACATGATCGGTTTGACACCTCAATTTATTAACTAAGACTTCAAACCACATTTCTTGAAAAACATGGATGTTCTCTCTATACTTAAATTGTCATTTGTACATCGATATTTGTTATTTTAAAAGTACAGGAGGATCTGACTCGCAAATGGAATTGGTAAATAACCGATACTCCCTGGAAAACCTGACATACACAGTGGAGATAACAAAGAACACCAGGGTGAGTTTCGAACCTAACGATGCTTTCGAGAGACAATCAATGTTTACTCAAGCAAATTCTTTTCAAATCTCAATTTTTGAATGATCTCATTAACCTTTCTTTGATTAATGCACTTAAAAGTGATCTATTGACATATCCCACACGGAACCATCACATACGACACATACATGTGCACATGCTTGAGAAATGATCTTAGGCCATCTTTGATATAATATTGAGCCTTAGACCTTTCTTTGAAAAAAAAAAAATTTCCCTCGTTAGCCACGTTTGAGCTATCAATGTTTAAAGTTTTCTTTGATAAACCTACATGATTACCAAACCACAGGAAAACATCCTTGACATACCTTGGCTATCTAATTTTCTTACATCCTCTTTGTAAGATGATACAGAAAAAGGAAAAGAAAAAGGAGCATTCGAGATTATCATCCAAGAAGAGTTGATTGGAACAATTGAAACAAAATAGAAGCGAAAAGGCAAGAACTTGCCAAGAAAGTGAAAAAATGAGAAAAATGAAAGAAAGAAATGTCATCTTTCGGCAAAATATCAAGAAGCTAGAAAGAGGTGTGCTATAATACGCAAATAACAGATAGCTTTTGAAAATCCCTGACGTCGTTTCGTTAGCCACTGATCTCTGGCCACGCTACAACCCATGCAAAGCCCTAATTGATCTCAAGTATGTTGCATGCATGTGTTGTTAATCACAATGGGGATATGGTAAATAGCATTCCTTTTAATTGCGTTGATATTCTTTCATGAGATTATGCCAAACATAAATAGTTGCTTATTTAAAATTTCACTCCTTTCTTAAATAGTGCATGTGATTTTTCGACTGGCCATCTTCTGATCACATGATCTGTGAGAAACAAGTCACTATAATCAGAGTGAACCTTTGCTGAGAGTTTACTACGTGAGGTTTGTGAAATCGAAACTATCCATGGAAGGTGAATAAAAGGGAGTATTTGTTACATAACAATTTTTATTGCTTGAATGATCATTCCTATTGCATTGAGAATTTCAAATACCAATGTATCAAATGATAATTTTTGCATAGATTGAATACCTGTGAAATAAGGATGTGTGAGACATAAGTCAAAAGTTGAAAATCTGGTGTCTCAACGACCATGATGCTAATTTACTTTAGACAGCATTCTACTATACACATCTGTTCAACTGAAGTTTGTGGGTAGCTTCTCTGGAAACCCTCACGAGACAACACTCGTCCGCTAGGGTAAACCTAGTGGTTCAACGGCTTGTTGCATAAGCTAAATGCAACCGGATGACCTACGGAAATGGCATTAGGAGTAGAATTTTCTTTTTCGTATTACTAGAGACTAGCAATATTTAGGTTGGGGAGTGTGATTAGTACTTAAACTTGACATATTATTATGACATTTTAAGACTAATTGTACTTTAATGGAGTTTAAGTGATGTCATTTCAGGCCCTAAACTGAACAAGGACCCAAAAACAACAAGTACCAACCTTGGATGCAGTGCCAGTACATTATAGCCCAAAATTGGAGAAGCTTGGAACACTGTCACCACGTTCGAACGGCAACTCACGTTCGAACGTCAAACAAGACACTGTAGCAGACTCAGATGCTGAAGAGATGGCGTGTGGCAGTTAGGAAAGAAGACTGGAACTCTGAAGTACTTGAGTGTCACGTTCGAACACCAACTCACGTTCGAACGTGCACTTGAGTGGATTGAAGAACATACCACTGCAGAGAGTTGGTACTGCACTTCACAGGGGACCTACAGATCACTCGAGTGAAAGGGGTCAGAGCAGATCTGGCGTTCGAACGCCCTCAGTGCCAAAACAGAAGCAACGTTCGAACGACCTCAGTGCAAAAACAGAAAGAACGTTCGAACGCCAACTCACGTTCGAACGTCATCCACAGAATGGCTGCAGAGTTGTTGACTGTTCACTTGGACTTGGGCGGCAAACACTATTCTTTCACCCCCCTACCTCCTCCTCTTGCCTATAAATACTCCCCTTGTTGGAGAGCTTGAGGAGCCAAGCATTGTAGGAAGTAGCATAGTGATGGAGGCTTAGACTCCCACTTTCATTGTAGTTAGTTCATTTTCCTTATGAAGTATTTATTTTAGAGATTAGTTTGGCTTTAGTCCAACATCTCTTGCTTGTTATAGCAGTAGTTTTATGTTTATGTTTATGTCTATGCTTTCAATTCTCATGCATAGAAGAGAGATAGCTCCCATCTTGGTTGAGGAAGCAACCCTCCAATCTTTGGTTGAGGAAGCCACCCTCCAAATGTGACTAGCTTTCTTCTACTTTAATTGTTCATGCATTTCACTTCCATTGCTTGAGCTTCCTTCTTTCTTAGAAGAGTGAAACTCTTCCACTTTTCTAGAGCTTGATCAAAGCCGTGAAGGGTGGAACGTGATTCACCCATTCTTTGGGGAAGATTTGCTCCGTATTTGTGTTACTCTATCTTTTAAAGTTCTCCACTTGGAGGGATGAGCATCACTCACTTTTCTAGCTTTACCCAAGCCATGAAGAGTGAGTAGTTTCTCATTCACTCTTTAGTGAGAGGAGAAGGGCATGTATAAGTTATCCGGGAATTATATTTGTGCAATGTTCTTTTATGCTTAACGTTTATTTGCCCCTATTATCGGATGATTGATTGCATCTAGCAAAGCTAAGGTACTTTGTATAATTGTGAGCCCTTTCTATGACATGGATGACTCCTGCATAGAAAGACTCATCAGTTCAAGGCAAGTACCCCGGCTAGATCCTCATGACTACCCTTCAATCTCCCCCCTTATTGTACTTCACTAAAAAGAATGGACTATTAATATCATGATTGGATGTCTTGTAGAAACACTTGATTGTTTGTAGACGGGTTAAGTCTCGGCACAGGCAATGCTTGTAAACTTCTTGAAAGACATCGGAATCATGTTCTTAATTCTCACAATCCATCTTTATCTTCCGATTAACTTACTGTTGACACGGGAGTTAATTGAGTTATCAAGCACAATTATGACAAACCGGATAACTAACTACATGTCCAGATCCTTGCACTAAAGAGTGACTCTTTTTTTTTATTAACATTCATTTCCTAATTTGTTAAGAAAATCTCCTGGAAAGAATCTTATATTCTGTCCAGCAAAACCCACATCTCACAGCAAATCCAAATCAAAAAAATGTTACCACCAAAAGGTCTCTACCACTGCTTACCTTAGAAATATCAACAAAAGTTCCCTGTGGATTCGACTCCGGACTCAAACCGGATTATTACTACAGCTTGACCACCTGCACTTGGGTGTACATCGGATAGATAGCTGTCAGAAACCCAAAAAAAGGATGAATAGCATTGAATGAAAAAGAAGAGAGAAAGCCAAGGAAAAGGAGAAAAAAGGGGGTTGAACAAGAAAAGAAAAGAAAAATGTTGAGGAAAAAAAGAAAAGAAATAAAGAGTGAAGTGATGGTGTTAGACTGAAAATCCTATAAAAAGGGAGATTTTTTTTAAATAAAGGTCATTCACTCGGAACAACCCTCTTTGTTATCATCTATCCTTCGTTTCACTTGCCTCAATATCAACCCAACACCTCATTAAAACCATTGAAAGTCCTAAATGATCTAGAGAAAGCATGGGGAAAGCATACCTTTAAAGAAAAGAGAAGTTGATTTTGCTATCTAGTGCCCTAACATTCCTTTCATGAGATTATGCCAAGGTTGTTTCATTTTTATGCATGTACCTCATTTTTGGATTATATGTGAGCATACTTCATTTTGTGCACAAGATTCTATCTCACATATACACACAGAGAGCATGCCAGGATAATCATAATGTTATTCATTGATGAGAGAAACCCTTGGTGAGTTTTGCATCAAAGCTGAATTTGGATAACAGAGTGAATGTGAATTTAGTTGGGTAAATAGTTAAATTACATGTCCATTTCATACACACACGAGTTTGAAAATGAATGTGTAGGTGCATACTTTATAATAGCATTTAAAGTCATGGTGATGCTCATGTGTACTTCGTTTGGGTATTTGAACAATGTGTTATGCAACCCTAGGCTTGTAGGATGGGGGAATAGCGCTCAAATTTTCGAGATTGGATAGAATTAGAAATACCTTTATCACTTGAATTTGTGTTTTACATTTTGGGTATTTATTTTGGTAGTTAAATGTAGAAATCCATGCCTTGTGTGTTGACAACATCGAAATTTTAAATCATATTGCAATTTCGGAACTGACTTGGGGCATGATCACTCACTTGTGGTTCACAAGCGTAACTCATGTTTTTGGTAGATTAGAGGGCATAAGTAGGGTGTTAGAATGTGTAGGGGTTGATATAGATTGGAGTGGAATTGAGAATGGGAGCATATAGGTTTTTTGCAAACAAGTAAAAACCTACAGGTAGTTTTGGGCCAAAACCTTCCGGTAGGTATTTTTTCCAGTGCACAAAACCTACAGGTAGGTTTTGATCGACCTACCGGTAGGTTTTGCCCAGAAAGCTGAAAACAAGGGTTTTAAGTTCATTTTTTTGAGAAAAATATTCATCTCCTTCATAACTCTCAAACTCCCTAGCACTATTCTCTCTCTCAAAGCCTCTCCAATCCTCAAAGATCACCTACCCATCCATCAAGACTCCTAATCACTACACCTAGGGTTGATTTTAACTTGGATTTCACTGTGATTTGAAGGATTTTTTTTTTAAAAACCCTAGTTTTCCCATTTCCCCCAAATTCCATTTTCATTTAGGTTTTCTCCATTAACTTCATCTTTCATCTCTTTTGATCCCATTGAGCGATTGTGGGGGTGGTTGTTGGCCTTTGTGGCGTTTGGGGCACTACTGATCCTCATGGCCCGCACAAAACGACTGGGGTCGGGTCCTACTTCGCCTGCGAGCACTAGTTCCTGCAAGAGGGTCCTAGTGGAGATAGGGGAGAGAGGAGAAAGAAGGCACAAAATGATGCTCGCAACCGGAGTATTGACGAAAAAAATGTCACCTGTGAGCGTCACGTGGATAGGAACAGTCTCGGGCCGAATCACGAGGTAGTGAGAGTGATTGAGGGACACGATATCGGAATTTGGTTTGAGCCAGTCAGCGGGTATAACCTGGCTATGTGTAGGGAATTTTATAAAAGATTGAATGTGGTGGACGAGGACGACCATATTCTCAGGACAAATGTGAGGGGTAAAGTTTTTGATGTGACCCGGATGTGATTGCGAGCCTGATGAAGTACGAGAGACCTCTCCCTAATACCTCGGTGTATCCATACAACATCCAAGGGGTAAAATCAATCCTTGAGTATGTGGAGCTGACCTATGAGGACCCGACCAAATTCAAGGGGACAATTTAAGTGGGGGGCCTCAAGCACTAATACGGGTTTATGAATAAAGTCTTGCATTACAATTTGATCCCCAGGGGTGCTGAGAAGAAACCGAATATGGAGAAGCTTGCCCTTATTCATGCGTTTATGAATGGGAAGGCTATGGATGTGGCCTTACTGATCTGGGAGTTTATAAAGGAGTTCGCTCAGGCCTGAAAGTCGAAGGCGAATCTCCCATTCGCCAATCTAGTCACTAGGATGTGCTACCACAGCAAGGTCAAGGCCTACATCTCTGATGTACTGAAACCCCCTGAATTTGGAGCTATTGGGAAAGCAAGTAACAGTAAGCGAAAAACGATGAGAGAGCTAAAGCCTCGAGACCTGAGCCATCATCTGCTGGGCCGTCTACTTCTGGGCCTTCCACCTCTGCCCCGGTCTGTACAGTTTCACAGCGTTTGGATGCTTTGGAGAGGACGATGCATGGGCTGACCTTGATGATGACTAGGATCTTTCAGCACACCTTCCCAGGCGAGCCGATTCTCGGTGGACCTCCGCCTTCGTCTGCTGGACCCTCTACCTCCGCCCCGATGACTTCTACAATTGTCGAGGTGGAGGGCTCCAATGAAGATGACTCTGATGATGAGGAGGAAAAGAGCGAGTATGAGAGTGAGGAGGATGAGGACGACAAGTAGGGTGTTGTTTGTTTGTTCTTTTGTTTTAGTTGTTGCACAATTAGGATTAGACTTATCAACTTAGTAGAAGAGTCTCTAGAATTTTTGGGCCATTTTTTTTTTGAATTCTAAATCCTTGTACTGAACTTTTGAAAGAAATTAATGAAAAGAACTACAGTTGTTTTGTTTTATCTTGCCCAAGTTCATTTCTTTAATTGCATTATGATTTTTGCATTTGGATTGTTTGGCGATTTACTTATATGAATGGATTGTTGTAGTTTTCTAATTTATGGTTTGAAAATAAAGTTTGTTAGGGACTAGCAAAACTCAAGTTGGGGGGTGTGATTAGCACAAAATATTGCACATTATGTATACTTTTGTTTCCCTTTTATACTTGCTTTTGTGGTGAAAATGGGAACAAATGCAATTAACCAAATAATTAATGAAGTTTATGTGTGATTGTAGGTAAAGAGTTGGAAATGACTTGAGTTAAGCCCCCATCATAGTGCTCAAAGTCAATGGAGATGATGGGGAGGCTTAACGGGTGGCTTAGAAGGTGAAAAGATCAAAAAAGGAGCAAATCAAGTAAAAACCTACCGGTAGGTTTGCTCATAAAACTACTAGTAGGTTTTGCACACTGGAGTTGGACGTATTGGATCATCTGCCAGACCTACTAGAAGGTTTTGCTTACTGGAACAAAACCTACCGGTAGGTTTTGTCATCGACCTACCGGTAGGTTTTGCTGAAAAACGCCAGAACCTCTAACTCAGACTCTACTTGCTTAGGGGGCCCACCTATGCTTCTCCCACACATCCCCTGACATATTTTACATACAAGCATGCCTCCCTACACCTAAGATTGGACTTTCAAAGAAAAAACATTTAAGAGGAAGAGAGAGAAAGAGGGAGGCATGATGGGTTGCGGGCAAAACTTGTCCTAGCCTGTACAAGTGTCAAATCACTTCCTATGGATGGGAAGTCTGCTCTCACAGACCATAGGGGGGCTGATGGACACAAATGCATCATTCTTACACTATAATTCAGCTAGAGAAGCTTTTAGAGAGAGAAGGTCCCAAGGAAGAAGACTTAGTTTTAGAGAGAGAAGTTGGATATTTGCATTTTCTTACCCATTTCACTTGTAGTAAGTTGTAATACTCTTGTAATCTTCATTTCTTGCACTTTAATCTTAGTTATTTCAAGTGTATTTCAAGTTTTTATGTATTCTTGAATCTAACATGTTTATATTTGAGTTTTTCATTTCAAGCTTTTGAGTTGGATATGAAATGAACTTATCTTTGTAGTTTAACTTTTCTTTGCATTAATACAAGTTTTAATCTTCATTTATTAGCCATATATCTTTATAGTATGCATGTGTTTGCTTTCATTATGAGTAGCTAAGTTTTTAGTTGGCTAATCCAAGGGAGATTTCCTCTAGGGTATGCTAAATAAACTCTCCTTCATTCTTCCTTTTAGTGTAAGGTGCTTGGTTTGACTAGGTTGAGTGTGGACGTGGTTGTGAGCTCTTGATACACCGTCGACTTGTCACGGGGTATGCTTGAGCCTACACCTCCACATTAGTCCCTCACTTCCTACGAATCAATCAAGCACCGAGACACCATTGGTAGAATGTTTTGAGTTGATTTTACATTCCCATTGGAATGACCCATTCGGATTAGCCAACCTTGTTTTCATTACACTTTTATCAAAAACTCCACTCACCAAAACACACAACTACAAAATTTTACACTTTTTCATTTCTTTACAAAATCACCTTCACTACAATTCAACCTTCCTTCCTTGAGGAGATGACCATGGAATACACATTCCAAGTAAAACACGACACTTGAAAGTCTCTCTTCGCTTGGGGAGTACTTTTGCACACACACACACACATTTTTTTCACACACACATTTGCCCCATTTCTAGCATCAAACCTAAGGGAGAGTGACACAAACCTACACACATAAGCCATATATACCTTCGAGGGTTTGTGTTCGGAGATTAGGGTGAAACGAAAACCAGCATATGGCGTTGAATGGATTATACTGAAATCATGATCCTCTACAAATCCCTTAACTTCACTACTTGCAAAAATTGTTCCTTGGTCGGCCATTATATGCTGGGGAAGCCCAAATCAATGTACAATATTTTCTTTTATCATCTTTATGATGTTAGTCTGACTGACCATTCTCATAGGAATGCTGCTTCGTAGAAGGGGGAAAAATCTTCCCTATCAAATGGTGCTGACATGCTTGATAGCCTCTTGCATACTTGATGCAATCCTTCATAAAACCTGGCCAATAAAAGCCATATCTTCTGATTAACCATTACATCTTGATGCCAGCTTGATGTGCACCACATATGCCTTCATGGATTTCGACCACTACTAGGATGGCTTCTTCCCGACCGATGCACCTTAATAATAGGTCATCATGCATTGATTTCTTATATAGTTCTTCATCCATGAGTAGGTAGTTAGCGGCTCATCTTTTAACGGCCTGCTCTACATCCCCACTTGGATACTTTAGAAACTGTATGATGTTGAACCTCCAGTCTTCCACTTCCATTTTCACTACTAGCTCTTTAAATCCCATTCCTCTGGTTCTTATGGATGACAAAAATCTCCTTGGGACTTTGACTAATTGCTCATCCATGCCTCAAGGAATCCTTACACCTGATCCCAAGTGGGCCAAGTTGTTAACCTCGTCATTCATCTCTCTTGGAACCACTTGCAATATCACGTCATCAAAATTTGTCAACAGTGACATTGCAATAGAGTGGAAATGGCATAACTCCCAACTTTTGCATTGAAAACTGCCTACGATTTGGTTAATGACTAACTGAGAGTCGACAGTTATCTCAACCGTTGATGTTGTTGTCCAAATTCGATATTGACAATTTACTTGCAAGTATACACGATCAAAAAGTAATAAAGTGATAAGTAGAGTATCGTTCCCACGAAGAATTATTACTAATAAATTCAAAGTACTAAATTTATATCAATTCAATTTTATTTAAACAATTGGAATTAGACTAGGAAATTACTAACTTAAAATTAAATCTAAATTTACTAATCAAGGACTGATTTCGCTGAATAAAAGAACTTAAAATTACAACTTCCCCTAATGCTTCGTATAAATCTTTCAACTCTCTTTCCAGTTAATTGATCAAAATAAGTTGTTAACTAAGACTTCAAAATTATTTGTTAAACCTCTTCCGATGGTTAGATAAAAATATCTCTCCCAATTAAATTACTATATTCCTATTCAAAATAAGTTGGAATAGATTAATTAAGCTCAAACTCTCATAAAAGTTACACAAGGCATATAGGTATATTTCTATCCTATACACAAACCCAGCTATTTAATCCTAAGAATAATCAACCAGACGCATGTCATTATATTCAGATCTAAACCTAGAATTCATCTTCCAATTTCATCTAGGGAATCAAATTAATTTCTAGTCACACAATCATATATTAAGCACAAAATATGATAAACTAAAGGTCTTGAGTGCTTCTTGGGCCGCTACAAGGGAAACCTTAGGATGGTTAGGGATGACAATGAAAAAAGTGTAGGTAACGTATAGCCAAGGAGAACATGCACAAATCAACAGAAGAGGTCATCATTAAATGGCCAAAATTTCTTCAAATCATTTATCTTGACTGCTTGCTTAGGAACCTTGCCCTGAAAAGAACACGAAACTTAAGGAAAAAAAAAACTAAGGCAAAAAGGTAATACTTGGTGTGCCCTCTTCAAAGGGGCATCAATAATGGGGATCCTCACCAGCTTTGTGCTCCCAATTCCCAGCAACGAATATGACATCACTCTCATGACCTTTTTTAGAATCAAGAAGATGGGTGACAAGGTAACGATCTCTCTAACTCACCGCGAAATAGTAGTTATTGCTTTCTCCAACGGACATCATAATGTAACAGTAGAGGATCTCCAAAAGTCACATATTAACTCCCATACAATAGTTTAGAGATGCCACTCCCATGACAATCTTGAAAAAAATTGGGTAGCATTGGATGGGGCATAGCTTCAAAGCACAATTAACCTACAATAGAAATGGGTGGAGAGGGAACCTCACGCCACCCCCTTAGTGATTGCTTTGGTGTGAATCATGATTAAATCCCTGGACCTAAGTAAAGGCTCATCATGTCTGGCGATCTTGACACTAACATCGTTAGGTATAGAGTATTTGACCTTGAATGCCGGTATCTCCTCTTTGGTTAAGGATTCTATGGAAACAGAGAATAAGACTAAGGAGTTGTAGGAAGTGAAGAAGTTTCATAAAAGGCAATGAAGTGCCAAAAATGGCGCAAGGAACCTAGAAGATGTGCACATTCAATACGATCGAAATTTTCTATAGAGGAAAGGACGTGAACAAGACCCTTTCACAAAAATGAAGCGACACATTAAATATGGAATGATGAAGAAGATCAAAGAACATCAGTCGACGTGTGCCACATGGAGAACATTCCCAGAGGGGAAAGTGAAGAGGCATGAAATGACTGCGCATGATTGGACTAGTTAATAAGGCCATGTGTGCCAAAGCACATGACAAAAGCTCGCATGTGAACGACACATGGAAAAAGTCTTGATTCAGGAGCATGTTAATCAAACCATAATCAACCAAGCAAATGTTAGAAGTATTCATCTAGAAAGGCCAAAATTTTAGCCTAACCGCTAAAAACAAGACCAAGTAAAGCCAGTAGTTAGGGCTTTGTTCGGAGTCAACCTGTAGTGAAGGAGATAGCTAGGCTATCACGAGAAATCAGAGGCGGTGCTAAACTGATAAGGAAGTTTCCTAAATCATAGTTGAAAATTATCAACGTAGCCTAAAATATAGAAGGATGGAGAAGGAAATGGGGAAAGATCCTAGTCTCTAATTAAGAAGGATTCGGCTGGAAAATAGGTGTGCCACCTAGCATAGTCAGCAACGAAAACCCTAGCAGAATGGGTGCCACCTAGTACTATAAATATCGAGTAGGCTTAACTCTAAGGAACTCATCTTCTTCCCTAGTAATTTTCATGTTTATTGCCAAAAACCTTACTGACTTAAGCATCGGAGTGCCTCTAATCGGTCCAACCCCAATCTTAGGTAGTTTGATTGTTTTGCATAAGGAAGAGTGCCCCGTTTGATCATTTCCAAGTCAATTTAATCCCTTATCATCATTTATCAAAGGTACAATATTTCTCCCTGAACACAAAAAAAAAAAAGAAAAAAGAAAATAAAGGTGCAGATCACAGATTGTAGGAATCCTTAATTTATGGCAAAAAAAATCAATTTACAACTAGAATCCCTGATTTAGAATCATCTTTCGTTGAACTTGTGCTTGTATTGTTAGCAAGAGACAAAAGAGGTGGAGGGGATAGTGACATGGGATAGTGATGGTGAAAGAGGTTGTGCACAGGGATAGGCTTCAGGGGGAAAGGGTACCGGTGATTAATAGAATTTGAAAGAGAGAGATTTGTGATGGGTTGCAAGGGGGCTGCTGCTTGATGAAAAACGTTGTTGTTTCCTAACCTCTAAAAACCATCCCTTAGAATGTGTAGTGTATGGTGTATGTGTGAAGGGAGTGTCACTCTCCCTCGGAATGATATGGGAGATAGGACAAAAGAATGGTGGATGAATGAAATGAAATGAAATGTACAAAATGTGTGTGTGGTGAACAAAAGTGCTCCCCAAGCGCAAGGAGTCTTTTGCTTGTCGTGTTTTACTTGGAAGAGTATTCCAAGGTCGTCTCCTCAGGGAATGAAAGTTCAAGTTGTGTGAAGGTGATTTTGTTGAACAAAAGAGAAAAGTGTAAAATCTTTTGTTTGTGTTTTGGTGATTGAAGTTTGTAAATGAAAATACAATAAAAAACAAGTGTTGGCTAATCCAAAAGGTTCACTCCAATGGGAATGCCCAATCAACTCGAAACCTTCATCCGAGGGTTTATAGATGAACGATTGATTCGTGGGAAGTTAGGGATAAGATGGGTCACTATCTAAGCATAAACCGTGACTAGGCCTACGGAATATCAAAGACTCACCAACTTATCCACCCTCAACCCAGTCAAACCGAACCATCGTACACCGAGAGAGGAAAGAAAATGAGTTGAAATGGAAAACCCAAGAGGAGGTCTCCCTTGAATTAGCCAACTAAAAATCTAGCTACTCATACTAAAAGGAAAGACATGCATAATGTAAAGAGACATGTAGAAGAAATGAAGCATGAAACTTAAATTAATGCAAGAAAACTTGAACTATGAAGAAAAATATTCAAAACCCATTTTAAAGCTTGAAAAATGAAGAACTTGAAAGCATTAATGGTGAAATCTAAAATGCAAGGCTAAACTTGAAATATACTTGAAATAAATGACATTAAAGGAAATGAATGAAGCTTACAAGATTCTTACAAAAGATTACAAGTGAAATGATGGAAGAAAATGCAAAAATCCAAGTTTTCTATCTACTATTCATTATCTTCTTCCTTGGACTACTCCTAAGCTTAGGTAGCCACTCTTGAATGCTTGTGAATGCTGAATATATGGTGTGTTTTCCTTCAAATTTCGTGCATGGTGGTCCCCCCCTAGCTGTGTGAAAGGCCTCCATCATTAGGGGGCTGAATGGATGGGTGTTGCAGGCTAGGACAAGCCTCCCCCAGGCTACCCTTTCTCTCTCTCGTCCCCATTAATGCCCAAGCCTTCAAAGTCTTCAAGTAGGGTGTAGGAGGCATGGTTGTAGGGATAAAATGTCGGGCTAGGTGTGGGAGAAGTGTAGGTGGGACCCCCAAGCAAGTGGAGAATGATTGCAGGCGATTCTGGGCTGTCAGGCACGGCGTACCGGTACGCGTACCGGTACGGTAAAGCTACTGGAGTTCGGCGTACCGGTACGCTTTTTCTGCTCTGGACCAGTCTTCGTAGAATTGGCATAACTTTTGATCCAACCGTCCTATTGAGCTGAAAGTTTGACACAATACAGAAGACATCCAGATCTACAACTTTCATGTTTTGAACCTTTTCAGATTCAAAGAGGATCATGGTCAAATGGAGGAATACCGAGGCTCTGTTTCCAGATGGTGTGGTTGCTGGTGCTTTTGTTCCCAAACACCAATACCTCCTTGATTTCTTCACTTTTAAGCCTCCAAATCTTCATGTAATGTGTCCATGCCCTCACCACACATCCATCATCGTTGCAAGGTCCTAAAATCAATTATTTAAGCTATAAAAACTTGCAACATTGAAAATTCAACATTATTCATAAAATTGGCTAACACTAAGTACTTATATGCAAAAGTTGAGTTAAAATGAATGTAATGAGGCCTTCAAATATACAATATTTTGTGCTCATCAGTTGCAACGTTGGCATGGGTGGATAGTTGTTGTGGTTGGGACTTTGCACAGTGGCTAGGGAACAGCTGGCTATGGCCATGAGGTGATTTTGAAAATAGAGAGATGGAGAAGATATATGTAGATCTCGTATGGGTCTTGGGAAAATTTTTATTGCAAGGAGTTCTTGGTAAAGAGGTAGTCATGGGTGGCTACAGATTGTTCATTGTGGCAATGGGTTGGTGATGGTGGTGACTTCTTAGTGTTGGAGACTGGTTTTTTTGGAAGTTTTGAAATTGAAATTAATATAATTTAATTAGATAATTTAATTAATTCTTATTTTATGATTAATTAATTATCATCAGTTATAAATATTTAGAGATTAATGGGGTTAATTATTGTTAATATTACGTATTACAATAATACTATTAAGACCTATTGCTCTAGGATGGGGAGGTATATGTTGATCTTCCCTCATGATTAGACACGTGGAGTGCACGACACAACCTTGAGGGAGGGGGAGGTAAATAGGTTTTTAAACTTCAAGTTTAAACAATCATAATTTAAAACCTATTACTCCCGCAACTACTTCTTCCCACAAAGATTAAAGAAGTGATAGTGAGAACCCTTTTTAACCACAATGACCCCATGAACCCATGATGATTAGTGTTGTTAATTTGTCACATAAACACTCAATAACTCACGGGGATCCCAACCCAATGACCCAAACCCTTGGATGCACAACTATGGATGATAAATATATTCAATCAAACATTCAATCAATCACATAGTGTATGTGTGTGCATCAAATCACAAGTGTATATGAAAAATAATAAATGACACAAGTAATTTGTTGACATGGAATCCCTCCTCGGGAAAAATCATGGGAACCTTCTTGGTTCACCAAAACTTAATCCACTACCCTAAAATCAACTTCCAAGTTCTCGAGTCTTATATCTCAACCAATACCATGTTAGATGCTCCTTCCTTCAATAAGCCTCTCCGCCAGAGGCCTCTTTGATGTCTTGCATAGCTTCATTTATATTCACCTCTGCAAGGATCCTCTAGGTCTCGAGCAATCTTGGAGGCACCGACGATCCTCATAATGCACACACCAATGGGTTTGGTCTTCAACACTAAGTTGTGAGGTTGGGTAAAATCTCTAAATGATAGCCTTTGGATTTAGGGATCTAAGGTTGTGGTGGGATATCTAAGGTGTAAAAGGCAAGAATTCAACTCACAAAAGAGATACACTAGATTGGGAAAGACACTTCCAATTTATAGACTAGAAATAAGGTCAATCTTGGTCAATAAATTCATATTCATGGTCAATAAATTCATATTCATGAACGACAGCTAGAGCGATGAGAGGGCGGTCATAGAGCGGTGGCCTCTGGAATAAAAAACAAGTTTCAAACTGACTTAGGAAGAGTAGACCGCTCAAGCTACTTTCGAACCACTCGAGCGACGTCTAAGAATGCTCGAGCAGCCTCAGGGCGGTCCCTGCTCTTCCTTCATTTGGTCTTTTTCCCATTTTCTTCCCTAATTCATTAAGAGACCGCTCTATTGTCATCTTGATCACTAAAGGGTATTATTCAAGAGAGGTATGTTAATGGTTTAAACTATATTTTCAAAACATAAAACGGTTTAGAAAATATTTTCATTGAAAAATACCTATGAGTGGTATATAGATTAGTCCCAATTCCATTTTAACTCTAATCATCCTAAGTTTGATAAACCAAGGAATCATCTTAGATATCTAGGTCATTTCCTTTGTCCTAAGCTTGAAGGTACATTCGAGGTACAAATAATGTAGCTTTGACACTTAATCTCATCCTTTCACTGATGTTTTAGGATCTTCAATCATTGTAGCATCATAACCAAGAAATAGGTAGAAATTTATAATAGACTCACGAAATTAGCCAATTACAAATATATAACCTAACATGACCTAATTTACTAAAATAATTTGCTGACTTAATTCAGCACAACCATTAAATTAGTAACAGGTTCGAATGAATAGTAGGGCCTACTATCAATGTAAAGGTTGTGAGTGATTAGGTAAATAAATTATGTCAATGAATTAAGTTCAAGTAACATTGCTCTATGCACTAAATCAAATGCAGTTTTTAAAAAGTTGTGAGGACAAAATGATCAAATGAGTGGTTCAAGTTATAATCAGGGCAATTTTGAAAATTTGAAAGCATTATTTGGCTGATATCAGCATTTTCTTCTAAGGTTCCTAGGCAAGTGGTGTTTCTGGTCCAAGTTATAAATGTGTAGAGGTCGTCGTGCTATTTTTATAATGTTAGGAGGCTCCAAGTCAATTGTTCAAATATCAAGGTGTGTAGGGGCAATTTACCCAAGAGATAAATTTCTGAGACAATTACATCATGTTTTTTTATCCTTCGTGTATTTTATGTCTATAATAATAGGAAATTTTATGAGGGTCATGCAAATCGAAGAGTTAGACCCTTTCAGCATCATATTCTTTGAACAAAAACACAAATAATAATATTAATTCTATTTAATTTTAAAAAAAATTGGGAGAGAGTACACTTCAGATAACTTATTTGTCTTAAAGTACATGACTTAGACTTTTTAATCATTAAGCCCACATATTCCTAAAAATTTGGTGATTAGGTGCATATTTACAATTGTCATATTTTTGTATTACGTAATTGCCTTTACCTTAATTTGTGCATATTAGATTTGACAGTTTCCTAATTTTTTTTACTCTATTTTATTAGATAAAATGTTTCCTAAATTAACACATTAATTAACCGTTTGAATTTTTAAAGGATACCGCATCCATACCACTCCTCTATCATCATCCACTTGATCAATTAAAATCCAAACAAACACCGGCCAGCCACCAACCCCCTCACTATCTCTCTTTCCTTCTGTCTTGCCATAATTCAAAACCTCTCAGATCTACTGATGGGACACTTCTGAGAAGGGATAGGGTTCTAACACGTGTCCTCAGTGCCGAGGGCAAGTCCCCTCCAAAAGTAGCCACGTGTCCTCGGCACCGAGGGCACGCCTCCTCCAAAAGAAGCCACGTGTCCTCGGCACCGAGGGCACGCCTCCCTCCCTGTCGGATCCACGCATTCCATACATTACTAGACTGAGGGCTAATTATGGATACGTCACCTGCTTTCTGGAAGGGTCACTTGCTTTCTTGAAGGGTCACTGACAGGTGCAGCACATCAATCTCAAGGACATGCTGTGAATCATTGGTTTACCTTCCCCAATGAAGTCAGAATGGCAGAAGGAATAAGATACTCAACCAAGGGGAGTTAGACACGTGGCACAAAGTACATGGTAAGGGGTAAACGGACACTAGTACCCCTACTGACATATGACAACCTCAGGCAAGCATTTAATAAACCCTCAGTTGATGGGACTCTCATAATGACTGGGGAAGCCGAGAAGAAGGAGCATTAAATGCTCCAGTGCCCGAGCATTTAATGCTTCAACATTGAAGAAAGAGCATTTACTGCTCGCGGGCTCGAACAATTAATAACGGGGTCTCCCCCACGCAAAATAGAGGGCGCACTACCCCATGTCTAGACTCTACCTACTGCCTATACCCTCAGCAATGATGAGGATTTGGAATAGCCCTAAAAAATGTAACGCAAGGGTACACAAATTCATTTCTCAAGAACACAAACAGTGTTTTCTTCTTCCCCTCTCTCAAAGAACTGACTTAATAGTCGGAGGGGATACGCCGAAAAACACTCTGACGCCCTTCTAACCCATTTTTTTGTGCACCAGGGACCCCTTTTGACAGCCAGGAACGATCGGAAAGCCCCTGAAGCAATTCATCACCACTCTTTAGGCCCCCCTTTGGCCCTCTCAAACCTTTCCTTGCCACGGGATCTTCGGTACTCGAGGCGAATACGAGCTCACCAAGGAAGAGATCTATCTTTTTCAACTATTTTGCGAAAATCACCGCGCACATCTACAATTCTCTCTCTCCTACTCTGTATAGCTTCAGTCCAATGGATGGTGTGCTCAAAAATTTCATAACCCTCACGCCTTGACTATTTCAACAATCTCTTTGGCTCCAAAAAAAATTTCATAACCCTCACGTAAATTGTCAATATTAAATTCGGACAACAAAGGATTTCTAATTAGGTTTATGAGAACATTTATTTTGTTGTGGCAGGAGTATATTAGACATTTCTTTACCAAATGGACTTTTAGACAAAAAAAATTCCCGCTTGAACTTCTAGCCTAATAAGTGTTGAAAGGTATAAGGACTTTCAAAAAACCTTAAATTTAAAAACTTAATTTGAGAGACAAATAAAACGACAGTTGGTCTCATTCAATATTAGGACCCACTACTTACCTATTGACCATAACACATAATTCCTTAATTAAATTAAGTTCTTAAATTGGATTACAATAGTATTAATCAAATACAAAAGATGATCTCTCTGGTCCTTCATGAATACATGTAACCATGGAGCCTAAGCGTGAGTTATTGACATAAAGCTTGGTTATGCCCACTTTTTCCTGGCCAAATCCAATGTCGGCAAAAGAAAAGGATCTGAATCGAATTGTCACAACCCTAAAAGGTAATCCACTACTTTTTAGAGTTTGAAGATTAATTCATTGAAAAGCGTTGTGGACAAAATAAAAGTGAAGATCTCGCCCTAGACAATAAAGTCAAGATTTGATTGTAGTGGCTTGACCGAAGCATCAGTTGTTACCCTTTCAAACAATTCACTAGTTAAAGGAAATGACTATTAGTTTTTTAATCTTTTCTATGCACTACAAGGCCTGTACTCTTGATGGGAACGACTAGGACTTTTACGGGATTGGATTTTTTTATCAAAATTTGGTCGGCTGGTGAAAAAAATTCGGATTCAAACCTAATCACTATATCAGAAAATTTTAATTTCAAAGTCCATATTCACGTTTATTACATAAAAATCAAGTTGATTTCAGTAGCTCCAATGGAACTGAATTTAAATAAGTTAAATGTTAATTTTTGCTCAATTCCATTAAAAATCATCCGATTATATAATATATATATATATATATATATATATATAATAAAGTAGCTTACAATTCAAATCTCAAAAGATAAACAAAATGACTTTTGCTATTCGCGGTTGAGATCGCTTTAAATTTTACTTTAAAATTAATCTAACGGCTAATATTAACACCCTAAATTTAATAGGAAAAATAGGCTCCTAAGGGTGTTTGGAGTGATTTTTTAAAAGTACTTCTAGAAATTATTTCTCATAAGTACTTTAAAAAAATAATAGTGTTTGAAACCGTCCCAACACTACCTCTACCACCACCACCCCCACTACCACCACCACCGTCGCTGCCACCAACACCACCACCACCACCACCTTCGCCACCGCCACCACCACCACCACCATCGTCGCCACCACTACCACCCCTCCACCACTGTCGTCGCCACCCCGCCACCACCGTCGCCGCCACCCCCGCCACCACCACCGTCGTCGCCGCTGCCACCTCGCCACCGCCCCCGACCACCACTGCCCCCACCGCTACCACCACGGTCATTGCCACCCACCACAACCATTACCGTCTCCTGACTTGATCCGAAATGTGTACACCCAAGTGCAGGCGGTCAAGTTGTAGTAATAATCTGGTTTGAGTCCAGAGTCGAATCCTCAGGGAACTATGGTTGGTGTTCTTTGAAGTAAATAGTGAGAAAGACTTGTAACTGGAAATATTATGATTTTGAAGTTGTGGGAAGTTTTGGATAGAATGTAAAATTCTTTCCAATGGGTATTTTTCTAGACAAAATATAAGATGATTAAATGTAACAAACACTCTTTCGTTCGGGAATCAGAATATGTAGTTGATTATCCGGTGCATTATGTTTATGCTTTATAACTCAATTAACTCCCGTGTCAACGGCAAATTAATCGGAAGATAGGAATGAAGTGCAATAATGGTGGACATTGAAATTTTGTCATGAAGAGTTAGTTAGGGTACTTGCCTTGAATCAATGGATCTTTCCATGTAGGAGTCATCCATTTATCATAGAAAGATCCGTTGATTATACAAAGTACCTTTACTTTGCTAGGTGCATTCAATCACCCAAAAATCAAGTGGAGTATAGAACATTTAAGCATAAAGGTGATACACAAACATAATGTCCGGATTAATCTTTTACATATCTATCATCCCTTCCCAAAGAGTGAATGAGGACTACTCACCCTTCATAGCTATGGTAAAGCTAGAATGATGAATAGTACTCATCCCCAAAAGGTGTTACAAAGTAAAATACTCTAAAGTAAAATATCTAAACAAGGAGTCGTTTTTCGACAAAGAACAAGTGAATCACGTTCCACCCTTCACGGCTTTGGTAAAGCTCTAGAAAAGTGGAAGAGTTTCACTCCTCTAAGGGGAAGAAGGAAGCTCCAACAATGGAAGTAAAAGAAAACAATACTTAAATTAAAAGAAAGCAATAAATACTTGGTGTTTAATTCACAACCAAGAGATAAAAATACATAAAAGAAAACAATAACTACTTGGTGTTTAATTCACAACCAAGATATAATAAAAAGAAAATAATAAAAGCTATAAAGAAATGACAATTAGAAGAGGAGGCTCAGCCTTCCATTATATTTATACAAGCAAGTAAATATAAAAGCTATAAAGAAATGACAATTAGAAGAAAGAACTCTTACCATAAGAACATAAGCATAAAATCTTCAATACATGAATTGAAATGGAAGCTACAAAAGATGAAAGAAAATTTGCTCTCTAAAAACTCTTCTAAAATCTCTCCTAACTCTTAGTTCCTCTCTTGGTTTTTCCACCAATTCCACCCTCAGATCCCCCTTTGAAATGCAGAAGGAGCAGCCTATTTATAGGCGTAGGAAGGCTGGGCAAGTGGGCAAGTGGGCAAGTGGAGAATGAACGGTGGTGTTGCTGAATGCTGATTTTTCAAATGCTTTTATTACACTTTGTCCTTCTTTTATTACACTTTGTCCTTCATTCTTTGCATTCTCCTGACATTGCTCCCTTGGTCTTGCGTTAATTCGGCATTTGTCCCTCAGATGTACTTCTTGGATGCCTTTGGACTTTCCTTCACTTTAGAACCTAAAATATCATCATTTAAACTCCATCAAAGTATAATTAGTCCAAAAAGAGTGTAACAATATGCTACTTTTGAGTGCTAATCACACTACCACCACCACTGCCGCCCACCATCTCTCACCCCCACTACAAACCGATGCTTAAATTACTTTATCTCTTCTCTATGTTTGTGATTTGATTTTGGATATGAATACAAATATATTTATTATTTACCATTTTTTATTACAATATGCCTTCAGGCACAGACAATAACTAGTATATATATATAACACATATATATACTCATGAAATGGTATATAACACATTCAGATCGGGTTCATATTAGTCGGTCAAAAGATTTATTAAATTCAGATTAGATAAAAGTTCGATTCATTTATAAGTTTAGGAATGACACATTGATGATCACTTTTATACACCAAAAATGGATTACAGTTTTATAAGAAGAATATAATGTTGTTGATTATCAACCCTTGGAAATAATCTAGGTGGAATAAAAATTATAAACTTCCAAGATGGAATTGCTTGGAGTATGGATTTGCTTTGTGAAAGCTTGATGAAAGTAATAGTTGGGATCTCGAGATTAAAACTTTCCAAAGATCAATTTATTCTTGGGATAGGACTCGGCTTATAATTTTCTTTGTTAAGATTTAAGGGCAGAACTTTAAGGGGTGCAAAGACACCTGATACCATTTATGTACTGATTTTCTTTTATGAAAAATTGTAGAAACTGAAAATTTTATGAGTTTGAGACATTATAGATATAGTTTTCATATATCTATATAATAAATAACATAGTTTTTTGAACTTATGGGGGTATATTTTTCCCCCTAAATTTCACACACCCAACAAACACTTCTCCCAAATTTCAAAAACCCAACACACACACTCCATAATACACATCTGCACATAAATACACACACTCCAACACATATATTCCAATGCATGCACAATGTCATACACTTATGAGGGTATATTTTTTCCCCCCAAATTTTACACACCCAACACACACTTTTCCCTCAAATTTCAAAAACACAACACACACTCCACAACGCACAGCTTCACATACATAAACACACTCCAACACACACATTCCAATGCATGCACAATATCATAATTCAGTGTACAATTACTTTAGTTATTAGGTATCGCTAATCTATATAATAAAGTATAATACAATTCAAATCTCAAAAGATAAACAAAATGACTTTTACTTTTCGCGGTTGAGATATCTTTAAATTTTATTTTAAAGTTAATCTGATGACTAATATTAACACCCCAAATTTAATAGAGAAAATATGTCCCTAAGAGTATGTTTGAGATAATTTTTTAAAAGTGTTTTTAGAACTTATAACTTCTCATAAGTACTTTAAAAAAAAATAGTTTTAGAACCGTCCCACCACCACCACCACCACCACTATCACCACCCCCTCCACCACCCCAAATACCTACCCCCCCCCCCCCACCACCACCACCCTCTCCTAACCACCCCACCACCACCATCACTGTTGCCACCCTCACTACCACCTCTGTCACAACAACTACTACCATCACCGTTGCCGCCACCACCACCATTGTCGCCACCCCCACCACCACCATCACTATCACCACCCTCATCGCCCCCACACCACCGCTGCTGCCACCCTACCACAACCACCGCTGCCACCCCAACTACCCCCCACTACCACCACCCCCCCAACCACCCCCACCATCTCCATCACCATCATCACTACCACCACCACTGTTGCCACCCCCACCACCACCTCTGTCACAACCATCACTACCTCCACCGTTTCCATCACCACCACCACATCCATTGCCCCACCACCCTACCACCACTACCACCATCACCACCACCATCACACCTACATTGCCACACCACCACCCACATTGCCCCACCACCACCGCTGTCGCCACCCTTCCACCACTACCACAGTCGCCAACCCACCATCACCTCTGCCCCAACCACAACCACCACCACTACCCCACTGCCTTCGCCACCATCGCTATCACCCATGACTCTCATTATCACCATTGTCACCCAAAAACTACCACCACCATCACCGTTGCCTCTCACGACTGTCACCACCCCCTACGGTTGTCACCACCCATCACAAGTATCACTGTCTCTCATCACCACAACTGTCGCCCACCGCCACTACCACCGCTCACCCTCACTATAATCGGTGCTTAAATTCTTTTTTTTTTCTTTTATGTTTATGATATGATTTTGAATGTAAATATAAATATATTAATTTTTTATTATTTTGTACTATCTGACACGGGCGGTGACTAGTTAACCTATATATGGTCAACTATAATGATGATTATGAGGGAAATAAAAATAGAAAATTGAAATGGACGAAATATTTCATCGTGAGTATGCGTGGCAGATATGCGATACAAAAAGATAATAATTGTTTTATTTTCTAAAAGTAAAAGTAGATTGGTGCATAGGGATACTAAACAGGCGGCTAAATACCTTTTCTGTGGCGCATACTATTTTTGACTATTGGACACAAAAAGTTGTCAGTGCCTTTGCAAGCCAAAGAAGAAGCAACCAAGAAGATTAGTTCAGCAGGGAAACATGTATATGTGACAAAAAGATAACGTCACTAGCATATAATTCTACCATAGTAATGATAGTGGAAGAAATCTCCGAAGGCCTGATGTCTTAGTGATTAGCGGTTCTCTATTACAAAAATACGAACAGAGAGAGAGCATTAAAAAGTTTACTTTTCAAGAAGCATAAAGCAGTAGGTCCATTTATACTCTAGCACGTTTTAATTTGTAGAGCTTTTAAAGGGTATGGATTACTTCGGCCACCTTTAAAGAAAATTGAACTTGGGTTCTCATATTTTAAGAGAGAGAGAGAGAGAAAGATTATGAGAGCTCCTTGTTGCCAGAAGATGGGATTGAAGAAGGGACCATGGAGTCCCGAGGAAGATCATATATTGATCTCTTACATACAACAATACGGCCATGACAATTGGCGGGCACTACCAAAAGAAGCCGGTGAGCATTTGAATTCCCTAGTGGGTGTTTTTCTACACAAATCTACTACTTAAATCCTTGGTTTTTTCCAACAGATACCACCAATTGAATGTTATTTTTTCAAGCTTTTGCCTTACATGAAGTCCTCACTATATTTCTAAAACAGTTCAAAAGTATTGCTTCTAGGAAAGATAAATTTGTAATTTCAAAATAATGATGTTTATTTTTCTTCTCTATAGGTCTCTTAAGGTGTGGAAAGAGTTGCAGACTTCGGTGGACGAATTACTTGCGGCCAGATGTCAAACGGGGAAACTTTAGCAAGGAAGAAGAAGAAACCATCATCAGACTACATCAAATTCTTGGAAATAGGTGAGGCTTGAAAACGTATGTTTAAAACAAGGACTTCACTATTGTACCAAAAAAAAAAAAAATTAGATGCCGTACCTCTAACTTTTACTATTTTATTGGGTTTTTTTATAATTTTTATAAGTTATTTTACAATAAAAAAAAATTATCGTTGTTGTAGGTGATTTTACTCTTATTATGGATGCTTTTTATCATATTTGTGGTAATTATTTTTACTATTTTTCTTCGGTACAAAAAAATTACTATTTTTGTGAGTAATTGATTTACCATATTTGTGGATATTTTTTATAACTCTTGTGATAACTATTTTTATTATTTTTTTAATACCTTAACAGTGATAAAAGTTCCAAAAAAAAATTCGATATCATAGGGAACTCCTTAAAACAATAGTAGGAAGATTGGGGTTTTCCTTTGTTTTTATTTTTGAAGTCTGTTTTGATCTTATTGTTTTCTGCAGTAAAAAGAGAGTTTTCAGGAAGATATTCTCTTTTTGTCTCTCTCTCTCTCTCTCAATGATCCTTACACAACCTTATCTTTTCAAATACTGCCCTATATAGAATAATTAGCAATATCCTTTGATGAAAGTTATTGTATACTGAGTTATAATATTATGCGTGTATTGAAGTGTGTGTACAACTGGAGTGTATATATAATGTCTGAGTGTGTGTTGTAATATGTGTATGTGTGTGCAGTTGTGTGTTGTGAAGTGTATGTTGGGGGTTGTGAAATTTTGGGAGAAAAAGTGTGTTCAGGGTGTTTGAAATTTATTGGGGAAAATATATTCCCATAAGTTCAAAAATGTAACTATCTTATTATTATAGATTCTATAGCATCGAAAAGTTTAGACAAAAAAAATATATGACTAAAGGTTTGTTGATTAATTCATAATCATTTAACATATAAATAATAAAATAAAATAAAATAAATCTATGTTTGCTATATTCTCATAACTCATTGGTTAGAAAAAATAAGCGTTGTACTGAAGGTAGCTTTTCAGTAGGATAGTTGCACATTTGAGAATATGTATGCTTGCATTCGTACCTATGTTACTTAATACGAGACTGCTAAGTTCTGTGCATGAACGAAACTAAACTATTGGTATAAATTTTTGCCCTCCAGATGGTCTGCCATTGCAACAAAATTGCCTGGACGAACGGACAATGAGATCAAAAATTTCTGGCACACTCACTTGAAGAAGAGAGAGAAACAAACTTTTACCACACTTAATCTCAAAGCACACTCCATCGAAACAACCAGATGGGAGACAAATGATGCGAGACTGTTGGAGCCTGCAAAGTTTTCTGGTCATCTGAGATTTCACAATTTAGGCTATACTCAAAACCCTTCCCAAAGGTCTTCTGAGAACTTCTTGAAATCAGAGCGTTACACAGCAACAACAAAATCAGAAATTGGGGAAGGAAACATAAATGCATCAATGAACATTCCTGAAATAAATATATTGAAAACAACTTCCATTTCAAGCATAGCGAGGGCAGTAGTGGATCCAAGGCCTCAGTCTCAGTATCCTGCAGAAATATCTACACAAAAATCAGTGAATGGTGTCGATATGGATATCAGCAAAGACATGGTGTTCTGGTACAGTCTCTTCATTAGAGCGGGAGGTAACAACTAGAGACAAGTTCCACAAATTGTACAACTTTTGGTTTTTAATTGATTTGTGTTCCAGAGTGAGAGAAGAGTTGGAAGACAAATTAAAAGAGGATAGGGAGTGGAAAGTTGTGAGAAATTTGTTATTTGTGGTATTCTAAATATAGTAAAATCACTTATTGAAATTTTTGATTTGAAATATGTAGTTTAAAACAAAACAATAATAGTGAAGAACGAAACAGTTACAATAGTATGTACGAAATAATAATCGATATGAATAAAATAGTAACACAATAAATCTGTATTTAAACAATATAAAAATTGATCCGTTTGCAGAATAGAAACTGTTATTGAATTTTAAATATATCAAGGTTAGTATTTGACACTATGTTTTTAAAACAGATTTCGCCCTCACAAACAGTGCTTACGGAAATCAAAGCGTCTACCTTCCAGTATACAATTATCTTCACTCGAATAGAAGTAGCACTTCAATCTACTCGCCCAGCGAACCAGAAATTATGTTGTGTACTCTCCAAATACAGATTGTCTTAATGCCGAAATATAATTTACTAATGTCAGTCTTAACTCCGAAAATGATTGATGCAGAATGGTAATAAGTCTAGGTTTATATAAACAAATTGGTGACTGTTCCGGACAATCACCATGCGAAAAGACACAACCTAAAAGACACACATGTAACTAGAAGACACAAACATGTAATGTTCACTCTTGAACAGATGTAATTAAAATTCAGAACTTGAGGGAACACTAACCCGATCCGGTGCGAATTTTAAATCCAACGGATACCGAAATTAAATTATGGATTAAGAAATTCACGCCCAATTTGTTAAACAAATTTTCTCCAAAAAGATAGAGCTTGGTTTAACCCACACCTGGGCAGGGCTTGGCCGGGTGGGGTTGTGTCGTGGCGAGGCAGGGGGGTGGCGCGCGCGCTTGTGTGGTTGAACCAAAGTCTTTTAGGCGCTCCCTCCGCTCATAAAACATTGGTACCCCTTAGGGCCCGATCCCATAGAGTAAATTTGGCTTATATATGTCCATGTAGACCTTCTTCATCAACCAATATGGGATTGGTGTCAAATTCCATGTTGCACAACCTTTATTTTCATATTTCACGAGGGTAACTTTGGAGCCTATTTTTTCATTCATTGCTTACTCGATATCCCACAAAAGATGCCCTTTCACACCCATATAAGTGACCCCTATTAGTAGTATCATACAATATCCCACTTGGATTTTCAAGGTATAAAAGTCATTAAAAATATAGCTTACTCTAATAAACTATGCAGACAGCTGATTAGTAGTTAAAATCAGCATATTACTATGCCTTTTTAAGACTAATTATACTTTGATGGAGTTTAAATGATGAAATTTCAGGATATAAATTGAACAAAGGTCCAAAGACAATGAATATCAAAGTTTCATACAACACCAGCATGCCCTGGAGCAAAATTGGAGAAGCTTGGAACAAGGCAACCACGTTCGAACGCCAAATAACGTTCGAATGTCCCCTTGAATTATTTGAGGACCAGGTTGTTGAGACATGGCGTGTTGCAGCAAAAAAGGAAAACACTGAGGTACTTGAGTACCACGTTCGAACGCCAAATCACGTTCGAACGTTCTGCTGCATTATTGAAAGCTGCTGAGTGCAACGTCAAGTTGAATATGAAGTGTGGAAATGGCTCTCACAGAAGACCACATGCCACTTGAGTAGGAAGATCAGACCCCTTCTGGCGTTCGAACGCTCATCAAGCAAAGACAGAAGCAACGTTCGAACGCCATCCAGCATTCGAACGCTCATCAAGCAAAGATAGATACAACGTTCGAACGTTGTCCCCAGATAGGCTGCAGAGTGGTTGATCTTCTCTCCGGACATTGGGACTTTCACTTGGACTTTGAAGGCCTTGCACTATTCCTCCACACTACCTTGCCTCCTCTTCTTTGCCTATAAATACTCCCATTGTGGGAGCTTCAAAAGGAGAGTTATTTTTTTGGTAGTTTTAGATCAAACTTCTTAGCTTGTTATAAATTTAGTCTTAGACATAGGTTTATATTTACTTGTTTAGAGGAAGAGAGATCATCTTTTGGTTGCGGATCAACCCTCCAAAAGTGACTAGTTTTCTTCTACTTTCAATATTTGTATCATTCACTTCCATTGCTTGAGCTTCTTTCTTCCCTTAGAGGGGTGAAACTCTTCCACTTTTCTAGAGCTTCGCCAAAGCCGTGAAGGGTAGAACGTGATTCACTTATTCTTCGTCGAAGATTGGCTCCTAGCTTATTTGTGCTTTACTGTGTAACTCATCTACTTGGAGGGATGAACATCACTCATTTTTCTAACTTTACCAAAGTCATGAAGAGTGAGTAGTTTCTCATTCACTCTTTAGTAAGAGGTAATGGACATGTATAAATCATCCGGAAGTTATATCTGTGCATTTCGTTTATGCTTAATGTTTTATATTTCACTTGCTTATTGAATGATTGACAGTATCTAGTAAAACTAAGGTACTTTGTATAACCGTGAGTGCTTTCTATAGCATAGATAACTCTTGCATAGAAAGACTCATCGGTTCAAGGCAAGTACCCCCACTAGATCTTCATGACTACCCTTCAATCTTCACAATTATTGTGCTTCAATTAAAAAATTAAAATGGAATATTAATGTCATGGTTGGATGTCTTGTAGAAACACTTGCTTGTTTGTAGACGGGTTGAGTCTTGGCACAGACAATTCTTGTAAACTTCTAGAAAGACATCGGAATCATGTTCTTAATTCTCACAATCCACCTTTATCTTCCGATTAACTTGCTGTTGACACAGAGGTTAATCGAATTATCAAGCACAAGTATAATAAACCAGATGATTGACTACATGTCCAAATCCTCGAACTGAAGAGTGACTTTTTACATTTAAGCTTATCTTATATTTTGTCTAGAAAACTCTCTTGAAAAGAATCTTATATTCTGTCCAGGAAATCCCATACACCACACAACTTCAAATCTCAACGGTTACAATCATTCGGTCTCCACCACTGTTTACCTCGAAACTCCAACAATAGTTCCATTTGGATTCGACTCTGGACTTAAACCGGATTATTACTACAGCTTGACTGCCTGCACTTGGGTGTACACATTTCGGATCAAGTCAAGTTTTTGGCACCGTTGCCGGGGAACCATAAAAGGTGTTTTAAGGTAAAAGGTAAAAATACCTTCCTTTTTGTATGTATTTTTAACTGTGGATAATTTTTTTTTAATTTTTTTTTATGTCTGAGGACGCTCCTTACTATCAAAATTTGCCGGCATAATCTTTTGGGTCTGTGAATCAGCCTGAACCATCTTCACCTAGATCAGTAGCAGACTCTTGTGAAAATAGTATGGCAAATAATGAGAGATAAGGAGATGTCCCTGTGAGAGAGGGGGAAGTGCCTAACATTCGAACGTTGCGGGATTACTTACATCCCACAAGAAATAGTGTCCCCTCTTGTTTTATCTTTCTTGCAAATGCACCCCTCTTTAACGTAAAGGCGGGGACAGTTCAACTACTTCCTCAGTTTCATGGACTTGAATCTAAAAATTCGTATCTGCACATAAAAGATTTTGAGGAAGTATGTGGAACATTTCAAGACAATTCTGAACTGACCAAGATGAAACTTTTTTCTTTCTTTGTAAAGGACAAAACTAAACAATGACTAAATTCTTTAAAAGCTCTTTCAATACCTGACTGGCAGGCATTACATAATGAATTTTTCAGAAGAAACATTTTACCAAAGTTGTGAGAGATTCAAAGATCTGCTCCAATCCTGCCCATACCATGCTTTTGAGAATTGGACTTTGGTATGATTTTTCTATGACTCCTTACCCTCTAGACTACATCAGTTTGTCGAAATGATGGTTCAAGGAGAATTTATGGGAAAAATTCCGGAGGAGGCATTCATTTTTTTTGACACCATATCTGATAGTTCTCGGATGTGGGACGCAGCTTCCCCTACCACTATTGAAGCCAGACCATTTTCTTCCCAAGGAGGTAAGTATGTCTTGAAAGAAGATGATGACCTAAGAGCAAAAATGTCCACCCTGTCTTGAAAAATTGAAGCTTTAAAGATGAAAAATGTCCATCAAGTTGATGTTGGCTCTCCCACAGAACAAGTGTGTGGGATTTGTGCACTAACAGGACACCCTACTGGGGAGTGTCCAACCATTCCGGCATTCAAAGAGGTCTTGTTCGAACAAACAAATGCAATTTTCAACTTCAACAAGCTTTACTCCAACCCATATTCTGAAACATACAATCCAGGGTGGCGGAATCACCCGAACTTCAGTTGGAGGAACACACAACCGACTCCCATGAACCAACAACAAAATTCACAACCACCACCTCAAGGACCTCCCGCATATCAACCATACCAACCACCATACAAGAAGAGCCTTGAAGATACACTGAACCAGTTCATGCAAACTCAAATGAACTACAACACCCATTCCACACTGGCTTTCACCGATTTCAAAGCACAAACCACCCAGTCTTTCGAGGATATCAAAAGCCACATCCAAAAATTGACCCAATCCATGAGCACACGAGAAGGGCAAGTTTCTTGCCCAACCAAAACCTCCACAAGACCAATTTCATGTGGGAAATCTTTCAATCGTGAAAACCCCACAAGACCAAGCTCAAGTCATCACTACGCTGAGGAGCAGTAAGGTGATTGACAAAACAATCAGAAACATATTGATTCCAAGGCCAAGATGTGAGTCAATTCCATACACTGAACCAGTTGAGCCTGAACCTGTGATTGAACAGGACCCAAAATCATCAAAGGAAAAAGAACCTTCATGCCCTATTCCTGATCCTTTTCCCCAAAGACTCAAAACTGTACAGAAGTTGAATAACCAGCTTGAAATTTATGAGCTTTTTAAACAAGTAAAGATCAATATCCCATTTCTGGATGCAATCAAACAGGTTTCGTCTTATGCCAAGTTCCTCAAAGACTTGTGCACAATCAAGAGAAGCCAAAATGTCCAAAAAAGAGCTTTCTTGATGGAACAAGCCAGTGCCCTACTTCAACACAAAACCCCTCCAAAATATAAGGACCCTGGGTGTCCAACCGTGTCATGTGTCATTGGAAACTTCAGAATAGAACAAGCTTTGCTCGATCTGGGGGCAAGTGTCAATTTGCTCCCATTCTCTATCTACCAGCAGTGGGGCTGGGAGAGCTCAAGCCCACTTGTGTCACACTCCAGTTGGCAGACAAATCTGTCAAAATTCTTAGGGGTATTGTTGAAGATGTACTTGTCCAAGTGGACAACTTTGTCTTCCCTGTTGACTTAATTGTTCTAGACACTCAACCATCAATGCATTCAGAGAATCAAATTCCCGTTATTCTTAGTTGACCCTTCCTAGCAACTTCAAATGCTCTAATCAATTGTAGGAATGGAGTCATGAAATTAACTTTTAGAAATATGACTCTCGAGCTGAACATTTTTAATATTGCTAAGCACCTAGGAGAAGACAAGAAAGTGAGAGAAATAAATTTCATTGAGTCATTGGTTCACGAACATGTGAATGATACCTTTTATGAAACCTCTACTGAATCATATCTGTTGGAACCTAGCACATCTGAGACAAACAGATGATGACCCAAACCGACAAAGTTGCCCTGCTTATGCTATTGAGACATGGACACCCAAATTTGAGGAACTTTCATCAAGTGGTACAAAACCACTCTCATCAAATATCAAGCCAACAAGCCTGAGCTAAAGCTACTCCCATCTGACCTCAAATATGCATTCTTGGGAAAGGACGAGTCATACCCAGTGGTAATTTCATCTAAGCTTACAGACTTGCAAGAGTCTTAGCTGATTGAAGTTCTCAAACTCCATAAAAGCACCATTGGGTGGACCATCGTTGACTTGAAAGGTATAAGCCCGTTAATCTGCAATCATGTTTATACCTTGAAGAGGATTCAAAACCCTCTCGTCAAATACAGCGAAGACTAAACCCTCACATGAAGGAAGTTTTGAGAACTGAGGTACTTAAGCTATTAGATGCAGGGATAATCTACCCCATCTCGGATAGCAAGTGGGTGAGTCCAACCCAAGTTGTACCTAAGAAGTCTGGAGTCACAGTGGTAAAAAATGATGCCAATGAACTAGTACCAACTCGAGTCGTCACAGGATGGCGAATGTGCATAGACTATCGAAAGCTCAATTTGGTGACTAGGAAATACAATTTCCCTCTTCCCTTTCTTGATCAAGTCCTAGAGAGAATTACAAGACATGCATTCTATAGCTTCCTAGATGGGTATTCTGGGTACAATCAAATCGAGATAGCACTAAATGACTAGGAAAAGACAACGTTCACATGCCCCTTTGGCACCTTTGCATTCAAAAGGATGCCATTTGGACTTTGTAACGTTCCTGCAACATTCCAAAGATGCATGCTAAGCTTGTTCAGTGACATGGTTGAGAATTTTTTGGAAGTGTTCATGAATGATTTTTCTGTATATGGTGACTCGTTTGATTTGTGTCTGGTCAACCTAGAAAAGATATTGATAAGATGTAAGGAAGCCAATCTGGTACTCAATTGGGAAAAATGCCATTTCATAGTAACACAAGGCATTGTCCTTGGTCATATTGTGTCGTCTGAAGGCATGAAAGTTGACAAGGAAAAAATAGATTTGATTGGAAACTTGCCTGCTCCCAAGACTGTAAAGGATGTCCGATCATTCTTAGGACATGTAGGGTTCTATAGGAGATTCATTAAAGACTTTAGTACCATAGCTAAACCCATGTGTCATCTCCTGAGCCAGGATGTAATCTTTGTATGGAGTGAAGCATGCCATAAAGCTTTTGACAAGCTTAAAGGTATGTTAATTTCTGCTCCAATCATGCAACCCCCTGACTGGACTCCACCATTTGAATTGATGTGTGATGCTAGTGATTATGATGTAGGTGTTGTGTTGGGACAAAGAAAAGATAAGAAACCCTATGTGATTTACTATGCAAGCAAAACTTTGAATGATGCTCAATTAAATTACTCGACAACTGAAAAGGAATTGCTTGCTATAGTTTTTGCTCTAGAGAAATTTCGTTCTTATCTTGTTGGATCTTCTGTTGTTGTGTTCACTGACCATGCATCGTTAAAATTTTTACTCACAAAAAAAGATGCCAAGTCAAGGCTCTTAAGATGGATACTCTTGCTCCAATAATTTGATCTGATCATTAAGGACAAGAAATGTGTCGAAAATGTGGTGGCAGACCATCTATCCAGGTTAACGTATGAATTTCATGAGGATGGACTGCCAATCAATGAGAAATTCCCTGATGAACAATTGTTCACAGTCATAGAAACACCGTGGTACACTGATATTGCTAATTTCCTTGTTACTGGTACGTTTCCTCATTCCTTTACATTGATGGATAGAAAGAAAATTTATGAGGGAGGTTCGCAATTTCTTTTGGGAGGATCCATACGTATTCAAATACTGTAAGGACCAAATCATAAGACGTTGCAGCCCTAAGCATGAGCAGGTAGGTAATATCATTTTGTCATTCTGAAGCATGTGGTGGTCATTTCTCATCCAAGAAAACTGTTGCAAAAATCTTGCAATGTGGATTTTATTGGCCCACACTTTTCAAAGATGTCCATGACTTTTGCCTAACATGTGATAGATGCCAGAAGTTAGGGAGCATTTCTAAAAGAAACATGATACCTTTGAACCCAATTCTGATAATTGAAATCTTTGACTGTTGGGGCATCGATTTTATGGGACCATTTCCCCCTTCCTTTGGTTATCTATACATTTTAGTAGCTGTAGACTATGTGTCCAAATGGGTTGAAGCAATTCCATGCCGAAATAATGATCACTGAATAGTGATCAAGTTTTTAAAAGAAAATATTTTGTCTCTGTTTGGAATTCTGAAATCCATCATAAGTGACGGGGGTGCTCATTTTTGTAATCGTCCTTTCTAAAATTTAATGAAAAAATACTTGATTTTTCACAAAAATGAAACCCCTTACTATCCACAGACTAGTGGACATGCAGAATTGGCTAATCGAGAGATCAAACTAATTTTAGAAAAAACGGTAAACCCAGACCACAAAGATTGGTCGTTAAGACTAACTGATGCACTTTGGGCATATCGCACTGCTTTCAAAATAATTTTGTGTAGTCTCCCTATCGATTAGTCTATGGTAAGCCTTGTCACCTATCTGTGGAATTGGAACATAGAGCATACTGGGTCATTAAAGCAATGAACTTTGACCTAGACAAGGCTGGACTCTCAAGAAAACTACAAATTAATGAATTGGAATAGTTGAGAAATGAAGCATATGAAAATGCTAAGATTGCTAAGTCTAGAATGAAAAATTTTCATGATAAGAACATTGTGCGGAAGTCTTTTGAACCATTTCAAAAAGTCCTGTTATATAACTCAATGCTCCATCTTTTTCTTGATAAGTTGAGATCAAGATGGATTGGACCTTACATTGTCAAACAGGTATTTGTTCATGGAGCAGTGGAAGTGGAAAACCCGTCAAACGGTAATATTTTTACTGTCAATGGCCAGCGTTTGAAACCATTCTTGGAAAATTTTGTTAAAAATATGGAAACCATTCTTTTAATGGATCCAGAATATTCCTTCGAGATTCACGCCTGCCGACACAAAAAGGGGTCGGGTCAGGAAAAATCCGACCCAACCCGACCCTAGAGGCCACCTTTATAAGGCAACCACCCCCTTTTTCCTCTTTTTCCCCATCAGTCGCTGTTGGCCCCTTCTTCTTCTTCTTCCTTTATTTTCTTCTTCTTCTTCTTCACTGTTCTGTGATAAACAACCCATCCCCTGCAAACCAATGACCACACAATCCACAGACACAATCCTTAGCTTCATGCTTTGCATTTTAATCTTGTATTTGCTCATGAGTGTTCTACTCTTGTTCGCACTCACACACAAGGATTTTCATCCTACCCGAAACCCAGATCTGTGCAAAGATGAGTAATTTGTGTATTTTTATTTGTAGGTTTCGGCAGATGAACACATTTCTACCTTTCAACCTCATCTCCAAGATCCATACACTGGTAAATTCGAAACATTGGGGACAATGTTTAGTTTAGGTTGGGGGGTGAGAACTACAATTCATATTTTGTGCTAGTAAAATTTTTGTTTTTGTTGTTTATGATCATATTGTGTACCTTGCCTCATTTTTTTTTTGTATAAATTGATGATCATGCTTGTGAGTCAGCTTCAATCGTCTTTGTGACTAACAAACATTAAAGAACCAGATGGAGTGTCTTAAAGCCTAGCAAGCATGGATGTTAAATTTTTTTGGTTTAGTCTGGGAGTTTTACGCACTTTTCCATCTGATGTGCATACTGTGATCATGAGAAAAGCAAGATTGTTAAGAAAAGAACGAAATCCGAGAACAGCAAGCGAAACCGCTATGTGGCAGAAGCACATTTGCTAAACGTTGTCGTGCCAAAAGACTTGGTGCTTGTAAACAATGTGGCCGGGTCTTTCACATGAAAGAATATAATCAGTTTTCTGAACCGATTTTCGGTCGCGCACTCGATCGATTAGACTGGATAGTGAATGGGCAGAGTAAGGATTATCCTAACACATCATCCTATTTTGGTACTTTGCTTAACCGGTTTATGCGATAGGAAATTAGAAGTGTCACTCATGGATCAAATGACACAGAGACAGAGGATGACTCGGATTAGATTGCTTTCTAACAAAACTGTGGAAAATTGTGTTTTGGGGATGAAAGCCAAGGGTTCGAATTTTTGCAAAAAGTGTAAAAATCTTTTTGTTAAATGTACAAACTCTTTTGACTGAAATGAAAATATGGGCAGAATAAGGAATGTTCCAGAATACCAACCTAAAGCGTGGGTAGGGAATTATCCTGAGACGCCATGAATTTTTAAATCAAATTTGTGTGTATAGCTCTCTTTCATTGTGAATATTAATGTGCATAAAATTTTTATTTTTGCTTTTGACGTTCGAACGCCAATTAATGTTCGAACGTCACCTGCTTGCAATACTCTGTCTCTGATGAAGCCTCTGATAGAAACAAAAATTACTGGGAGCTCAGCACGTTTGAACACCAATAGAACGTTCAAACGCCATGAGCTTACAGTACTTTGGTCTCTGACAAAACTCAAAAGTACTGGGAGCTCACCACATTCGAACGACAGCCTCACGTTCGAACGTTCTTTTTAAAATTCTACTACATAAGTTCGAACGTCAACTCTCAGGCTATAAAAGCCTGGTTCGTCTTCCCCATTTCAAAAACCCCAAAACCCTTAAAAAACCTCCAAACCCTAGGTTGACCCTTCACTACCCAAGCCTCAAAATACATCTCATTCCCAATTTCTACCTCAAATCGACCATACCAATGCCATTCCCACCTCATTCATCCTCATTCTCACAAGAAAAAGCAAGACTTTCAAGCCCTAACACCCCCAAACCCGAAACACCATGCCTCTAAGAGTCAAGCTCCCTGCTAGGCGCAACACACCAAGCTAAGAGCCTAATATGGTGGAGGAAGTGATTGAAGAAAGGGAGGGGGAGACCCATTGTGCAGAGATACAATCGAACTCGCTTCCCCATGGCCCTCAAAGCAGACAGGTATGAAAATTTCTATTGAGAACAAGCTGTAGTTTGTGAGAGGAATGTGGTGGTGACTGATTTTGTAGAGTTGGGTATTTTGGAGGATATGGAGAGGAGTGGTGGGTGTTGTACTTAAGAAACAACGGTGAGGCCATAATTGACTTGGTGCGGGAGTTCTACTCCAACACTGAAATAGTCAATGAAGTAATCAAAACATATGTGAGGGGGGCCCATATCGATGTAGACGAGGACTATATCCGGGAGATTAGGCAAGAGGTACCTCGAGTACCAAGGCCTACATACCCCCCGAGGAAAAAGGTGGCCATGGATACTGTGGGGGCAGAATTGACCGGGTTGGCAACGTTTTCGTGGGTAAGGAAGAGATTTTTTCGACAAGGGGAGTTAACTGATAAGTACAAAATGCTGAATATGATTGCGGTCTCGGACTTCGCCCCCATCGGGCACAAGAACGAGATCCTCCCCGAGGCAGCCCGTCTACTATACGCACTTGGGAAAGGGCACAACATAGACCTCCCCTCACTGATTCTGACCTAGATAAAGAAGGGATGCGATGTAAAAAGGAACTTGCTCCCTTTTGGCACTTTGGTCATGGAGATGTGCAAGGACTATGGGATTAGGGTGAGGCCTGAGATGACGATACAGAGACCAATGGGACCAGTTAACAAGGCTTCCTTTCGAAGGAGCCAAGGTCATAGTGGTGGCCCGACAGCTAGACGAGAGGAGCCCCCTACCCGAGGCACCGATGAGGTGCAGGATATGTTAGATGAAGAGGAGGAGAGAGAGCTAGAGGCTGAGAGAGCGCAGGAGTAGACTCAAGAGGAGGCAGGCCCTAGCACCAGCACTAGCACCCATCGATCACTGAGAGAGATTATGTTTGGCATAGAATCCAAGCAAGCTGAGATTCTCCGACAGCAAAAGGAGATTCTCAACTATCTGAGGGGTGGAGCTGGTGGAGCTGGCGGAGAGTGAGAGAGATATTTATGTTCTTGAGTGTGGATGTGTATTTACTACTTTTTTTTGTTGTGGATGATTTGAATCTTTTGTTTTTATGCTTAACTATTGATTGATGGAAAAACGTTGTTGTATCCTAACCTCTAAACATCATCCCTAAATGTGTGTATGACTTATAGGAATGGGTGAGTGTCACTCTCACTCGGAATGATGCAAAAGATTAGGCAACAATGGAATGGTGATGGAAATGAATGGAATGAACAAAATGTTATGAAATGGAATGCGTGTGTGGTGAACAAAAATGCTCCCCAATCGAAAGGAGTCTTTTGTGGTCGTGTGTTTTACTTGGAAAATATTCCAAGGTCGTCTCCTCAGGGAAGGAAAGGGAGTTTTGTGAAAGTGATTTTGCAAAAGTGAAAAGAAAGTGTAAAATCTTGTATTTGTGTTTTGGTGAGTTTTGTTCAAAATGAAAATGCAAGAAAGCAAGTGTTGGCTAATCCAAAGGGTTCATTCCAATGGGAATACCAAATCAACTCAAAGCCTTCCTCCGATTGAGCATGAATGAACGATTGATTCGGGGGAAGCTAGGGACGAGATTGGTGAGTATCTAAGCATAAACCGTGACTAGGCCTACGGAATATCAAAGGCTCACCAACTCATCCACTCTCAACCCCGTCAAACCGAACCATTTGACTCTAAAGGGAGGAATGAAGAAGAGTTGAAAATGGTATTCCCAAAAGGAATTTTCCCTTGGATTAACCAACTTAAATCCTAGCTACTCATATTAAAAATGCAAGACAAGCATAATGTAGATGGACATGGAAGAGAAATGGAGATTTAAAGCATGAAACTTAACTTGAAGCAAGAAATCTAAAGCTATGAAGGAAAATATGCAATACCCATTTTAAGCTAAGAAATGAAGAAAACATGGAAGCAACAATGGTGAAAGCTAAAATGAAAGATTAAACTTGAAATGAACTTGCAGTGAATAGCATTAAATACATTAAATGAAGCTTACCAAGTTCTTACAAAGGATTACAAGTGAAATGGATGGAAGAAATGCAAAAACGAAATTACATTACACTATTCATCTTCTTCCTCAATGGAGCAAAAACTAAGCTTAAGTAGCCAACTTCTATACAAGCTTGTAATGTTCAATATATGCTGTGTGGAGACTTGCCAAAACGTCCAAGAGGCTCCCCCCTAGCTGTGTGTACGAGCTCCCATCAAGAGAGGGCTGAATGGATGGCTTGACAGACTAGGAGATCATAGCCCTGGCAGCCCACTTCTCTCCCATCCTCCATCAATGCATTGGCCTTCAAAGTCTTCCACTTGAGTGTAGGAGGCCTGAAAATGTGTAAGGAAATGTTGGGATAGGCGTGGGAGAAGTGTAGGTGGGACCCCCAAGCCTCAAAGTTGAGTTACAGGCTGTTTTCGCGACCAGAAGGTCCGGAGTACCGGTACTAGGTACCGGTACTGTTTTTCTGCACTGGACCACCTTCGGTAGAATCGGCATAACTATTGATCTAACCGTTGGATTGGGCTGAAATTTTGACACCAAACAGAAGACACCCATATCTACAACTTTCATGTTTTGAACTTTTCCAATTTCTGAGTAGATAATGGTCAAAATGGAGGAATTCCGAGGCAGTGCTTCCAATTGTTGCTGCAGCTGGTGCCCTTGTTCCCAAGCACCAATGCCTTCTTGATTTCTTCACTTTTAAGCCTCAAATTCTTCATGTATTGTGTCCATGCCTTCACCACACATCCAACATAGTTGCAATGTCCTAAAATACATGATTTAAGCAATAAAAACTTGCAACATCAAAATATCAACATTATTCATAATTTCGGCTAACTCTAAGTACTTAAATGCAAAAGTTGAGTTAAAATGCATGTAATGAGCCCTTCAAATATGCAATATTATGTGCTCATCAACTATCATATCTTGTGAAATGAATGGTTCAATTTTATCACTTTTATCGTTTTAAATGCATGTGTAGAATTAGCTCTATATTGTAATTGATAGTGAATGATGGAACAAATGTGGGTTCTGAGATTGGTTGTTAAAGTAACTAATCACATGATCGGTTTGACACATAACTTAGTAATCTAGACTTACCACCACAGATCCTTGAAAAATGGTATTTTCTCTATTCTTAAAATGTCAAATGTATATTGGTATTTGTTATTCTTAAGGTACAAGATGACCAAACATGAAAAAGGAATTGATATATAACCGACATCCCTTGAGAAACCTGACATAACCAGTGGAGATGACGAAAAGTACTATGGTAAGTTTCGAGCCTTGCGATACTTTTGAGAGATAATCAACATTTACTCAAGTAAGGTCTTTCACTCTCAATTTTGGAATAATCTCATTAAATTTGTTTTGATTGACACAACTAAGGCAATCTGTTAACATATCCCACAAGGAATCTGTTCATACGACACATACATGTGCACATACTTGAGAAAGGATTTTAGGCCATCTTTGACTTAATTTTGAGCTTTAAGTCATTTCTTTTACAAAATTATATCCCTAGTTAACCGTGATTGAGCCTTTAATGTACGATCTTTTTCCAAATAGCCCATATGATAACCAAGCCACAAGAAAATGTACTTGACATACCTTTGCTATCTAATTTTCTTACACCCTCTTATAAATCAATATGATACATAAATGCAAGAGAAGGGAAAAAGACTATGGTGGTTGCTTTTCTATGACAAGAGAAGTCGGTGGAAACAATTGAAAAAGAAAAGAAACAGAAAGACAAGAAATTGCCAAGAAAGTGAAAAATGAGAAAAATGATAGAAAGAAATACCATTTCTAGGCAAAATGTCAAAAATCTAGAAAGAGGTGTGCTACATTACAGAATGAAAGGATAGCTTTTGAATACCATGGACGTCATTTCGTTAGCCACTGACCTCTGGCCACATTACAACCTATAAAAAGCCCTAATTGATCTCAAGTCTGATGCATGTATGTGTCGTCAACCAAAAGCGGGGTGTGGTAAATATTTTTTCTTTAATTGCATCAATATTATTCCATGAGATTATGTCAAACATGATTAGTTTGCTTCTTTAAAACTTCACTCCCATACTAATTGTGCATGAGATTTTTTTCGATTGGCCATCCTCTGATCACATGCTCTTCGAGAGACAAGTTACTATAATCGGAGCGAATTTTTGCTGAGAGCATTCTAAGAGAGGTTTGTGAAATCAAAGCTATCCATAGAAGGTGGAGAAATGAAATGTTTGTTATATAACAATTCTTTGTGCTAGAATGTTCATTCCTACTACACAGGGAATTCCAAATGCCAATGTAACAGATGCTAATTTTTGCATAGAATAAATACCAATGAAAGAGGAGTATGCGGGAGATAAGTCGAAATTGAGGGTTGGGTGTCCCAACGACCATGATGCTAACTTACTTTAACCAGCAATCCCACATACACATCTGTTCGACTGAAGTTTGCGGGTAGCTTCACTGAAAACCCTCACGAGACAAAACTCGTCCGCTAGGGTAAACCTAGTGGTTTAACGGCTTGTTACATACGCTAAATGCAACCAGATGACCTACGAAAATGGCATTGTAAATGAATCTCATTTAATTGCTCTTGTATTACTAGAGACTAACAATATTTAGGTTAGGGGTGTGATTAGTAGTTTAAATTAGCATATTACAATGCTTTTTTAAGACTAATTATACTATGATGGAGTTTAAATGACGAAATTTTAGGACATAAATTGAATAAAGGTCCAAAGACAATGAATATCAAAGTTTCATACAACACCAGCATGCCCTGGAGCAAAATTGGAGAAGCTTGGAACAAGGCAACCACGTTCGAATGTCCCCTTGAATTATTTGAGGACCAGGCTGCTGAGACATGGCGTGTTGCAGCAAAGAAGGAAAACACTGAGGTACTTGAGTACCACGTTCGAACGCCAAATCACGTTCGAACGTTCTGCTGCATTATTGAAAGCTGCTGAGTGCAACGTCAAGTTGAACATGGAGTGTGGAAATGGCTCTCACAGAAGACCATAGGCCACTTGAGTAGGAAGATCAGACCCCATCTGGCATTCAAACGCTCATCAAGCAAAGACAGAAGCAACGTTCGAACGCCATCCAACGTTCGAATGCTCATCAAGCAAAGATGGATACAACGTTCGAACGCCAGATAATGTTTGAACGTTATCCCCAGACAGGTTGCAGAGTGGTTGATCTTCTCTCCGGACATTGGGACTTTCACTTGGACTTTAAAGGCCTTGCACTATTCCTCCACACTACCTTGCCTCCTCCTCTTTGCCTGTAAATACTCCCATTGTGGGAGCTTCAAAAGGAGAGTTGTTTTTTTGGTAGTTTTAGATCAAACTTCTTAGCTTGTTATAAATTTAGTCTTAGACATAGGTTTATATTTACTTGTTTAGAGGAAGAGAGATCATCTTTTGGTTGCGGATCAACCCTCCAAAAGTGACTAGCTTTCTTCTATTTTCAATATTTGTGTCATTCACTTCCATTGCTTGAGCTTCTTTCTTCCCTTAGAGGGGTGAAACTCTTCAACTTTTCTAGAGCTTCGCCAAAGCCGTGAAGAGTGGAATGTGATTCACTTATTCTTCGTCGAAGATCGGCTCCTAGCTTATTATGCTTTACTGTGTAACTCCTTTACTTAGAGGTATGAGCATCACTCACTTTTCTAGCTTTACCAAAGTCATGAAAAGTGAGTAGTTTCTCATTCACTCTTTAGTAAGAAGTAATGGACATGTATAAATCATCCAGAAGTTTTATCTGTGCATTTCGTTTATGCTTAATGTTTTATATTTCACTTGCTTATTGAATGATTGATTGTATCTAGCAAAGCTAAGGTACTTTGTATAACCGTGAGTGCTTTCTATAACATAGATAACTCTTACATAGAAAGACTCATCGGTTCAAGGCAAGTACCCCAGCTAGATCTTCATGACTACCCTTCAATCTTCACCATTATTGTGCTTCAATTAAAGAATGGAAATGGAATATTAATGTCATGGTTGGATGCCTTGTAAAAACACTTGCTTGTTTGTAGACGAGATGAGTCTCGGCACAGACAATTCTTGTAAACTTCTAGAAAGACATCGGAATCATGTTCTTAATTCTCACAATCCACATTTATCTTCCGATTAACTTGCTGTTGACACAGGGGTTAATTGAGTTATCAAGCACAAGTATAATAAATCAGATGATTAACTACATATCCAGATTCTCGAACTAAAGAGTGACTTTTTACATTTAAGCTTATCTTATATTTTTTCTAGAAAACTCTCTTGGAAAGAATCTTATATTCTATCCAGGAAATCCCATACACCACACAACTTCAAATCTCAAGGCTTACGATTATTCGGTCTCCAACACTGCTTACCTCGAAACACCAACAATAGTTCCCTGTGGATTCGACTCCGGACTTAAACCGGATTATTACTACAGCTTGACCGCCTGCACTTGGGTGTACACATTTCGGATCAAGTCAACAGTACTAGTTTATCAAAGGAATAGGTAGGAGAGATTCTCTCCTTAGTACTTCTTTTGAATCACGCATAATTCGATTGTTCCTTTGAACCTAGATCTTGGGATCTCCAATAAATTAGGTTGGGTTGCCATTAAGGTGAATTTTAAGTCATAGGCTTTAGCCTCATTCCCTTCAATGTGCAATTTACTTACTCTCTCATCAAACCTTTAGTAAGCGGATCAGCTGGATTTTTCTTTGATTTTATATAATCAATAGAAATAATTCTATTTGAGAGCACTTGCCTAACGGTATTATGTCTACGATGTACATGTTTAAACTTGTCATTATACATGTGACTCTATGCCCCACCAATTGTAGATTGACTTTCGTAATGTATACAAATTGTTGGCACAAGTTTAGGCCATATTCGAATATCCTCTAGAAATTGACGAAGCCACTTAGTTTCATCTCCTGTTTTATCTAAAGCAATAAATTCAGATTCCATCGTGGATTTTGCAATACGCGTTTGCTTAGAGGATTTCTAAAGATATAGCTGCACCACCAATTATAGAAACATAACCACTTGTGAATTTTGTATCTTTCATATTAGATATCCAATTAGCATCTCTATACCCTTCAAGTACAGCTGTATATCTTGTATAGTGCAATCAAAAATTCAGGGTATATCTTAAATATTTAAGAACCATGATAATTGTCTTTCAATGGTCTATTCCCGGATTACTCATATATCTATTTAATGTACTAACTGAGTATGCTATATTCGGTCTAGTACAGTTCATGACATACATTATACTACCAAAAGTATTTCAATTGTGATATGCTTTGACCAGTATTTTTAGACAGATGAAGATTTATATTAACTGGTGTTCTAGCAATACTACTTTCATCTTTGTTGAGCTTCTCAAGTATTTTCTCATTATAATATGATTGAGATAATATACGTCTACCAAATGTTCTAGAAATTTTAATTCCTAGTATAATATCTGCAGCACCCAAATCCTCATGTCAAATTTGATGATGCATAAAAGTGGATTCATTCACAATCAACAGTCGAGTGTGTGTTGTGAATCAATTAATGAACAGTTAATAATAAAAGGCAACGGTGCCCGAAAAACTCTATTAATGATAGATTACAAGGTAGTTGGAGAGAGAGAGAGAGAGAGAGAGAGAGAGAGAGAGAGAGCAAGGGCACGCTCAAGGTGAGGTGTGTTAGATCTCTGTGTGAGAGATAACTTTGTTTCTCTCTTGTGTAGAGGGCTTATAATTTATAGGCACAGAGCCTTAGTTGAGGCGGTGATGTGAAGGTCAAGATACTAGTTTATCGGGGAGGATAGTTACAATTGGGGATGGACACTATCCTGAAGTAATGGCTATCCCAATAACTGTTCTCCCACATGTGTTGACTCTTACTAGACTCTTAAGATGAGGTCATGAGCTAGGTCTGGTCTACCTTTTGATGGTTTGGGCTTAACCCATGAACTGGGCGCAGGCCTGGTCTAAATCTGGGCCCACTACAACAAAAAATATTTTTTGCGACGATTTTATAATTTTGTCGCAAATTTCTATTTTGGAAATTTTTTTGCGACGTTTTTTTAAAAACGCCGCGAAAAGGCGATTCCCTCCAAATTGGTTTTTGGCGGGTGAAATGGCGGGAATTGGCAATTTTTTACGACAAAAATTATTTGTCGCAAATAGTTTCTTTTCGTCGCAAAAATAAATAATCTAAAACTTAAAGTAAAATAAAATTTATATTTATATTTTGGCATTACTTGCGACGTTTTTTTAAAAACGTCGTGAAAAGGCGATTCCCTCGTACTTGGTTTTTTTTTTTTGGCGGGAGAAATGGCGGGAACTGGCAAATTAAAGTAAAATAACAATTTAATTAATTTTTCGCGACGTCAATAAATTTTTTTTACGTAAATAAAAAAATTAAAAAAATAACAATTTAATTAATTTTGCGCGACGTTTTTAAAAACCGTCGCCAATAATTTTTTTACGTAAATAAAAAAATTAAAAAATAACAATTTAATTCATTTTCCGCAACGTTTTTGAAAAACGTCGCAAATAATTTTTTTTACGTAAATAAAAAAATTAAAAAAATAACAATTTAATTAATTTTGCACGACGTTTTTAAAAACTGTCGCCAATAATTTTTTTACGTAAATAAAAAAATTAAAAATAACAATTTAATTAAATTTTGGCTACGTTTTTAAAAAATGTTGCAAATAAATTTTTTATGTAAATAAAAAAATTTTAAAAAAACAATTTAATTAATTTTTAGCGAACGTCTAAAAACGTCGCCCAAAATTTTTTTTAACGTAAATAAAAAAATTAAAAATAACAATTTAATTAATTTTTCGCGACGTTTTTCAAAAACGTCACAACTAATTTTTTAACTTAAATAAAAATTTAAAAAATAACAATTTAATTAATTTTTTGCGAACGTCTAAAAACGTCGCCCATAAATTTTTTTAAATTGTTATTTTTTAAATTTTTATTTAATTAAAAAATTATTTGCGACATTTTTGAAAAGGTAATTCCCTGCTAATTGTTTTTGGCGGGAGAAATGACGGGAATTGGCAAATTAAATAAAAAAATAATTTGATTAATTTTTTGCGATGCTGTTAAAAAACGTCCCAATAAATTTTTTCGTAAATAAAAAATTTTAAAAAATAACAATTTAATTATTTTTTTGCGACATTTTTTAAAAAAAGTCGCCAATAAATTTTTCGTATATAAAAAATTTTAAAAAGTAATAATTTAATTAATCCGTAAGTACTCTCTCTCTCCCTCTCCTTCTCTCTCTCTCTCTCTTTCTCCCTCACTGTGTTCTTCTATTTACCCGACTCCACCGCCTCCTATGTCCACTTTCCCTGTTGTTCAGCTCCCCCTGTCACATAGCCAAGTCATGGAATCACAACACGACCCCAACTCCTCAACTGCTCAATGAAATCACGTAAGCCTATCAACTGTAGGCCTGACAATTTTAGACACGACTCGTGAAATCGACACGAACCCAACACGAATTTAGCGGGTTTGGGTGTAATCTTAACGGGTTCGGGTGATTAATGAGTTAACTCGGTAGACCCGTGAAATAAATGAACCGGTTTCGTGTTTAATCCATAAACTCGTTTTAACCCGTTTAACCCGTTAACAGTGGTACTATAATTTTGTTTTTTAAAAGTTAGGTCTCTCAACCTCTGGCTCATCTCACACCTCTTATCTCTTAGACTCATTCAAAATTAGTAGTCATTTAATGTTTATTTTTTGTCTTTATTTTTTTGCTCAGCCATGATTTATTGTTATGGTAAATAGGTCAAACATGTGTAATGTGTAGCAAGCTGATGATTTTTCGTGTGGACTTGAAATACTTTAACATATTCTCTTATTTAGCGGGTAACACACGTGTTGTATCGGATAACCCGTCTATTAAACGATTCGTGTATCGGATAGCTTAAATGAATGATTGGAAGATGAAGAAACCAAGAAAAAGGCAAATTGGATGAAAACCTTCCGGAAGGTTTGGCCATAAACCTTCTAGAAGGTTTGCATCAACCTTCTAGAAGGTTTTGTTGTCTGGACTACTGTTTTAGTTGTTCCTGCACAAACCTTCCGGAAGGTTTATATCGACCTTCCGGAAGGTTTTGCCCAGAAATCCCAGATAGCCTGCAACTCAAGCTCTGCCACTTGGGGATCCCACCTATGCTTCTCTCACTTGTCCCCTGACGTCTCTTACACACATACAAGCCACCCTTTACTTCAAGTTGGACTTTGGAGGCTCAAGCATTAATGAGAAAGAGAGAGAAGAGACAAGCTAGGAGAGTTGCTGGCTAGGCTTGTCCTAACCTGCATAAGCCATCAACTCAGCCTCCTATGGATGGAAAGCCTGTCACACACTAGAGAATACCTCCATGGACGAAAATGGAAGGACTACTTCAGATTATTCAGCATTATAGAGATATAGAGAGAGAAGCTCTTGGAGAAAGACATAGTTTTTAGTGAGAGAAGTTAGATTTTTGCATCTCCTTTACCCATTTTCACTTGTAATCTTCTTGAATACTCTTGTAAGATTCATTTATTGTCTTTAATATCATTTATTTCAAGTACATTGCAAGTTTAGATACACCATTTAGATTCTACCATTGTTGTATTGAGCTTTCTTCATTTCAAGCTTTTAAAATGGGTATTCAATGCACTTCTTCTTAGTTTAACTTTTCTTGCATTAATTTAAGTTCCAATCTTCGTTTCTTCACAATGTCTCTATACTTCATTCATGTTCTTGCATTAAATATGAGTAGGTAAGCATTAAGTTGGCTAATCCAAGGGAGAATTCCTCTTGGGTATGCTAAATCAACTCTTTTTCATTCCTCCTCGTAGTGTACGACGGTTTGACTAGGTTGAGTGTGGACATGGTTGTGAGTTCTTGATACACCGTAGACTTGTCACGGGGTATGCTTGAATCCTCACCTCCATTTTAGTCCCGCGCTTCCTACGAATCAATCGAACGTCTAGGCACCATTGGAAGAACGTCTTGAGTTGATTTGGCATTCTTATCGGAATGACCTCTTTGGATTAGCCAACACTTGTTGCCATTTCATTTTCATCAAGAACACAATTCACCAAAACTCAAACTCAAAGATTTTTGCACTTTTCCTTTTTAACCAAAATCACCTTCAACACAATTCACCTTCCTTCCCTAATGAGACGACATTGGAATACAAATTCCAAGTAAAACACGACACTCAAAAGTCTCTCTACGCTTGGGGAGCATTTTTGTTCACACACACACACACTTCATTCACAGACACATTTACCCCATTTCTTGCATCATTCCAAGGGAGAGTGACACTCACCTATTCGTATAAGCCATACACACATTACCGGAATCATGGTAGAAGATTAGGGTTGACAGAATAAGTCAAGCATTTTTGACACCGTTGTCGGAGAAGGCAAAGCGTTGAATCAAAAAGGTGATTTTCGGACAACGGAGGTAAGTCTCGTGAATTCTCATCACGGGCTGAGGTACGTTGCTCCTTGTATATACTTTTGTTTACTTGTTTTTCAATTGTAGATATTGTTTTGCATGTGGGGACGGGACGACCAAAATAGATTGGTTAGGCGACCCTTAGGCCCCAACATGAATATTGACCAAGACCCACTTGAGGATGCCAGTGATAATTTTGAGAATGAGGAGGCTAATGTCCCAAGGGATGGGGGAATGCAATACCCAAGAATACCAAACCCTAGAATGCATTTCCCTCCTAGGAATGAAGGAAACAATATCCTCATTGATCCTTCGGCGAGGTTAATGTAGGATTATCTCCAACCACACGTAGCACCACTCCCTCATGTATTCTCTTATCGGTCCAAGCTCATGACTTCCTAGTCAAGCCGGGAATGTTGCAACTACTTCCTCAATTCCACAGAATTGAAAGAGAAAATCCTTATTTACACATTAAGGAATTCGAGGATATAGTTGCAACCTTCCTCACTAATCATGCTATGGAAGACATAGCTCGCTTGAAATTATTTCCCTTTTCCCTTAAGGACAAATCCAAAATGTGGTTGAATTCCTTGACGCCTCAATTCATAACCTCTTGGGCACAAATGCTTTCCGAGTTTTTGAACAAATTTTTTCCGGTGCCTAGAGCCACTGCTCTTAAAAAGCAAATCCAAAACTTTTCGAAAAAGCCCAATAAGCAATTTTATAACTGTTGGGATCGCTACAAGGAATTTCTACAATCCATTCCACATCATGGTTTTGAATCATGACAATTGGTGAGTTTCTTCTACGAAGGGATTACACCGGACCATCGACAATTCTTTGACATGATGTGCAATAGTGAGTTCTTAAATAAGGATCCCGATGAGGCCCTTGATTACTTTAGTACATTGGCGCAAAATACACAATCTTGGGATATCATGGATCCCACCAATGTATCGAGGTCTTCTCCGGGTAGTAATAAAACACATAGGGGAGGGATGCATGACTTGAGGAATCGGGAAGATTTGCTCTCTAAAATCACCAAGTTTTCTCGAAAGGTGGAAAGTTTAGAAGTCAATAGAAGACACGAGGTGTCCAATGTCTCAAAGACCGAGGAGTTTTGCTCAATTTTTGAGAGTGTGGAGCATTCCATATCATAATGTCCCAACCTTCCGGCACTTAAGGAAGTCTACCATGAGCAAGTCAATGCCTTTAACCAAACGAGACAATCATTCTCCCTACACTCAAACACTTACAACCCGGGTTGGAGTAATCACCCGAACTTTAGTTGGAAGAATAAGAATCCTACTCCTCACGATTCTAATGCATATTCACCTCCCATGTCTCCTAAGCAAATCAATACCAAGGTCAAGGGCAATCGTCTAGCTCTCAATACCCCCGGTCTAATCCGCGAGGGTATTCACAAAACCCGCCTCCACAAAATTTTAGTCAACAAGGACCATCCAACCCATCCACATACCAACCTCCCCATAAGAGGAATTTGAAGGATGTGGTTCATTCATTCATCCAAAGCCAAACCGCCATCAACAATCAAAATTTCACAGCTTTTAATGATATTCGGACTCAACTCACGAAGTTGACAAATTCTATAGGGACATCACAACAAGAGAAGGGGAAATTCTCCACTCAACCCCAAGAAAACCCTAGAGGCCAACATGTCATTGAGTCGTTTGAACCCACCAAAGAGAGTTGTGAGCAACTCAAGGCGGTCACCACCCTTCGGAGTGGCAAACAAATAGACAAAACTATTGTGCCAAAAGTCTCACCCAAAGCCACATTGCCAAAAGAGAAAGAGACTAAGAGTAACTCTGAGGGGGGTGAGGTGAGTGAAAAAGAAAAAAATGTTGATGATTTGAATGTGCATGCATGTCCCAATCCGGCCCCTTTTCCAAATCGTTTGAAGCCACCCATGAAGGTGGCTAACAATTCTAATATTATTGAGATGTTCAAGCAGGTTAAGATCAACATCTCACTTTTCGATGCCATAAAGAAAATCCTATCATGTGCCAAGATCTTGAAGGACTTGTGCACAGTGAAGAGGAAACCAAATGTGCACAAAAAGACATTCCTCATAGAGCAAGTGAGCTCTTGAGGACCAACACCCCACCAAAGTTCAAGGAGCCCAGATACCCTACCATTGCCATCACAATAGGGAATTGCCGGGTGGATCAAGCACTTCTTGATTTGGGGGCAAGTGTCAACCTCCTACCCTATTCGGTGTATCAACAACTTCCCGTCATATTAGGTAGACCATTCCTTGCTACATCTAATGTTGTGACTAATTGCAGGAATGGACTTGTGAAGCTTACTTTCGGGAATATGACAATGGACTTCAATGTCTTCAACTTGTGTAAGCAATCGGGAGATGATGAAGAGGTAGATGAGATCAACCGGATCGACACATTGGTGGAGAATCACTTGGAACTAATGAGCACTTTACAGTTGGGGGAGGAGGAGATTGTTGATATAGAGGAGGTTAATGATCAAGGGGAGGCGAAGAGCTTGAAAGGGGTAGAAAAATGGACCCCTACATTTGAGAAGCTTCCACATCAAGAGAAAAAGATCTTTCCATCGACTGTGAAAAATCACACCTTGGAGTTGAAGCCATTACCATCCAATCTCAAGTATGCATACATCGGGGATGAAAAAACCTTCCCGGTGGTCATAAGCTGAACTTTGGAGGTGAAGCAAGAATAGGATCTCTTGGAAGTATTGAGGAGGCACAAGGGAGCGATTAGTTGGACAATTGCCGACATCAAGGGGATAAGCCCCCTCATTTGCACACATCGCATCTACCTTGAGGAAGACTCCAATTGAGTATTCTTGGCTTGATGAAATTGCGAGTTTTCAAGTATTTTATGTTCATTTTTATTTGTTTTGTGTGTTTTAATTTTGTTTTGTAGGGATCATAATTTGGAAGGAAACAAGGTCATTTGGTAGCCTAAAGTGTGGATCAATTGAGGACTAAGCAACAAGGGCAGCTGTAGGCATAAAAGGGGGTTAGCGCCGCAACTTTACATGTAGCGCTGCAGCTCTAGAAGAGCAGAAAGTCAGCGCAGCTACGCTGATTTTAGGGGCTGCAGTGCGGGTTTTTTACATGGACGCGAATTCTGACTTGTTTTTGAGTACAAATTGAACTCAAATGCTATATACATGTTAGGGTTGAGTTGGTATGAGAATATACTGATATGAGGGGCTGCTAACATGATAGAAAAGACCAAGGATTGATAAAAAATTGAAGGCTAGAGAGAGATTGAAGATTGCAACTAAGTTTTCATTATTTTCTCTTACTTTTAGTGGTTGATTTTCTGAGATGTTGATTAATTTGAGATTGATGTTTTTCAATTACATTATGAACTAAATTTTTATTAAGATTGCAACGGAACCTGATGTTTAGTTAAATTAATCTACTCTCGTTTTCAGTTGTGATTGATCATATATGAGTTATTTATCATGTTTTGTGTTTAATAAATGATTGTGTGGCCAACAATTAATTTGATTCCCTAGATGAAATGGAAGATAAATTCTAGGGTTTGGATTTGAATATGATGACATGCATCTGGTTGGTTCTTCTTAGGATTGAATAGCTGAGTTTGTATATAGGATAGGAATATACCTATATGTCGTGTGTAACTTTTATGAGAGTTTGAGCTTAAAGAATCTATTCCAACTTATTTTGCATAGGAATATAGTAATTTAATTGGAAGAGATATTTTTATTTAACCATCGGAAGAGGTTTAATAAATAATTTTGAATTCTCAGTTAACAACTTATTAAGATTAATTAACTGGAAAGAGAGTGGAAAGATTTATACGAAGCATTAGGGGAAGTTGTAATCTTAAGTTCTTTTATTTGGTAAATTCAATCATTGATTATTAAATTTAGATTTAGTTTTAAATTAGTGAATTCATAGTTAATTTCAATTGTTTAAATAAAATCGAATTGATATAAAGTTAGTACTTGGAAATTATTAGTAATAATTCTCCGTGGGAACGATACTCTACTCATCACTTTATTACTTATTGATTGTGTATACTTGCACGTAAATTGTCAATATCGAATTCGGACAACAAGTTTTTTGGCGCCGTTGCCGAGGATTTATTCTAGTAGTTATTTCAATATTAATTTCAATCAATTTGATCTTAGTTTAAACGTATTTAATTTTTTGTGTTAATTGCTTTCGCAGACACTCTTGAATTTTGTATGCAAACACGATCTACAGGTCAGGAGCTACTACCATACGAAGACGAAATCGAAAGAAGGCTCCGAAACTTGCGAAAGCATTATCAAGAAGTAAATAATCAAGAAACTATGGCTGAAGATGAACAATCGCTAAGGGATTATGCTATGCCTCTTGTTACGAAAATACAATCGAGCATTCAAAGGCACTCAATTCAAGCAAACAGTTTCGAGATCAAGTCAGGTACCATCCAAATGATTTAGAATTTAGTGCATTTTGGGGGTTTTCCAAACGATGACCCAAACGATCATTTGGTGAGTTTTCTGGAGATTTGCGACACGTTCAAGTACAACGGGGTTACTGAAGATGCGATTAGACTCTGACTTTTCCCTTTCACACTTCGTGATAAGGCAAAGAGTTGGTTGAATTCATTGCCGCCGGGTTCTATTACTACATGGACAGATTTATCTAAAACATTCTTATCTAAATTCTTTCCACCAGCTAAAATTGCAAGGATGAGGAACGACATCACTTCATTCACACAACATGATTCTGAGACTCTCTATAGAGCTTGGGAGTGATTCAAGGACTTACTCTGAAAATTCCCTAACCATGGTATTCCTAAGTGGTTGCAAGTTCAAACATTCTAAAATGGGTTGTTTAGTGTTACTCGGACCAGTATCGATGTAGCTGCAGGTGGGGCATTAATGGGGAAAATTTTTGATGAAGCATTCGAGTTATTGGAGATGATGGCTGCCAACAATTATCAGTGGCCCTCTACAAAGATTAATCAGCCAAAGGTAGCAGAGATTTATGAAGTTGATGCGGTTACTGCACTAGCTGCACAGGTTGCTACGTTGACAAAGAAGATTGATACCTTAGGGATGCTGCCTATTCAGAGTGTGGCAGTTGTTTGTGAATTGTGTGCCGGGAACCATCCGAGCAATCAATGTGCAATTAGTTCAGAGTCGGTGCAATACGTTGGTAACTTCAACAGGCAGCAACATGACAATAATTTCAACAATTATAACCCTAGTTGGAGGACTCATCCGACCTTGTCTTGGAATAATAATCAAGCCCAAACTTCTGCTCCAACACAATCATACCCACCAGGCTTTCAGAATCAAGTTCTATCACAGTAGGAAAAAAAAGTCAAATTTGGAGGAGCTGCTTTCTAGGTACATAGCACAAAATAAGACAAGGATGAAAAGTATGAAAATATCAATCCGAAACCTAGAAAATCAAATGGGTCAACTTCATATGCCATTAACAACCAACCTCAAGGCACTCTACCTAGTGATACGGAGATCAATCCTAAGAGGGAAGGTAAGGAGCACTGCAAGGCTATTACATTACGTAGTGAAAAAAGAGTTACCTGAGGTTGTTGGTGGAACTCCAAAACAATCACATGGAGATGATAGTGAGGGTGAAGAAAAAGATAGCAAGAATGTGGATCATGAAAAGAAAGAAGAAAATACAGTTGTAAGTTCTAAAGGAGGTAATTCGAGACCTATTGTGCCTCCCGTGCCATTTCCACAACGTTTGCAGAAACATAAGTGGGATAAACAGTTCTCTAAATTCTTGAAAGTGTTTAAGAAGCTCCAAATAAACATCCCTTTCGCAGATGCATTGGAGCAAATGCCTAGCTATGTGAAATTTTTGAAGGAAATTTTGTCAAAGAAGAGAAAACTAGGTTATTTTGAGATAGTTGCACTCATAGAGGAGTGCAATGCTATTCTTCAAAAGAAGCTAACACCAAAGCTCAAAGATCCATGTAGCTTTACAATTTCATGCACAATAGGTAACCAGTTTTTCGGGAAAGCATCAAACTCCAAGCACAGTTAGGACTCTGGATGGTTATCCCAACAAAGGATAAAGTTCACAGAAGCTAAGACTCCTCAACCTAAAGGAGATCAAGAAAATTCAAACTACCAAGAGAGCCTAGAGTCCACTCAACCTAGAATACTTATCAAAATACTATAAAAGGGGAGATCCAGAGTAAAACCCAGGTAGGCACACTAATCCCAGTTAAATTATTGTACCTTTACTTCCCAAATACTAACTTGAGCGTCGGAGGGTCGACCCTAGGAGCATTCCTCTTTTCTTTGAATTTCTTGTCAAGTACCACAACTACCGAAAACCTCACCCAGAGATCACGAAAAGGTGTAGCTAGGCCCAGATCAATCGCAAACTACTTTCAGAATAGTTGGACACATTTTTTACTCCAACAGTTTGGCGTTGTCTGTGCAAAACGGCTTGACAAACAAAGTTGTTTCTAAGTTTTTGCTGTACACCGGTGGATGGTGTCAACCAGAGCCATGAATGCCAATCAAGATAACCTACCAGAGAACAACCTACTTAATGAAATGTTGGGGTTGAAATCCTGGACTCGAGCCTCCCTTGCCTCAACAGTTGTCAGGAGGCCCAACGGATTTTCAACCTCGAAAGGAATGTGGATCAGATGAACCAAGCAATTGGAGGCATGACTCAACAAACCCAGCAAATTCAACAACTTTTGTAAGGACTTGTTGGTCCTCAAAATCAACAAGGAAACTTGGTGGATGAGCATAGTCAAAACGATTCTCTATAACATCAAGAAGAAGACGCCCCTTTGAACCAGAAGTTCAAGGAGGTGAACAACCGAATTGGAGATGTCACCAACTACCCTCTCCCAGCCAAGTTCAAGATGTCGACCATCAAAAATTTTGATGGCAAAAAGGATCCTTTGGATCATTTGGAAACCTACAAATCTCTCATGTTATTGCACAATGTCCCCGATGCCATTATGTGCAGAGCTTTCCCTACCATATTGAAGGGAACAACTCATCTCTAGTTCAATAGGCTCCTTGCTGGGTCTGTTGGATCCTTCCTAGAGCTTAGAAAATCCTTCCTTTCCCATTTCATTGGAGGCGGAACTTCCAAGAAACCTACCACTTCTCCCTTTAATATCAAGTAGAAGAAAGAAGTGACTCTCAGGCAGTATGTAGCAAGGTTTACGGAAAGTCCCACTAGATAGGTGATGTCGATGACAAGATGGCTTTGAAAATCTTCATAAGTGGACTCAAGTCATCTAGATTCTATTTCTCTGTGCATAAACATTCCCCTAAAACTATGGCATAGCTCCTTTCTAGAGCTCAGAGCCATATGAATGCGGAGGATATGGTCAACGCGAAGAAAGGTGCAGAAGGCTCTACCTCTAAGAAGAAGAGAAAGATCCAAAAAAAGTTAGACAAGGCAAATACTTCGAAGAAGGGGAAAGTTGATCGTGTCCCAGCCATGGACAGGTTAGACCCCCGCTTACCCGCAACAAAGGTGTATACTCCCCTGAACGCTTCAGTTGAACAAGTTCCCCTTTAAATGACAACCTCCTAAAGTGTCCAGGAAAGCAAAAGACACCTCCTAACAAATGAGACAGAGATAAGTACTTTCATTTTCATCGTGACCACAGGCACGATACTAAAGAGTGTTTCACCATTTGAGATCAGATTGAGGACCTGGTCCAGAGGAGCCATCTTGGAAGATTTATAGAAATGAACCACCGAGAAGAAAGAGCTCACCCAGAGCCTTGAGAGCATCAGCAACCAATGGGAGAAATCAAGGTGATCTAGAGGATTTGCTTCAGGGGGAGAAAACAACTCGGTGAGGAAAGCTTATGCCCGAAGAGCTTGGGTAGAAGAGAAATAAATCAACCTTGTTCAATTAGGAAAGGTGTCCTGCTGAAATCCTCCCATCACGTTCATAGATGAAGGTCTCAAGGGAGTCCGCACTCCACTTAATCATCCTCTGGTGATCTCTGTGGTTGCTTCCAATCATACAGTTCGAAGATTTCTTATAGACAGTGACAACTCTGCATATATCATATTCCTATGAACCTTCAATCAATTGGGCATAGGGAGGTCAAAGCTTCTCCCTCTCAATGCCCTTTTGGTAGGTTTCTCTAGAGAAAGGGTCTATCAGTGAGGGCAATTTTATTTCCTATTACTTTAAGGGAATCTCCCTACCAGCAAATGCACATGGTGGATTTCGTAGTAATGGATTGCCTTTCAGCTTATAACATGATATTGTGGAGGTCAACCCTTAATGCCCTTAAAGCATGGAACTTTTGTATTATTTTTTTTTTGATAATGATGAAATAGAAGTTGTTCGATCTTTCCTTTGCATAGTGTGAATTGTTTTGCTAAATTCGCGATCAATCCCATAGCCTATTTCCCCCCTTAACTTCTAAAAGGTGAATAACCTTTTGGAAGTAAGTTTTAAATCAACCCCTCCTTTTCTTTTTTTAGTGACTAACCTAAAGAACTCCAGCATTTCTAAAAAAGAGCTGAAGGGCTCAGAGAGAGCTGGAAAGCTCCATAGGTTTTAGTGCCTATGTGTCGTGAAGAGCTGGAAAGCTCCATAGGCTTGAGTGCCTATTAATCACGAAGAGCTGAAGAACTCAGAGAGAGCTGATAAGCTCCATAGGCTTGAGTTCCTATTAATTGCAAAGAGTTGAAGAGCTCGAAGAGAGCTAAAGAGCTCAAGAAGAACTAAAGAGCTTGGAGAGAGCTAAAAAGCTCCATAGGCTTGAATGTCTATTAACCGAGAAAAGATGAAGAGCTCAAGAAAAGCTGAGGGACTCTTCTTCTTTCCTTTATATAGAAAATTCTTAAAGTAAGAAGCTAGGAGCTTATGAATCATTTTGATTAATATTCTTTATTAGAAGGGCATGCCATAAGTGGTCTTATTGAAACTAGCTATAGAAAAAGCTAAAATCTACCCTAACTAGGAAGCTAGAAATATTACTGGAAAAATTTCTTCAACTGCTCAACATTCCATGGATTTGGCAGCTTAACTACTCCAAAGTTTTCCAAGTGGTAGGTCCTCGGCCTGTGAACCTTCACTACTTTGTATGGTCCTTCACAACTAGTTCTCAGCTTTCCATGATTGGGATCTTTGGTAGCTGGAATAACCTTCTTTAAGGCTAAATCGCTTGGAATGAACATCCTAGGTTAACTTTAGAGTTTTAGTACCTTGCCACCCTATTCTTTTATGTAGCAGTCCTTATCTGTGACTCTTCTTTTTTCTCCTCTAGCCAATCTAAGTTGTAGGCTAGTTGTTGATCGTTCTTTGGCTGGTTGAATTTCTTTGTTCGATAAGAGGCCATCCCAATTTCAACTGGAATGACAGCCTTTGTGCCAAATGCCAAGGAATAGGGAGTCTGTCCAATAGGGACTCTAGTTGTAGTTTTGTATGCCTAGAGAATGATTGGTAGTTGTTCCACCCATAGCCCCTTAGATTGTTCAAGCCTAGTCTTTATATTCTTGAGTAGGGTACAAATGGTAACCTTAAATTGACCATTGGCCTTTGGATGTCAAGAAGAGGAATATTGATTGTGGATACCGAGCTCGGAACAAAACATCCTGAATTTTTCGTTGTCAAACTACTTCCCGTTGTCATTTATTATGACCGCAGGTATGCCAAACCTACAAACGATAGACTTCCACACAAAGCTCTGGACCTTTTGTTCAGTAATGGTTGCCAAAGGCTCTACCTCTGCCCACTTCTTGAAGTAACCTATAGCGAGGACAACAAACTTGTTTTGTTCCTTCTCGTTTGGGAGTGGTCCAAGAAGGTTAATCCCCCATTGGGCGAAAGGCCATGGACTTGTTATAGGAACAAGCTCTTGGGGAGGTTGTTTTGGGATAGCAACAAACTTCTAACATTTCTCACATTTCTGGACATAGCCATGAGCGTCCATCTTCATGGTTGATGAAAGTATAATATTGTATATTTTATGTCTCATATCATTCATCTTAACTCTTTTAGTTATCTATTTGCTTTGTTTTAGTTTAGTTTAGTGTTTTATAGAGAATACTCGTGTTTGCTAGGAAATTAATGTAAGAGCAAGGTTTTATATGCATTTTGATGCTTTGGAAGACTTTGACAAGGAATTAAGGAGCTAGGAGTTGAGCTAGAAGTATTGCAGCAATAACTGGGAAAAAGACTCGTTCAATCGGTATGTTTCCTCACCGGTTCATCTGGTGGCAAATTGAGATTCTACCAGTAGCAGTGAATATTTACTGGTAGAAATAAAATGAAAACTTTTTAACCAATAGGTTATTACTTTGGTATCGACAGGTTCAAAACAGAGAGCAGTTCTACCAGTAGCTTTGAAGAGCTACCATTACATGAGGAATAGTAACTTTGATACTAGTAGGTCGGAACTTACTTCCTGTGACACCCCGAAATCCGGGGGTCCGTTGATTACCCATCAACCCGCGGAACACCCGTAGATACCGAGTAACTCGATATCACACTGTTATGCCCCATTTACCGGGGTCCATAACTTAACAAAATTTGGGCAGAGTCTCCTTCGTACAGGGAGCTCTACCCAAAACCCAACCTGTGCAATTTAACTTCACACGACCCATCCGAGGCCCAATATAAAAAAAATGACTGCACCGGGTCCATTTATAAGTAAACATTGGCCACACCGGGTCCAATTATCCATACTTATATCAAAACATGCAAGGAAGTAAACATTGGCCACACCGGGTCCAATTATCCATACTTATATCAAAACATGCAAGGTTACTTTAACATTAGTCCATATTTGTTCTATTACAACTAATTTGCATAATTTACATGTCAAAGACCAAGTTTTCATAACTCTTTTACAAAAACTCAAAATAAGGCCACAAGTCGGCCCCTTTCATGCCTGATGCTCTCCAAGTGAGCCATCCACCGGTGTAAACCCCACACCTGAAATGTTTCCCGTATAGGGTGAGCCAACGCCTAGTAGAGTATATCCTACAAAGGCTACTCCCCCCTAGACCCGTAGCAAGTCTCTCTCCAACCTCTGTCCAACAAACCGGAGATCGACATGGCCTCTCATATAGTGCCTCGTAGGGTGCCATCTGTATGCTCGCCTGATAACTATTGTTATAGGCGAACTCCACCAAGGGTAAATGATCTTCCCAGCTACCCTTGAGATCTAGGACACATGCCCGTAGCATGTCCTCTAATGTCTGAATGGTCCTCTCAGACTGACCGTCCGTCTGGGGATGAAAAACAGTGCTCATCATCAGCTGTGTCCCCATGGCTCGTTGGAAACTCTCCCAAAAATGAGCCGTAAACCTGGGATCTCGATCCGATACTATAGATACGGGTACCCCATGCAACCGGACAATCTCCCGTATATATAACCTGCAGAATTCCGCCAGTGTGAAGGTCATCCGCACAGCCAAAAAGTGTGCCTACTTCGTAAGCCGGTCCACTACCACCCATACCGCGTCATGTTCCCGCGATGTCCGTGGCAAGTGAGTCACAAAATCCATCGTGACATGTTCCCACTTCCACTCAGCTACCTCCAATGGCTGGAGTAACCCTGCTGGTCTTTGGTGTTCAGCCTTCACTTGCTGACACGTGAGACATCTACTAACAAAATCGCCAACCTGTCGCTTCATCCCATTCCAATAATACTGGCGACGAAGATCATGATACATCTTCGTGCCCCCTGGATGAACCGCAAAACGGGAGCAATGAAACTCCCTAAGGATCTCCTCTCTCAGATCCGCCAACTGAGGAACCACAACCCTTCCTCGATACCGAAGACTACCATCCAAGTGAATGGCCCAGCCCTCGTCACCTGTACATGCCTGTACACGGTTCCAGATGGACAATAGCTCCGTGTCCTGACTCTGGGACTCAACAACCCTGCTCAGTAGGGAAGGCGTAGCCACCAAACTCCACAAAGTACCCTGAGTCTGACCCATATAACATAGCCCGAACTGTCCCACAGTCTCGAGCATCTGCCACTCTCGGGAAGCCACACTAGCCAAGACTCCCCGTGACTTCCGGCTGAGTGCGTAAGCTACCATATTTGCCTTACCAGGATGGTAATGCAAAGTGAAGTCATAGTCCTCCAGAAACTCCATCCACCTGTGTTGCCTCATATTGAGGTCCCGCTGTGTAAAGATGTACTTCATACTTTTGTGGTCAGAAAACACCTCGAACTGCTCACCGTATAAATAGTGGCGTCAAGCCTTCAAGGCAAAGACAATGGCTGCCAACTCCATGTCATGTGTGGGGTAACTCTGCTCGTGGTTCTTTAACTGCCGAGAACCATAAGCTACCACTCTCCCGGACTGCATCAAGACGCATCCAAGTCTGTCCTTAGAGGCATCACGATACACTGTGTACCTCTGTCCCCTTTCTGGGACTATCAGAATAGGAGCTGAAGTAAGCTTCCTCTTCAACTCCTGGAATGCCTTCTCACATGAATCATTCCACTCAAACTTAACCTCCTTCCGGGTCAACCTCGTCATAGGTGCAGCTAGTCGGGAGAAGTCCTCAATGAACCTCCTGTAATACCCCGCCAATCCCAAGAAACTACGTATCTCGAAGACTGACTTCGGCCTCTCCCAATTCATGACTGCCTCAACCTTCTCCGGGTCTACGGATACACCCGAAGCCGACACCACATGTCCCAAAAATTTCACCTCAGTAAGCCAAAATTCACACTTGCTGAACTTGGCATACAACTGATGGTCTCTCAAGGTCTGGAGAACGAACCTCAAGTGACCTTCATGCTCCTCCTCAGACTTGGAGTAGATCAAGATGTCGTCAACAAAAACCACGACGAACTGATCAAGGTAGGGTTAGAACACTCTATGCATGAGATCCATGAATGCCGCTGGGGCGTTCGTCAATCCGAATGGCATCACTGTGAACTCGAAATGCCCATACCACGTCTGAAACGCCGTCTTAGGGATATCTGCCTCCCTAACTCTCAACTGATGGTAACCGGTGCAGAGATCTATCTTGGAGTAGACCCGCGCCCCTCTCAGCTGATCAAACAAGTCATCAATCCTCGGCAAAGGGTACCTATTCTTGATAGTAACCCTATTCAACTGCCGGTGGTCTATGCATAGTCGAAGGGTTTTGTCCTTCTTCTTTGCAAATAACACCGGAGCGCCCCAAGGTGAGGTACTCGGTCTAATGAATCCCCTGTCCAACAATTCCTGCAATTGGACCTTGAGTTCTTGCAACTCAACAGGCGCCATCCTATGTGGAGTCATAGAAATGGGCGATGTACCAGGATACAACTCTATAGTGAAGTCTACATCCCTATGTGGAGGTAATCCCGGTAGTTCATCCGGAAAAACATCCTCATAATCACTCACAACCCGAGGTAGACCCAACTCATGTCTCACCTCGTCCTCCAGGGTAAGGCTTGCTAGCCAACCCATCAACTGTCCGTGCCATCTAGAGTCGTACACGGCTTGAGGAAAAACATCGTGCTTATCCCCCTAAAACATGAAACAAACCCCATCCGGTGTGTAAGCAGTGACCCGCTTCCGGTCACAATCAATGACGACTCGGTGTGCCACCAACCAATCCATTCCCAGGATTACATCGAACTCTGACATGTCCATGACCCGAAGGTCCACAGTGAGTAGAATCCCTGAGATCTCTAGCTCACAACCCCGACATATCTGATCAACTCTCACCCTAACTCCCAGGGGAGAACTCATACGCAATGGTTCCTCTAAGGTCTCAACCTCTAAGCCCAAATCTTTCACACAAGATGCAGAAATAAATAAATGCGATGCACCAGAGTCAAATAATACTCTTGCCCATAAACGAGAGAGTAGAAATGTACCATGTATCACCGACTGATCTGCCGGCTCGGTCTGTGGCATAATGGCGTAGACACGCCCCTGGGTCCCTGAAGCCCCGGCCTGTGAGCCCTGGCCTCGCCCTCTATCCATGCCCTGGCCCATCTGGCCTGCTTGCGGAGTTCCCGCTCGGAAAGTAGTAGGCGCTTGTGCAGCACCCTGAGACTGGTACTGGCTCCTTTGACCCATGGTGGGGTAAGGAGGAACAAACTGTGTCTGCAGCTGTCCCACAAAAGACTGGGATTGGGATGTCCCATAGCTCTGGGATCCCTGCCGTTGAGGACACTCCTTCCTCATGTGACCCGGCTGGTGACAAAAATAGCAAGTCTTTTGACCCGCCTGAAAGGTGGTCCTGAAGTTTCCCCCGTCTTGGGAGAATCGACCCTGGCCTTGGCCTTGATAGCCGCGGCTTTGTCCTTGAGATCCTTGCGGAACAGAAGTCCTTTGCCTCTTTCCCGCACTAGAAGAAGAGGATTGACTCTCCTTCTTTTTGTCCTTAACACTCGCTTCCCGGATGTTGCGCGCGTCTTCCACCTCTCTCTCGATAGCCATTGCAGTCTTGACCATCAAATCAAGGTCTTGCAGGAGAAGTCCCACAATCTTGCCTCGAATGGACAACTGCAGTCCATCCTCAAAATTCTGTACTTTGGCCATGTCTGAGGCCACATAATCATCAGCAAAACGGGCCAACTCCGTGAATTTGGCCACGTATTCTAGCACACTCACAGTCCCCTGCTTCAATTCTAGGAACTCCTTGGCCTTAGCGTGTCGAGCAGCCGCCGAGAAATACTTTCCCATAAAGAGCTCTCGGAATTCTTCCCAAGTCATGGCCTCCAAATTTCTGGAGTCCTTCACCCAATCCCACCATAGCTGGGACTCTCCCTCCAGCTGAAAAGTCGCCAGAGTTATCTTGGTGGCATCGGAAGTGATCTCCATAGCCCTCAAGATCTTCTCCACTTGCCGAATCCAACGGTCGGCTACCATTGGATCCGCCCCTCCCAGAAAAACCGGAGGATTATGGGCTTTGAACCTCTGGAGGTTACTCGAGCCTCCGTATCCCATATTTGCACCAGTCTGTGCAATGGTAGGGGCTGTAGCACTAGCCTGTGCAATAGTCGTCGCCGCCTCACCAATAGCCTCTGCAAAGGCTTGGTGATCAAAGGCCGGAGGTGGTTGGTTGTTCCACCTGCCGCCTCGGCGTCCTCGCCCTCTATATGCCATCTACATAAGTCAAATAGCCAAATAGTTTTACAAGACATCCCAAAATAGGAATCAATACTCAAACATCAAGAGTTTTCTCATTGTCTCACTAGGGGGGCATATGCCTCTCATTAGTAGACATTTATACCATGAACCCTCCCGTTCATCTGCTTTCCCACTCCCAAGGTTATGCTTTCTAACCTAGTGCGTTCATTTACATATACATTCTACAATGCATACAATCCACATAGCACATAGCACATAACATGTAGCATTTAAACACATAAGATGAAATGCACAATGCATGCAATGGTCTAGACCCATGCCCATCAAGCCATAGGTAAATCGTATACCTATGCTTTGATACCAAACAGTGACACCACGAAATCCAAGGGTCCGTTGATTACCCATCAACCCGCGGAACACCCGTAGATACCGAGTAACTCGATATCACACTGTTATGCCCCATTTACCGGGGTCCATAACTTAACAAAATTTGGGCAGAGTCTCCTTCGTACAGGGAGCTCTACCCAAAACCCAACCTGTGCAATTTAACTTCACACAACCCATCCGAGGCCCAATATAAAAAAAATGACCGCACCGGGTCCATTTATAAGTAAACATTGGCCACATCGGGTCCAATTATCCATACTTATATCAAAACATGCAAGGAAGTAAACATTGGCCACACCGGGTCCAATTATCCATACTTATATCAAAACATGCAAGGTTACTTTAACATTAGTCCATATATGTTCTATTACAACTAATTTGCATAATTTATATTCCAAAGACCAAGTTTTCATAACTCTTTTACAAAAACTCAAAATAAGGCCACAAGTCGGCCCCCTTCATGCCTGATGCTCTCCAAGTGAGCCATCAACCGGTGCAAACCCCACACCTGAAATGTTTCCCGTATAGGGTGAGCCAACGCCCAGTAGAGTAGATCCTACAAAGGCTACTCCCCCCCTAGATGCTCATGCTCATGCAACATTCATTTGCAACATATAAACAATCATTCCTTATAAGGATATGCATTTTAAGTTGGAATGCAACAATACCATGCCATGAAATGAGATGACACTCACTCATGCACTTCAACCCGAGTCCTCACCGACTCCCACTACACGATGCAATGCCGAAGCGTTTCATTCCATCATTTATGTTCACATCAAATGACATTTTCAAAACTAGGGCCTTTCTTGGGGTTGGATATTCATGAACTTACACCAATGGTCATCCATACCCGCACACTTTATGGACTCTTACACCAATGGAGTGCATCTCCCAAATCACCGGGCCTTGCACCCGAGAGGTCGTCATGCCTCTTCTTGCTAACCCCAACCCAATTTATCATGCAACCAAGCGGCTTAGCTAGGTCTTCGACCCAACTTTTCCCAAGCCATACCGTCAATCACCAAGTGTGGTGTTGACATTAACCATGCACACACCCATGTGTAGGGCTGTTAATCAAGCCAAGCTTGAACATTATTTAAGGCTCGTTTATGTGTTAATTGTTAAACGAGCCATCTCGTTTATGTGTAAATTAGGCTTGACAAAGGCTCGAATTCAGCTCGATTAACAGCCCTACCCATGTGATGAGATGCTTCCGTGCATATGCAATGCCATGTCCCATTGCACACAACATAATGCTCAATATGCCAAGAACAACACATGAACAATTTCAACACATCCATGATAAATTTATATGCTAAGCATATAAATACCATATTCATCTCAATGTTAATATATCAACACATGCATATATTAACAAACATTCAATTATAAATCATATCATAAGCATATCATTCCACAAGTTAAACTTAAGTATGTTATTTCAATTCAATCAAAACAACAATTTCTAAATACTCAAGGCATTTCACCAAACACCTTCAAGGCATAATTTATATAACACATAGCATGCCTTTAATTTCACTAAGTTACATAATAAATCACATGTAACTTCCATATACCAAAATCAAGCTAGCAATTAGCTTAAGCCATTTCTATGCTCACTTTTCCATTTCCATAAACATAAACACACATATAAAAATCTATCCATATGCATAAATATATCAAACCCTTAAACTATCAACATCTAAGGAAAGATTAATCCAAGGTAGGAAGAACCCTACCTCTTGAAGCTTGAAATGAAGACTAGGCTTCAAGAACACATCAAGAACACCCCCAAAAACTCAAGACTTTGATTTCTCCAAAACTTTGCCTTTTGCTCTTCGGTGAAACTCTTCGTTCTTGGTACCCACGCGTAGCCCTAGTCACGTAGAGCAACTTTAATTCTTGGCTAGAGCGATTCCGAGTGACGGAACTCCGAGAAATCAAGAAGAAAGCTTGAAGAAAAATGAGTTTTTCTTTCTTTTTCTCTTCTCTCTCTTTTGGCCGGCCAAACAAGAACACAAGTGGGCTAAAAATCTGATTTTCTAAGATATTTACACTTATTTATAATTTTAAATACTTGGCCCACGTTGCGCCACGTGTCCTTCGCTTAATCGAATCCGATTTCGTCCCGAAACGACTAATTACATTACGGGTTAAGTTCAAATTAATTTTATTTGAACTTTTAATCAAAAATAATTAAATTTTGAGTTTATCGCTTTTAGGGACCTCGGTGAGGTTATCCGCCACCCAGTCTCCTCGAACGACGTGCAAAAATCTGACTTAACTCAGAATTCGACGAAATTTGATATGGTGACTATATTCCGCGATACGAGTCCAACGGCGAAGTCCGTTGTGTCATACGAGGTCTGTAGAACACGTATTTTAATTTTGCATTATAGTGGCAAAATGACCATTTTGCCCTTTTTAAAAAAAAATTCAAAATTTCCCGGGTTTTACACTTCCTACTGGTTATTAGTGTTTTAATCCAATAATAGCTCTTTTTGGAACGAATCAGTTGGGGCCTTTTCTAAGTAGCCTATTGGTGGGGAAATAAAAGGAAAAAAGTCAGCTAATATCTCCTATAAATACAAAGATTGAGGGGGGATTCATTTATGGAAGAATTCAAGAATCAATAGTTCTTTATTTTCTTTAGGTAGAATTAGGGTTTACTCGTTCTTCAAGTGTTTTTCTATGTCAAGCTTTGTTCTACTTCTAGTTATTTAATTTCTTGCAAGGTTAGTTCGTTGATTCTCTTGTATGTAACGATTTACAATTCTTTGCATTTAGTTCAAGGTAATTACTTTCTATTGCAGTTTCAATTCAAGTTTTATTTCTCTTTCAATTATGTCGATGTTTATTTCAATTGCTTTTGTTTTTACTTCCATAATGAGTGAGTAGTCATTTTTCGGTTTGATCGGATGAGGGAGTCTCATCCATGAATGAGGATTTTGACATAACTAAGGATTTTCTAAAGATTAAGTTATTTTTCTGATTGAATAATTAAAGTTGAAAACATGGGTGATATGTATATCTTCTTAATTATCCGTAGACAATTAGGTTTGACACGGATAATTCTGGAAATCACTACTATCAACGTGAATGTAATTCTTTCAAAATTAAGTCAATCAATTTTAATACACATTTTTCATTTTCATTGGGTTTTAGTTGAATAGTTTTCGTTTGAGTGATTAGGTCAAAATTACTGTTCACAAAGGGATAAGCTCTGACGATAAACCTATTTTTTTTAATTATTATTATTTAGTTTGTCTGTTCTCAAAAACCTCTTTTTCCAAAATTCAAGAGTTTTACTTTCCTTTGTTCATCACCGATCAAATTTAACTTTCATTTTTCCTAAGGAGATGACGTCGGTAATCGACTGAGTTACTAAATGATACACTTCTTGCACTTGGGATACCATTTATATTTGACCCAGTTTATAGGAAAAGCATTTTTTGTGCCATTGTTGGGAAAAGAACGGTACAAATTCGATAGGTGATTTGGACGAGCATTAGGTAAGTCTTGTGATAAGAATCACGAGCTTAGGTACGTTCTTCGTTGTACTTTACTTTTAGTTTATTGTTCTTTTATTATTAATTTTAGTTCTAGTTTTTGCATGTGGGTATGAGACACAATACACAATAGACTTGTTAGACTTGACCCCACACACACTTTAGATATAGAAGGGTTAAACAATAATGATCCATAGAATGAGGGGAATAGGGGAAATAACTTTCCATTGGTTCCTCCCATTATTCCTGGGAATATTGGAGATAATCTCCCACCTGCTCCTCCGGTGAGGACGATGAGAGAATACCTCCAACCTACTCGCTCCTTTGTACATTCTTGTATACATTTGCTAGTGCAGACACAAGCTTTTATTGTTAAACCTAGAATGCTCCAACGCTCCCCCAATTCCATTGTGTGGATAAAAAAACCCCTACTTCCATATCAAGAAGTTTGACGAAGTATTTAGCACATTCCTTGACAAAGTGTGTGAGAAGAGGTAGCAAGGTTGAAGTTGTTCCCATTCTCTCTAAAAGACAAAGCAAAATCTTGGTTGAGTTCTCTTAACTCTGAACCATAGCGACTTGGGATGATTTACATAAAGAGTTCTTAAAGAATATCTTTTCAGTTCAAAGAACAACTGCTTTGAAGAAGCAAATTCAAAAAAAATTTGAAAAATCAAATGAACAGTTTTATGACTGTGGGGAGAGGTTTAAAGATCTCTTAAATGCTGTTCCACATCATGAATTTGTTCCTTGGCAATTGGTAAGTTTCTTCTATGAAAGAATTTCACCGGCACATCACCAGTTCATTGACATGATGTTTGCCGAAGAATCTCTAGATTAGTTTGAGAACTTAGTAGAGGCTGGCCAATAATGGGGATATTTTTGACCCTATTGATCAATCAAATCAATCTATTCCATCTCAGTGGAAAATACATTTTAAGAGATCTAGATGACTTATTCGCCAAGAATGCACATCGGTCTGGGAAAGTGAAACATTTAGAAGTGAAGAAGGTGAATGAGGTGGTCAATGTGCCTCATAATGACGGGCCTTGCACAATATGTGAGTCGATTGTGTGACACCTGATTAGTCCTAATTAGTATATAAATTAAAATAATTAAATAAGTGAATTTTGTAAGATAAAACAGTTAAAAACTGTAAATTAGGGTTAGTGCGTAAATCAGGGTTTTATATGTGTAATGTTTGAAATTTCAGGGTTTTGTGCGAAAATTGTGAGGAGCAATCTGTCAAAGCTTGAATCAACAAGGGAGGCAAGTATAATTTAAAGAATGGAACATGGAAGAACACTGTGGAACCACCACCACATTCCAACAAACTAGCACCGTTCGGATGGTGGTGGCGGCGTCCGGACGGTCCTCTTAGGCGGTTCAAGGTTATCCTTCCACCAGCAGCTTCCTACTTTGCCTATAAATAGGCCTTTGTAGCCTTCATTTTCGGGTGGTCGAAGAGGGGGAGTTCCAGGGCGAATCCAAAGTAGAGAAAAAGTAGAGAAAGTCAAAGAAAGATTCAAGAATCCAAGGGGAAATCCTGTCCAACCTTCTTTCCAGCCAGAATTATGTTATTTCTACCTTTCTGTTATGTCTTTCTACTTGGAGAGTTGAACTTCTGCCACCTTGGTGTCTTAACTGATATTAAGGGTGGTTTTATTTCAACTATTCCTTAGGAAAGAAGTGTCAGTGTCTGTATTTCATTTAATATTGTAATGAAACTCACCCGCACTTCTTGCTTGTTTATAGCAATGGGGTGTGAGTAGTTTACTTACACCCTTCAGTGAGGGGTAAACATATGTATATTATTGGTTAAATTCTGTAAATGTCGATGTTTAATTATGCTTTATTGATATATATACATCTCTTAACTGATGGATGATTATATTTATAATATGCTCATGGTTATGAACACCGAACAGTACTTAATATTCTATACCATACTATCTACTATTATGTACTTCATGCATGATACACCGATGTACGTAATTGGGTGTTACGTAAAAGTCGATTGATTGGTTATAGATGGGTTAAGTCTCGGCATAGTCAATGCGTTCAGTTCAATACGTAGCCCGGAATTATGTTATCAGTGAATCATCAACCTGTCGTTGGAATATCTAAAGTGTTCCTGTAACACCCCGAATTTTCTTTTATATATTTATAGAGATATATATATAGTAAATAATATTTGTAAAGATGTAGATATATGTAGTGACATAAGAATAAACCGTAGGAATAAATACTATGGAGACAATTTGATTGGGAAGTTACGTGTCGAAGATGTTTAAACTTGGAGAAGGGTTGTTAGATAAGCCTCTAAATATTTTTAGGTCAAAATAAGGTTTCCATTGAGTCCGGAAGGTCGAAAAACCTTGGGAGAGGTAATATGAGGTGTATTAGAAGTTAGAAAGTATTTTGGAGTTAAAACACATTTTAGAGAAAATTTAGGAATTTAGAATTTTGGACACTTCTTAGTATTTTGGCTATAACTTTTTATTATTAAGTCCAATTGATCTGAAATTTTTACAGTAGATAGTAGACATCTAGGGCTACAAAATTGTATCTCATGAAAATTCTCCAATTCGACCTCTAAATAGGTGAAAACTGCTCTGAAAGTTGGGACAGAAAACTGGGACAGAGTGTTGCCAGCGTCCGGACGCCCAAGGCACAGTCCGGACGGTACCAGTTATATATACCCAGATCAGTTCGCGATTTTCCCCAATTCTGGCCTTCTAAATACACCAAACCCGCCTCCTTCACCCATTTTCCCCATTTCTAACCCTAGAGAGCTTTGGGGGAGGAAGAAGGAAGGGGATTCTCACCTCAAAGTAAATCAAATCATCAAGTCTTCACACCAAACTAAGGAAGAGGTAGGGGATTTCTTCCATTCTCTTACATTGAGATTAGGGCTACTATATATATGCATTCTCTTGACTCTCAATCATATATACTTGCTATGAATTCATCATTTCTTGTTATTCTTGCAATTATTACCTTGTATTAAACTATGTGATGGTTGGGTAATCACTAAAACTCTTGTATGCCCTAGTTCTTCAAGGGAAGTTGGTTTTCTCTTGATTTATCCTTGGTTATTGATTTCAATCTTGATATTCATTTGTTGTCGATTTCAATACTTAATTGTTCCTATATTCTTGATTCCAAGCTTGATATTTATTGTTATGGATTCAAGACTTGATTTACCCTTTATTCTTGATTTCAAGCTTGATATTTGTTGTTAGGGATTCAAGACTTGATTTGTCCTTTGTTCTTGAGTTCCAAAGCTTGATTATTCATTTGTTCTTGACTTCAAAACTCTAGCGATTTGTAATGAACAATAAAATGATACTTGTGATGATCTCATGTACTTTTTCTTAAATATGTTTTATGGGAAATATCACTTGCGAAAGTTGTGGATTTTATGGAAATTGCTTGAAAGGAAATTGGGGGTTTTATGTTATTTTTGATTATGGGGACTATTGGTTGATATTTTATCTCTTGTGTGATTGTACGATACAAACATGGTTTACTATTGGCCGGGTATCATGTAGCTGGTGGACGTCTTCGGATGCCACACGGGTATGAACTTTTCCTACCACTTAGAGTGGGTAGACGCCTTTGTTCGTCGTGTGGATACGAACTTTTCCTATCACTAATGGTAACGGATTAGTAACGTGTGTTGTGACGGACATATCGTGTGGATCATCTTGTATTGTACCAGAAATGATTTCGATAAGATTCTCGGGAAGTATGGGATTCCTTGGAGAACTTGTTGAAATGATTAATGGTAGAATGGATTTGAAATGGTGTATTGTGGTTATTCATCCCTTCAATTTATTCTTGCTATTTAAACTTGAGATCATGGTTAAATGTCACTGTTTTACTTCAAATGTTATATATGTTAATTGCGAAACAAGACCGGCCGTTTTATACACTTTTCTAAACCTTGTTTGGGTTTGGAAGGATTTTTCCTACAGAGCTTCGTGCTCACCCCCTACTGCTAAACTTTTTCAGATCTTTTGCCTGAGGATGAGCTCGGTGCTAGTGAGCCAGGCCATGGAGAGGTTTCCCTAGAGGGATACTTGGATCCCGCGTGGGATATTTAGAGCTGATGCCTACTTTTGTCTAGACTAGACTATTCTTTTGAAACTGTGTGTAGTCTAGTTATCTTTTGTAAATTCCGCTGCGTATTATGGTTTAAATACTTTTGGGAATGTAAATGCCATTGTTTGGCCTTTTCTTTTGGGATGATAGTGTGGATGCAATATATGTTGAATGAAAGTTTATGTTATGATGCATCTGGGGACTCGGTGTGGTCAATTATAGTATAATTGCACAGGTTGAGTTTTGGGTAGAGCTCCCCGTACAAAGGAGACTTTGCCCGAATTTTGTTAAATATCAATGATTGATGGAGGGAACTTTATTGTTTATGGATTTATTTAGTGCTCTCATGATGTGAATGGTGATTAGCTAGTAATGCTTCCAAGGTGTATTTTGGGGTGTTACAGTTCCAACTGAATGGCTTGACCTTCTAGTGCACTAATGATATTTAACTGTTGCATGGTACAAAGCTGTCAGATGAATAACCTAAGTGATCCTCCTGAATGGCTTGACCTTTTGGTTTACTTGAATTAGTCAATTGTTGCATACACCACCAGCTAACCTAAACAGTTGTTATGTTATGGTTTAATATACATCAGACCTACTAGTTGACTTTCCAGTGACCTGGAAGTTAATTGTTGTAAGGTGGCATTTCCAGCACTTAACTAACATAAAGCATATTGGATCCTTAAACTGAAGGGTACCTTTCATATTATTGTCTTTTAACAGTTTACTTACGCATTTTATTTACTTATTCTAGTTATCAATCTAAGCTCACATCACAAGCCATCTTATGTTATGCTGCTTTAACAACAACTTTACTGTTCTTATTTTAAATTCTAATTGTTAAAACTCTTTGTGGGTTCAATCTTGGACTTAAACAGAGTAAACTACAATTCGACCACTTATACTTGGGTGTATGATATAAAACAGGTCATGAAACAGGTCAAACCAAGTTTTTGGCGCCATTGCCGGGGAGTTACGGTAATTTTAATTTGAATAGGGAAGTTGTTTACTTGTATTATATGTTTATAGATTGTTTGTTTTCTTTTAATAGTTTATGTCTGTTCATTCATCAGTAGGTTCTGTAAATCAGTCATCTCCTTCGTCTTCATCATCTTCATCTTCATCTTCACAAGCATCATTTGAATTAAGTATGGCTCAAAACGTTCCTATGAAGCAAGATCCTAGGGAGCAAGAAGTAGTTATGAATGTCCGACCTTTAAGAGAGTATTTGCATCCTACACGTACCAATGTTCCGTCATGCTTTGATTTTTCAACAGACGCTTCAAATCTTAATATTAAGCCAGGGATAATACAGTTACCACAGTTCCATCGTTTGGAAACTGAAAACCCCTATGTACATATGAAAGAATTTGAGGAAGTCTGTGGAACTCTCCAGCATAACTCTGAAATGGTTTGATTAAAACTTTTTCCAATTTCTTTGAAACATAATGCTAAACAATGGCTTAATTCTTTAAGAGCTAATTCTATTACAAGTTGGCAAACTTTACAAACTGAGTTTTTCAAAAAAAAAAAATTCACGTGCATCGTACTAATATATTAAGACGTCAAATAATGAATTTTTCTGTAAAAGAAGGGAAAATTTTTTATCAATGTTGGGAAAGATTTAAGGATTTTCTCCAAGCTTGTCCACATCATGCATTTGAAAACTGGACTTTAGTTGGTTTCTTTTATGATGCTCTTCCATCTACAATGCGACAGTTTGTTGAAATGATGGCCCAAGGGAAATTTATGAGTAAAAACCCTAAAGATGCATTTCATTTTTTTGATACTATTTCTGAGAGTTACCAGATGTGGGACTCGATTTCTTCAAATATCGTTGAACCTAAGCCATCTACATCCGAAAGAGGAAAATGGCTAGTTTATCTCAGAAACTATAAGCCTTTGAAATGAAAAAAATTAAGCAAGTGTCTGTTGTTTCTTCTACTGACCAAATATGTGAAATTTGTGTGTTGTCAGGACATCCTGCAGGAGAATGTCCAACTATACCCGCATTTAAAGAAGTTTTAATTGAACAATCTAATGCTATTCCAACTTATACTAAGCCTTATCCAAATCCATATTCTGATACCTACAATTCAGGATGGAGAAATCATCCAAATTTTAGTTGAAAAAATACACAACCTACAAATCAAACACAAGGTCCACTACAGCCACAAACTCAACAACAATATCAACCTTATCAACCCCCACATAGAAGGACTCTAGAAGATACTATAAATCAATTTATTCAAAGTCAAATGAGTTTCAATACTCAAACAACTCAAGCATTTAATGATTTTAAATCTCAAACTTTACAAAGTGTTGAAGATATTAAGAGTCATCTAGCTAAGTTGACCTAGTCCTTGAGTATGTCAGAAAAGGGAAAATTATCATCTCAGCCTAAATCTCCACAAAGTCAAAGTCAAGCTAATACTGTGTCCTTTGAACCTTCTCCAAGTCAAGTACAAGCAATCACAACATTGAGAAGTGGTAAGGTGATTGACAAAACCATTAAACCCAAGATTCCTAAAAAAATACATAAGTCAATTCCTGTAAATGAACCACTTGAACATGAACCTTCAGTTTAAAAACAACCAGAAATACAAAATGAAGAAGATCATCCATGTCCTATTCCTTTACCTTTTCCTCAAAGGGTCAAGAAGCCCTCATCTATAAAAGATCATTATGAAATTCTTGAGTTGTTTAAACAGGTAAAGATTAACATCCCTTTGTTGGATGCAATTAAAAAAGTTACAGCTTATGCTAAGTTTTTAAAAGATCTTTGCACAGTTAAAACTGTACAAAAGAAAGCATTTCTAACTGAACAAGTTAGTGCTATAATTCAACATAACACTCTTCTTAAGTACAAAGATCCAGGTAGTTCTACAGTCTCATGCATCATTGGAAATTTTTGATTTGAACAAGTTCTGCTAGATCTTGGAGCCAGTGTTAATTTAATGTCATATTCCGTGTATACACAATTGGGGTTAGATGATTTGAAACCTACCAATGTTACACTGCAATTAGCAGACCGATCGATAAAAACTCCACGAGGAATTGTGGAGGATGTTCTTATCCAAGTTGATCAATTTTATTTTTCAGTAGATTTTATTGTTCTAGATACACAACCAATTTTTCATGCATCTGCATACATGCCTGTTATTTTGGGTCGACCATTCCTTGCTACATCAAATGCATTGATAAATTGTAGGAATGGAGTTATGAAACTTTTATTTGGAAACATGATTTTGGAATTAAATATTTTCAATATTGCAAAACAACCCAGAGAAGAAGAAGAAGTGCATGAAGTAAATTGTGTTGAGTTGTTAACTCAGAGTTTATTTGAAAATGCTTGTATGAAAAAAGAATTATGTACATTAGAATCTATACGTGATAATGAATCTGAAGATATATCAGCATGGAATCCAAAATGTGAAAAATTGTTACCTAAATCTGTTGAATCCAACATCAAAGTTTTTAAGCCAGAATTAAAACCTCTCACAACTTACTTAAAATATATCTTTAGGAGAAGATGAAATCTATCTAGTGATAATATCCTCAAAATTATTTGGAATTCAAGAAAAAGAATTGACAAAAGTTTTGAAAGATCACCAAAGTGTTATTGGATGGACAATAGCAGATATAAAAGGTATAAGTCCACTTCTATGTACTCATTGCATATATTTAGAAGAAGATGTTAAACCATCTCGTCAGATGCAAAGAAGATTGAATCCACACTTGAAAGAGGTAGTTTGTGCTGAAGTATTTAAACTATTAGATGCTAATATTATTTATCCTATATCTGATAGTAAATGAGTTAGTCCTACACAGGTAGTCCCTAAGAAGTCTAGTGTTATTGTAATAAAAAATTAAGAAAATAAATTAGTTCCTATGCGTATAGTCACTGGTTGGAGTGTGTGTATTGATTATTGAAAGTTAAATTCCCTCACCAGAAAAGATCATTTTCCATTGTCTTTTCTAGATCAAGTTTTAGAAAGAATAGTTGGTCATGCATATTATTATTTTTTAGATGGATATTCTGGCTATAATCAAATTGAAATTGCAATAGATGATAAAAAAAAAATCACATTTACATGTCCTTTTGGTACTTTTGCTTATAAAAGGATGTCTTTGGATTATGTAATGCACTAGCTACCTTTCAGCGTTGCATGTTAAGTTTATTTAGTGATATGGTAGAACAGTATCTAGAATTTTTTATGGATAATTTCTCAATATATGGTGATTCATTTCATTTATGTTTAGAAAATCTTGAAAAAGTTCTTATTCGATGTGAAGAAACAAATCTTGTTTTGAATTGAAAAAAATGGCATTTCATGGTTACACAAGGTATTGTTTTAGGTCATGTAGTTTCTAAAAAAAGAATTGGAGTTGATAAATCTAAAATTAATTTAATAGTCAATCTTCCTCCACCGAAAACTGTAAAATATATTCGATCTTTTCTAGGTCATGTAGGATTTTATAGAAGATTTATTAAAAATTTCAGTTCAATATCTAGACCTATATGTAATCTTTTGTGTCAGGATATATTATTTGAATGGAATGATGCATGTCAATTAGCATTTGATAAATTAAAATACATGTTTATTTCTGCACCTATTATGCAACCTCATGACTAGTCTTTACCTTTTGAATTAATATGTGATGCTAGTGATTATGCAGTAGGAGATGTATTAGGTCAAAGAAAAGATAAAAAATCTTATGTTATTTACTATGCAAGTAAAACTTTAAATGATGCACAAATGAATTATTCTACTACAGAAAAAGAATTACTTGATGTTGTGTTTGCATTAGATAAATTTCGTTCATATCTGGTGGGATCATCAATTGTTGTATTTACAGATCATGCGGCTTTAAAATACTTACTAAGAAAGATGCTAAGCCACGTCTCCTACGTTGGATACTGTTATTCCAAGAATTTGATCTTATCATTAAAGATAAGAAAGGAGTTGAAAACGTAGTAGCAGATCACTTATCAAGGCTAAATTATGATATAAAGGAAGAACCAATTCCGATTAGAGAAATCTTTCCAGATGAACAACTTCTTGCAATAACATAAGTACCATGGTATGAAGAGATAGCCAATTATTTAGCTAATAGTAATATTCCTTCTAATTATACCTGGACTGATAGAAACAAGTTTCTGAGTGAGGTACGTAATTTTTTCTGGGAAGATCCTTATTTTTTTAAATATTATAAAGATCAGATAATAAGACGTTGTTGTAACACCCTGCATTTTATTTTATATATGTATATAGATATATAGTAAATATTTGTTGTAAAATGTGGATATGTGTAGAAATATGTGTTGGAGAGATTTGGGATGGATTTGGTTGACTTAGGAATGGATTGGAAATGAAAAAAAAAAGGGGGATGAAACAGGCTGTGAACAGTGCACTGGCTGCAACTTCAAGCGCGATTTCGATCTTGATTCAGTCAATATCTCTCACAACTCAAAACATGAAAGTTGTGGAGCTCTTTCTTAGCATTCCATAGCATCTTGAATCATCTCAATCGGAGCTCGGATGAGAGAGTTATGCCCATTCTACGAAGACTGGTCTGGTGTATGCCGAAACAGTAAAAAAAATCGGGATTTTTGGGTTTAAAACACCACCTCAAGCCCTCATTTGCCCCATTCTTCACTCCAATCTCATCCTAAACACTTTAGAACCCTAGGAGAGAAAGAAAGGAAGAGAGAAACTCAAGATCAAAGGAGAAAAACACAAGATTTAAGGGTGATTCAAGATTCAAGCTCTAGATTTCAAGAACACCAAGGTAGGGTTTTCTTCCATTCTTGTCCATTGATGTTAGGGTTATTATACATGTAGAATTTGGCTCTTAATAGTATGTATTTGTTATGGGTTCCTTATTCCTTGGTATGTTTACAAACATTCACATTATTTGAACAAAATGATGGTTGGAAATCCATCAAACTCTAGTTTTTTGGGGAAATATGGATTTTTCTCTATATCTTCACATCATTTTGATTTCGAAAATTCTAGAACTTTGTGTTGGGTAGTAAAATGATTGTATTGATGATCTCATGCTTATTTCCTTTAAACTTGTCTCTTGTAACATGATTTGCGAAATGAGTATGTTTTCTTAAATTGTTCTATTATGTATCTTGCTTGTGAAAATTGGGGAAAATCATGGAATTTGCTTGTATATGAGGTTGAGTATATTGTTGGTATGTCACTCTTGTGTATGGTGTTGTGAGGGACTTGGATTACCTTCGAAAACTGCCGTAGAGCGTTAGAGGTTAGTTTATCCCAATGGGGGGTGAGATGGTTGCCTAATGCTCGTAGTGGATCATTGTGGTGACAGTGACCACTATTGTTCACGGATACCGGGGAAAAGGGTTAGTATACTAGACACCTTGGGAGGATCTCGTCAATGCCGTATGAGACGGTACACGCCCTTCCTAAATTGGTCTGTGATTGTTAGTGGAAATGGGTGAATGAGGTAGAATCGTCGGGTAGATTCATGAGAAGCGACAACCTACTTGAATGGTACCAAATAGAAATTATTGTTCATTGTACCAAATATTATTTCTCCAAGAGTTTCGGGTAGTATGGGGTGCCGCGATAACTTGTGAAAATGGTGTATGGTGGAGTGGATTATGTTGAAAATTATTTGTCAATTAAACGTGGTTTTATTCTCTTTCAATTCCTTATTATTGTACAAACTTGAGATATCCTTTAAAACGTACTTATTTTATTTTAGAAATTTATTTATATGTATGTGCGAAATGTGACCTACCTGTTTTACTTGATTTCAAAACCTTGAATGGGTTTGGAAGGATCCTCCTACAGAGCCTTGTGCTCACCCCCCCCCCCCTTACTTCCCCACCTTTCAGATTTTGCCTTTGACGAGGAGCTGGGAGTCGTGGGGCCGACACATTGGGAGACTCCGACAGAAGAGAGCGTGGATCCTGAGGTGGACGCGTAGAGCGACCCCCCTCCCCCCCTTTCTTTTGTTATAGACTTGGATAATCTTTTGGGAGAATTGTATAGCCTAGTTTTATTTTGTAAATTCCGCTGTGTATTATAGTACTTTTGTGGGGATGTAAAGGCCCTAGTTTGGCCTATTCTTTTGGGATAACATGTAAATTTGATGTATTGATTTTATGGTAGTTAAATGGACCCGGTGTGGTCATTACAGTAGAATTGCACAGGTTGTGTTTTGGGTAGAGCTCCCCGAACAAAGGAGACTCTGCCCGAATTTTGTTAAATTAAGGACCCCCGGTTATTTATGGATTTATTAGTTGCTCTCATGATATGAATGGTTATTGAATGTAATGCCGTCCAGGGTGGTATTTGGGGCGTTACAGAAATGGTATCAGAGCTTAGGCTTTAGGTCTTTCATGGGAGCTGTAGGTTATGGATTATCACTGGAGTATTAGGTTGGGTTGAAGGAACTCTAAGCTTGAATTCGTTTGAAGTTATATGTGTAGAGAATAAGTGTTGATTTGAATCTTATACAAACCTCTCGTTTAGATTGAGACATCCTAACTACGTCGTGTACATCAAGGAAGACGTTTCCAATACAGTTGTGGAAGGTATCGTTCTCCCTTCTAATTCTTGGACACATATTTTATTTGACCTTAGCGCTATTCATTCCTTCCCACGTACCATATATATAATTAATTTGGGAATCTAGAACATGTATTGAGTATAGACATGCCCACGGGAGAACGGTTGGATACTAAGAGGATGTGTAGAGGTGTGTGTGCTTAGAAGTGGTGAGTAGGAATGGATTATTGACATAGTTGCATTAGACATGAACGGATACACTAGTTTGTATCATGTGGTTTAGACTAGTCTAGGAAACGGATGATAATTTGGTTTTTGGTTTGTAAATGAGATTAGGCATGGATATTGATTGCGAGTTATATTATTTATATTGGAGATGGGTATGAGATAGGATGTGTGACAAAGACACTCAAACTTGAGTTAGGCAAGTATAAAGAAACCAAACAGTCCGGCAGACCACCTCGCACCAATTTGTTCATATCTCTTCATTGGAAAGTCCAAATTGTGCACCGTTATTTTTGTTAGAACCCTAACTCGTATATCTTTCCAACCATATAGGTCACGCATGCTCAAAATGCTTGAGTCAAATCAGTTTATTCTTCAAAGTTGGTCAAAAATCTGCACTGTGGTGTTCTTTGGACAGTAAAGTGTTGTACTTTCTTCTTAGATTCTAAAGGACCTATCCTTAAGTGAACTTCCACATTATTTAGGCTTTGATTGAGAGACACCCCCATATTGATTGAAGTGCTTTTGATGGATAACAATATAAAAGGTGATTATGATTTGGTGCTTGTCAACTTTAAGTATTCTCTTCCACTAATAGTATTGCTCATATTTTAGAAGTCAAGGGATATGATAACCCAATTGGGATGTGTGGAGATAAGGTTAACTTAGAGGTTCTCTAAGATGAATTAAGTTCCTAATGATAAGGATATGAAAGGTTATGTGTGTTACTTAAAAGGCATAGAAATTAAGGAATGAATGTAGTTTTGGTTTACGATATGAACCATGGGAGTGTTATGTTTTCCTCTAGGGTGATTACGATAATATGAGATAGTATAATTCTCAAATACGAGCAATTGAAGGAATGTGGTGAAGTAACCTCGAATGGGAGCTTATTTTTGGAATCATGATTGGAATTGTGGTTATAGATCTTAAATCTATAGGAGGTTGTTTCATAACCACTTACTTGAGGTTCCCAATATTAGTTTGAAAATATTACGGAGAGTTGATTAAATTTACTTTGGAAGTATTGATGATTTAGAAGGATCATACATATGATACTCCTTGAGGACGTTATACTTAGGTAATCTTATTTTGTTGTGGACTTAGTTCACTATAGTTAGACTCTCTAAAATGTTAACAATCAAGAATCTATTGGGTGAGTGTGTAGTTAATAGTTGATTTGTATTTACAAATATGGATTTGAAATTGAGGTCAAGTTATGGAAACGAATTTATAGACATGGAAAAAGGGAAATCTAAGAAGCATGACTAAGTTGTAGTAATTACCTTTGACCCTTGATATTGTAGGATTAAAGATTATAGATGTTAAAAGCTTGATGTCATATATAGTAGACAATTATGAAAAGAGGATGATATCCCAAATTTGAGGTGAACTTCTATTGTTCTAGGAAATCTTTTAATGTCATTGGATTTGTGTTGGGGGAATATGACGTTCTTCTTCTTGTCTCTTTTAGTACCTTGTTAAGAGCGGAATGATTAGTTATACTTGAGGAATGTTAGTATGAGTATAGAAGATTCGAACTTATGGTTGATGGTGATAATGGTAAAGAAGTAAATTGAAGAATCAAGGATGATGCCTATGAAGATTTGCTTTGACATGGTATGAATCATCGAGAGTCCTATTTTAGTTTTGGGATCCTTGACAGTCTATCCTCACATTTTGATATGTTACAAGAGGTACATTGTAATGAATGGTATCAGAAGGATTCGAGGTATAGGTATCATGAAAAGAGTTGTGATGTGAATGAAAGCCACTAAGAATTGATTAAACGGTTATTAGTTCTAGCTCAAGATTGTAGATCGAGAGAAAATATCTTGGAGATATAACTTGATCCTTAGCTTAAGTATTATAGCTGGTTAATTACTAAAAATTTCATTTTGAATGGATTTGATGGATCGTTAGTGTACATATTTTGGAAGCTATAATTGGAAAACAAGTGCGGTTAGGTTTCACTTGTATACTTTGGTGGAATCTAAGATATTCTCTCAGAATTTTCAAATCTATGCGAAGTCCTTATCTTGTAGCATATTTTGACTTGTGAATCGGTGGATTATAATTTATACCAGAGTGCGCAGCAAGCTATTGGATTAATGACTATAATGGTGACGGTAAGGAGTATTATGAGAAAATACAAATTGATGTGAAATCTAAGAGTTGATCTTAGAACCTTGACTTGTGTGGAGTGTGTAGTTATGAATTGAAATTATGGTAGATTTCAAGATTGTAAATTCCTCTTGGGTTGTGAGAGACGAAATCTTGAAGAACGTTGTATCTATTTTCAGGAATTGAGATAAATCTTACCGTGATGCCATTAACAAATTTTGTATTACACCATGATGTTAGTATAGAAAAGATGAGTAATCCTAATGGTGGAATTGCATTTGAGTTATTTTGATGTGCTTATGAATAAGCTACATGTAAGAAGCAAATATGAGATTGATTGAAATGATTGGTGAAATTCAAAAGAGAAGTGATATTTGATGAGTACACAATTAAGTATTATGATCTAGTAGTTAGGTCTGAAAAGAAATTAGTTGGAACAATCGTATACAATTATTAAGAATAGAGGTGATAAATGAATTCTAGGGAAGGAATGTATTTTGATTCTAGTCTCTCAAATTATTGAGAATTTGAGAGACTAACTCGACGATTAAGTTTCGAGGACGAAACTTTCTTTAAGGGGGGTGGATTGTAACACCCTGCATTTTATTTTATATATGTATATAGATATATAGTAAATATTTATTGTAAAATGTGGATATGTGTAGAAATATGTGTTGGAGAGATTTGGGATGGATTTGGTTGGCTTAGGAATGGATTGGAAATGAAAAAAAAAAGGGGGATGAAACAGGCTGTGAACAGTGCACGTGAACAGTTCACTGGCTGCAACTTCAAGCGCGATTTCGATCTTGATTCAGTCCATATCTCTCAAAACTCAAAACATGAAAGTTGTAGAGCTCTTTCTTAGCATTCCATAGCATCTTGAATCATCTCAATCGGAGCTCGGATGAGAGAGTTATGCCCATTCTACTAAGACTGGTCTGGTGTATGCCGAAACAGTAAAAAAAATCGGGATTTTTGGGTTTAAAACACCACCTCAAGCCCTCATTTGCCCCATTCTTCACTCCAATCTCATCCTAAACACTTTAGAACCCTAGGAGAGAAAGAAAGGAAGAGAGAAACTCAAGATCAAAGGAGAAAAACACAAGATTTAAGGGTGATTCAAGATTCAAGCTCTAGATTTCAAGAACACCAAGGTAGGGTTTTCTTCCATTCTTGTCCATTGATGTTAGGGTTATTATACATGTAGAATTTGGCTCTTAATAGTATGTATTTGTTATGGGTTCCTTGTTCCTTGGTATGTTTACAAACATTCACATGATTTGAACAAAATAATGGTTGGAAATCCATCAAACTCTAGTTTTTTGGGGAAATATGGATTTTTCTCTATATCTTCACATCATTTTGATTTCGAAAATTCTAGAACTTTGTGTTGGGTAGTAAAATGATTGTATTGATGATCTCATGCTTATTTCCTTTAAACTTGTCTCTTGTAACATGATTTGCGAAATGAGTATGTTTTCTTAAATTGTTCTATTATGTATCTTGCTTGTGAAAATTGGGGAAAATCATGGAATTTGCTTGTATATGAGGTTGAGTATATTGTTGGTATGTCACTCTTGTGTATGGTGTTGTGAGGGACTTGGATTACCTTCGAAAACTGCCGTAGAGCGTTAGAGGTTAGTTTATCCCAATGGGGGGTGAGATGGTTGCCTAATGCTCGTAGTGGATCATTGTGGTGACAGTGACCACTATTGTTCACGGATACCGGGGAAAAGGGTTAGTATACTAGACACCTTGGGAGGATCTCGTCAATGCCGTATGAGACGGTACACGCCCTTCCCCTTCCTAAATTGGTCTGTGATTGTTAGTGGAAATGGGTGAACGAGGTAGAATCGTCGGGTAAATTCATGAGAAGCGACAACCTACTTGAGTGGTACCAAATATAAATTAGGGTTAATTGCACTAGAGGTCCCCAAAATATGAAATTTGTCTCATTTTGATATTCAATGTTTCAATTGCATCATTTTGGTCCCTAAAGTATTGAATATGTTTCTATATAGTCCTTCAAGCAGACAACATCCAGATTGTTAACGATTTTTTATCATGAACTTGTTACGTAATACCTAAATATGGACAAAAAATAATTTTGATAGCTGTTAAACAAAATTTGGGTAGCTCTTGATAAAAAAAATGTATAATATGAGTAATTTTGACCAAAATTTAGATAGCTCATGATCAAAACTGTGTAATTTAGGTAGTTATTTAACCAAAATTTGAGTAAAAATTTGGTCAATAGTTATCCAAATTATTTTTTTGTCCACATTAAGTATCACTTGACAAGTATATGACAAAAAATCGTCAGCAAACTAGATGATGTTTGCTTGAGGGACCATATAGAAACATATTCAATACTTCGGGGATCAAAATGATACAATTGAAACATTGGGGACCAAAATGAGACAAACTCCATACTTTGGGGACTTCCAGCGCAATTAACCCTATAAATTATTGTTCATTGTACCAAATATTATTTCTCCAAGAGTTTCGGGTAGTATGGGGTGCCGCGATAACTTGTGGAAATGGTGTATGGTGGAGTGGATTATGTTAGAAATTGTTTGTCAATTAAACATGGTTTTATTCTCTTTCAATTCCTTATCATTGTACAAACTTGAGATCTCCTTTAAAATATCCTTATTTTATTTTAGAAATTTATTTATATGTATGTGCGAAATGTGACCTACCTGTTTTACTTGATTTCAAAACCTTGAATGGGTTTGGAAGGATCCTCCTACAGAGCCTTGTGCTCACCCCCCCCCCCCCCCTTACTTCCCCACCTTTCAGATTTTGCCTTTGACGAGGAGCTGGGAGTCGAGGGGCCGACACATTGGGAGACTCCGTGTGACGCCCCATTTTCCGGGGGTCCTGTATTAACCGTTGACAACCCATCAACCCGCGGAAATACCCGTGGATGTCGCTTAACCCGACACCACATCAATAACATCCTTAAACCGAGGTTATAATCCACAATGAAAATTCGGTTCAACATTCATTCGATCCAACCCCAGTCCAACTCCCCATGATTCATACCCCATTAGGGTCCAATTTGATCATTGGAGGGAAGGAAAAACATAGCCCAAAGGCTTGGCAAAGAAAACAAAAATAAAAAAAATTCTGAGTTTTGGAGGGCGTACCGGTACGCTGAACCCACTGGACATCGGCGTACCGGTACGCGTACCGGTACGCTCTGCCTTCTGTCTGTCTACGTACCAGTACGTGTACCGGTATGATTTTGCCAGTTTTGCCTTTTTCCTTTGTTTTTCACTTCCAATCCATTCTAATACATTCCTAACTCATCCAACACATGTATAATACGATTTTTCATATAATACACAACTTATACAAGTTCCATTACATTTAATTCCATAATTTACACATCAAAATAGAATTTATACAAAAGTTTTACAAAAACTCGAACTAAGGCCACATGCCGGCCCCCTTCATTCTTGATACTCTCCAAGTGAGCCATCCGCCGGTGTAAACCTCATACCTGAAATGTTTCCCGTATAGGGTGAGCCAACGCCCAGTAAAGTAAACCCTACCAGGGCTACTCTCCCCCTAGATGCTCATGCTCATGCAATATTCATTTGCAAACAATCATTTATCAAAAGGACATGCATTCTAAGTTGGAATGCAACATACCATGCCATGAAATGAGATGTCACTCACTCATGCATTTTAACCCGAGTTCTCACCGACTCATACAACACGATGCAATGCCAAAGTGTTTCATTTCATCATTTATGTTTACATCAAATGATATTTTGAAAACTAGGGTCTTTCTTGGGATCGGACTTCTTTATGGACTTAACCAATGGTCTTCCACACCCGTACACCGGGTCTTTCACCCGAGAGGTCGTCATGCCTCTTCTTGCTCATCCCGACCCAATTTATCATGCAATCAAGCGGCTTAGCTAGGTCTTCGACCCAAATTTTCCCAAGCCATACTGTCAATCCCCAAGTGTGGTATTGACATCAACCATGCACACACACCCATGTAATGAGATGCATATGCAATGCCATGTTCCATTGCATACAACATAATGCTCAATATATATATCCATGGAAAATCATATCAAAGCATATAAATACCATATTCCCATGAAGCTAACACATTAGCAACATATGCAATCAACACAAGACTTAAGCATGCTATACATAGTCATGTGTCACACACTTTAACATACAAAAGGCATTTTAACAACACCTTCAAGGCAACCATTATGTTATCACATAATCATTTCATTCCTATGACAAGGCTCAATGTACACAAATAGCACCTCATCATATAAACACATAGCATATCACTATATACCAAACTTCCAAGAATGACACAAGGAACCTCTATATATCGAGTTCAAACTAGAACTTGAATTCAACCATTTTTACCTCCCTTTCCATAACCATAGGTAAGTAAACCCTATAGTTCTATACACACTTACCCACCCATATGACACCATAGGTGAAAAATAATCCCAAGTAGGAGAAACCCTACCTCTTGAAGCGTAAAACACCCGAAGGAAGCTTCAAGAATTCTTTCCTAGCCCAAGAATTGATTTCCCCCAATTCTCCTCTTTTGGATCTTCAGTGAAATCCCCCGTTCTTGGTGTGGTTGCGTAGCCCTCATCGATGTGATCGACTTTAATTCTTGGTTCGACGGATTCCGACTGACGGAACTCCGGGAATCGACGGAGGAAGCTTGGAGTTTTAGGTTTTCTCTCTTTTCTCTCTTCTCTCTCTCTTGGCCGGCCAAACAAGAACACAAGGGACAAAAATAATCTGATTTTCTAGATATTTACCCCTATTTATAGTTTTAAATACTCGGCCCACGTCGCGCCACGTGTCCCTCGCTTAATCGGGTCCGATTTAGTCCCGAAACGATTCGTTTGATCTCGGTTTAAGTTGAAATTAATTTTATTTGAACTTTAACTTAATTTTAAGGAAATTTCATAAAATTCATTTATGGGGACGTTCGTGAGGTAAATCGCCACGCAGTCGCCTCGAACGACGTGCAAAATCCGACTACTTCGGAATTCGACGAAATTTGACAAGGTGACTCGTTTTCGCGATACGAATTCAACAGCGAACTCCGTTTCCTCATCCGAGGTCTAAAACATGAGTATTTTAAATATGCATTATAGTGACAAATTATTATTTTGCCCTTTTTGGAAAAAGTCCAAATTTCCCGGGTTTTACATTCTTCCCCCCTTAAAAAGAATTTCGTCCCCGAAATTCACGTACACATACATGCAATCTCATGCATATGCTACAGTCATGTAATGGTAAATGACTATAAAAACGTACCTCTATCCTCAAACAAGAAAGGATAATTGGCACGTACGGTGTCCTCGCGCTCCCATGTTGCCTCTTCCACTCCCCGGTGCTGCCACAACACCTTCACTAGCCTCACAGTCTTGCCTCGCAAAACCTGATCCCGGCTATCCATGATACGCACCGGTCCCTCCTCGAAGGTCCCATCCGCATCAACAACAAGCTCGCCCCAATCCACCACATGAGTCGGATCTGGGGTGTATTTCCGGAGCATAGAGACATGAACACCGCGTGAACGCTCGATAAATCTGGTGGTAATGCCAACCGGTAAGCCACTGTACCCACCCTCTCGAGTACCTCGAAGGGCCCGATGTATCTCGGCGACAGTTTTCCCCGCTTACCAAACCGGACCACTCCTCTTTTAGGCATAACCTTCAAGAAGACATGATCTCCCACCTCAAACTCTAGAGGTCGCCGTCGTCTATCGGCGTAGCTCTTCTGCCGGCTCTGAGCCGTGAGAAGACGCTTCCGTATCAAGTCCACCTTCTCTGAGGTGTCTCTAACCAAATCCGGACCCGTAGCAGGTCTCTCCCCAACCTCTGTCCAACAAACTGGAGATCGACATGGCCTCCCATATAGTGCCTCGTAGGGTGTCATCTGTATGCTCGCCTGATAACTATTGTTATAGGCGAACTCCACCAAGGGTAAGTGATCTTCCCAGCTACCCTTGAGATCTAGGACACATGTCCGCAACATATCCTCTAAGGTCTGGATGGTCCTCTCAGACTGACCATCCGTATGGGGATGAAAAGCAGTGCTCATCATCAGCTGTGTCCCCATGGCTCGTTGGAAACTCTCCCAAAAATGAGCCGTAAATCTGGGATCCCGATCCGATACTATAGACATGGGTACCCCATGTAACCGGACAATCTCCCGTATATATAACCTGCAGAATTCCTCCAGTGTGAAGGTCATCCGCACAGCCAAAAAGTGTGCCGACTTCGTAAGCCGGTCCACTACCACTCATACTGTAACGCCCCAAAACACCCCCTGGACGGCATTACATTCTAAAACATTCATATCATGAGAGCACTAAAATGTATAACCATCAAAGAAGAAACATTCTTAATTTTTAACAAAATTTGGGCAGAGTCTCCTTTGTACAGGAAGCTCCACCCAAAAATCACAACCTGTGCAATTCTATTAACTTGACCACACAGGGTCCATTTAACCATCCAATAACAATAACATTTCTATTTACCATCTATACTATCCTTAACATTATCCCAAAAGAGATAGGCTAAACAATGGCCTTTACATTCCCAAAATCAAATAATGTAGCGCAGCGGAAATAACAAAAGGAAACTAGACTTTACAAGGTTCAAAATGAATATCCTAGTCTAGAACAAAAGAAAGTGTCGCTCTAGACGTCCACCTCGGGATCCACACTCCCGTCCAGGGGAGTCTCCCAAGTAGCGGACTCCTCGATCCCTACGTCCTCCTCTTGTAGGTAATCTGAAAAATGTTAGAGGTAGGGGGTGAGCACAAAGCTCTGTAGAACAATTCTCTCAAACCCATACAAGGTTTAGAAAAGCATTTAAAACGGTCGGTCTCATTTCATAAATATTATACATAACTTTTGAAGGAAAAGCAGGACATTTTCAATAGATCTCAAGTTTACGGAACAACGGTAATTGAATGAGTAAAATAAACCACTATACATTTATCAAACCATTTCCAAATATAATCCAGTCCTCCATTCACAATTTCCAACAATTCTTTCGGTGGGTGGCATACTTTAGGGTAACCTCCACCCCCCAGTTTAGGTCATCTTTGATTCTCAAGCATCCTTACAAGGAACCTCTTGAGAATGGGTGAGCATCCTTACAAGGAACCTCTCACAAATCATTTCATGGCTTCCCAAGCATCCTTACAAGGAACCTCTTGGGAAGGGGGTGAGCATCCTTACAAGGAACCTCTCACAATTCACTTCATGGCTTCCCAAGCATCCTTACAAGGAACCTCTTGGGAAGGGGTGAGCATCCTTACAAGGAACCTCTCACAATTCACTTCATGGCTTCCCGAGCATCCTTACAAGGAACCTCTTGGGAAGGGGTGAGCATCCTTACAAGGAACCTCTCACAATTCACTTCATGGCTTCCCAAGCATCCTTACAAGGAACCTCTTGGGAAGGGGTGAGCATCCTTACAAGGAACCTCTCACTCATGCTCATCCAAACACCATACAAGAAATACCATACCAACAATTTTCTCAAATAACAAACAATTCCACAAATCCCCCAATTCATCACAATTTCCCCAAATCCGTAATTCTCACAAGTGATATTTCGATAGAGCAATTTAAGAAAACATATACGAGAGATCATTCACAATATCATTTTAATTCCCAACACCAAGCACTAGAGTTTTTAAAACCAAGATTGAGGGAATATAGAGAGAAAAATCCATATTTCTCAAAAACTAGGATTGAGAGTAAAAACAAGAGATTTAGTAGTTACCCAACCATAACATTGTTTAAAACATGATAATATTTGCATAGACATCAAGAATCAAAAGGTTTCCTAACATACATCTAGGATTTTAAGTCAAAAGATACATATACACACACACACACACACATATATATATATATATAGCACTAGCCTCAATGAACAAGAGTGAGAGAAAACCCCTACCTCAATGTTCTTGAAAACCTAGGTTTAGTGTGAAGAAGATGAAGATTGGATCTTGAATCACCCTTGAATTCCTTGTTTTTCACCCTTGGATCTTGTGTTTTTTTTCTCTTCCCCTCTTTCTCTCTAATGTTTTCTAGGGTTTTAAGGTGTGTAATGAAGGCTAAGGGAAGACATTGGGTATTTATAGTGTAGGAAGAGCCGGCATTCGCGAAACAGAAATTTTTGGATTTTTACACTAACCTTCCGGAAGGTTTTTGTCGTTCTTCCGGAAGGTTTTGCTCACTGGAAGGTTTTTCTCATCGACCTTCCGGAAGGTTTTATAGACCTTCCGGAAGGTTTTTCCTTCTGGAAAAAAAATTACTGTTTACGTTACTGTTTACACTAACCTTCCGGAAGGTTTTTGTCGACCTTCCGGAAGGTACTTGCCTGCTGAAACTTCTAGCGCATTTTTGACCCATTTAGAGGTCGAATTGAAAAATTTTCATTAGAGACACTTTTGTAGCCCTAGATGTCTACTATCTACTGTAAAAATTTCAGATCAATTGGACATAAGAATAAAAATATATGGCCAAAATACTAGAAGGTGTCCAAGATACGTTTTACCCAACTTCACTCTAAAGCATATTTTAACTCCGGAATCCTTTCTAACCTCTTATACAAGTCATATCACCTCTCCCAATGTTTTTCGACCTCCCGGATTCAATGGAAATCTTATTTTGGCCTCAAAGTACTTGGAATTTTGTCTACTCACCCTTTCCAAGTTTAAACGTCTTCGAACTTAACTTAGAAAATCAACATGCATCTCTAGTATTCTTTTCCTACTATTACCATCCATATGATTTATTCTTACATCATTATCTATATATATGAATCACTAAACAAATACTTTACTATATAATTATAAACATGCGGGGGTTTACACATACCGCGTCATGTCCCCGCGATGTCCGTGGCAAGTGAGTCACAAAATCCATCGTGATATGTTCCCACTTCCACTCAGCTACCTCCAATGGCTGGAGTAACCCTGCTGGTCTCTGGTGTTCAGCCTTTACTTGCTGACACGTGAGACATCTACTAACAAATTCGCCAACCTGTCGCTTCATCCCATTCCAATAATACTGGCGACGGAGATCATGATACATCTTCGTGCCCCCTGGATGAACCGCGAAACGAGAGCAATGAAACTCCCTAAGGATCTCCTCTCTCAGATCTGCCAACTGAGGAACCACAACCCTTCCTCGATACCGAAGACTACCATCCGTGTGAATGGTCCAGCCCTCGTCACTTGTACCAGCCTGTACACGGTCCCGGATGGACAATAGTTCCGTGTCCTGACTCTGGGACTCAACAACCTTGCTCAGTAGGGAAGGTGTAGCCACCAAACTTCCCAAAGTACCCTGAGTCTGTCCCATACAACATAGCCCGAACTGTCCCACAGTCTCGAGCATCTGCCACTCTCGGGAAGCCATACTAGCCAAGACTCCCCGTGACTTCCGGCTGAGTGCGTCAGCTACCACATTTGCCTTACCGGGATGGTAATGCAAAGTGAAGTCATAGTCCTCCAGGAACTCCATCCACCTGCGTTGCCTCATATTGAGGTCCCGCTGTGTAAAAATGTACTTCAGATTTTTATGGTCTGAAAACACCTCAAACTGCTCACCGTATAAATAGTGGCGCCAAGCCTTCAAAGCAAAGACAATGGCCGCCAACTCCATATCATGTGTAGGGTAACTCTGCTCATGGTTCTTTAACTGCCGAGAACCATAAGCTACCACTCTCCCGGACTGCATCAAGACGCATCCAAGTCCGTCCTTAGAGGCATCACAATACACTGTGTACCTCTGTCCCCTTTCTGGAACTATCAATATAGGAGCGGAAGTAAGCCTCCTCTTCAACTCCTAGAATGCCTTCTCGCAAGAATCATTCCACTCAAACTTAACCTCTTTCCGGGTCAACCTAGTCATAGGGGAAGCTAGTCGGGAGAAGTCCTCAATGAACCTCCTGTAATACCCTGCCAATCCCAAGAAACTACGTATCTCGAAGACTGACTTCGGCCTCTCCCAATTCATGACTGCCTCCACCTTCTCCGGGTCTACGGATACACCCGAAGCCGATACCACATGTCCCAAAAACTTTACCTCAGTCAACCAAAATTCACACTTACTGAACTTGGCATATAACTGATGGTCTCTCAAGATCTGAAGAACGATCCTCAAGTGACCCTCATGCTCCTCCTCAGACTTGGAGTAAATCAAGATGTCGTCAACAAAAACCACGACGAACTGATCAAGGTAGGGTTGGAACACCCTATGCATGAGATCCATGAATGCCGCTGGGGCGTTCGTCAATCCGAAGGCATCACTGTGAACTCGAAATGCCCATAACGCGTCTGAAACGCCGTCTTAGGGATATCTGTCTCCCTAACTCTCAACTGATGGTAACCGGTGCGGAGATCTATCTTGGAGTAGACCCGCGCCCCTCTCAACTGATCAAACAAGTCATCAATCCTCGGCAAAGGGTACCTATTCTTGATAGTAACCCTATTCAACTGCCGGTAGTATATACATAGTCGAAGGGTTTTGTCCTTCTTCTTTGCAAATAACACCGGAGCGCCCCAAGGTGATGTACTCGGTCTAATGAAACCCCGGTCCAACAATTCCTGCAATTGGACCTTGAGTTCTTGCAACTCAGCAGGCGCCATCCTATGTGGAGTCATAGAAATGGGCGATGTACCAGGATGCAACTCTATATTAAAATCTACATCCCTATGTGGAGGTAATCCCGGAAGTTCACCCGGAAAAACATCCTCATAATCACACACAACCCGAGGTAGACCAAACTCTTGTCTCGCCTCGTCCTCCAGGGTAAGACTTGCTAGCCAACCCATCAACTTCCGTGCCATCTAGAGTCGTACACGGCTTGAGATAAAGCATCGTGCTTATCCCCCTGAAATCTGAAACAAACCCCATCCGATGTGTAAGTAGTAACCCGCTTCCGGTTACAATCAATGACGACTCGGTGTGCCGCCAACCAATCCATTCCCAGGATTACATCGAACTCCGACATGTCCATGACCCGAATGTCCACAGTGAGTAGAATCCCTGAGATCTCTAGCTCACAACCCCGACATATCTGATCAATTCTCACCCTAGCACCTAGGGGAGAACTTACATGTAATGGTTCTTCTAAAGTCTCAACCTCTAAACTCAAGTCTTTCACACAAGATGCAGAAATGAATGAATGCGATGCACCAGAGTCAAATAATACTCTTACCCATAAACGAGAGAGTAGAAATGTACCCTGTATCACCGACTGATCTGCCGGCTCAGTCTGTGGCATAATGGCGTAGACACGCCCCTGGGTCCCTGAAGTCCCGGCCTGTGAACCCTGGCCTCGCCCTCTACCCATGCCTTGGCCCATCTGGCCAGCTTGCGGTGTTCCCGCACGTGAAGTGGTAGGGCCTTGTGCAGCACCCTATGATTGGTACTGGCTCCTTTGACCCATGGAGGGGTAAGGAGGAACAAACTGTGTCTGCGGCTGTCCCACAGAAGACTGGGATTGGGATGTCCCATAGCTCTGGGATCCCTGCAGTCGAGGACACTCCTTCTTTATGTGACCCGGCTGGTGACAAAAATAACAAGTCTTCTGACCCGTCTGGAAGGCGGTCCTGAAGTTTCCCCCGTCTTGGAAGAATCGACCCCGGCCTTGGCCTTGATAGCCGTGGCTCTGCCCTTGAACTCCCTGCGGAACATAAGTCCTTTGTTTCTTTCCCGCACTAGAAGAAGAGGAATGACCCTCCTTCTTTTTGTCCTTAACACCCGCTTCCCGGATGTTACGCGCATCCTCCACCTCTCCCTCGATAGCCATTGCAGTCTTGACCATCGAATCGAGGTCTTGCAGGAGAAGTCCCACAATCTTGCCTCGAATGGACAACTTCAAGCCATCCTCAAACTTACGTACTTTGACCATATCAATGGCCACATAATCGTCGGCGAAACGGGCTAATTCAGTGAACTTAGCCACATATTCCATCACCGTCATCGCTCCCTGTCTCAAGTCTAAGAACTCACGGGCCTTTGCATGTCGAGCAGTTGCTGGGAAATACTTTCCCACATAAAGCTCTCGGAACTCTGCCCAAGTCATGGCCTCCAAATTTCTGGAGTCCTTCACCCAATCCCACCATAGCTGGGACTCTCCCTCCAGCTGAAAAGTTGCCAGAGTTATCTTGATGGCATCGGAAGTGATCTCCATAGCCCTCAAGATCTTCTCCACTTGCCGAATCCAACGATCGGCTACCATTGGATCCACACCTCCCAGAAAAACCGGAGGATGATGGGCTTTGAACTTCTGGAGGTTACTCGAGCCTCCTTGTCCCATGTTTGCACCCGTCTGTGCAATGGTAGCGGCTGTAGCACTAGCCTGTGCAATAGTCGCCGCCGCCTCACCAATAGCCTCTGCAAAGGCTTGGTGATCAAAGGCCGGAGGTGGTTGGTTATTCCACCTACCGTCTCGGCGTCCACGCCCTCTATATGCCATCTACATAAGTCAAATAGCAATATAGTTTTACAAGGCATCCCAAAAATAGGAATCAATACTCATACATGAAGAGTTTCCGAATCGTCTCACTAGGGAAGCATATTCCTCTCCTTAGTAGACATTTATACCATGAACCCACCCGTTCATTTGTTTTCCCACTCCCAAGGTTATGTTTCCTAACCCTAGTGTGTTCATTTCCATATACATTCTACGATGTATATTATCCACATAGCACATAGCACATAACATGTAGCATTTAAACACATAAGAGGAAATGCACAATGCATGCAATGGTCTAGACCCAATGCCCATCAAGCTTAGGTTTTCGAATTAGCTAGGGCTCTAAACCTCGTTCTCCCTTGCAATGGAAGATGATAGACTCATTTCCCACAAGACCACATAAGATCTATGGCCTAGGCTCTGATACCAAGCTGTGACGCCCCATTTTCCGGGGGTCCTGTATTAACCGTTGACAACCCATCAACCCGAGGAAATACCCGTGGATGTCGCTTAACCCGACACCACATCAATAACATCCTTAAACCGAGGTTATAATCCACAATGAAAATTCGGTTCAACATTCATTCGATCCAACCCCAGTCCAACTCCCCATGATTCATACCCCATTAGGGTCTAATTTGATCATTGGAGGGAAGGAAAAACATAGCCCAAAGGCTTGGCAAAGAAAACAAAAATAAAAAAAATTCTGAGTTTTGGAGGGCGTACCGGTACGCGTACCGGTACGCTGAACCCACTGGACATCGGCGTACCGGTACGCTCTGCCTTTTGTCTGTCTATGTACCGGTACGCGTACCGGTACGATTTTGCCAGTTTTGCCTTTTTCCTTTGTTTTTCACTTCCAATCCATTCTAATACATTCCTAACTCATCCAACACATGTATAATACGATTTTTCATATAATACACAACTTATACAAGTTCCATTACATTTAATTCCATAATTTACACATCAAAATGGAATTTATACAAAAGTTTTACAAAAACTCGAACTAAGGCCACATGCCGGCCCCCTTCATTCTTGATGCTCTCCAAGTGAGCCATCCGCCGGTGTAAACCCCATACCTGAAATGTTTCCCGTATAGGGTGAGCCAACGCCCAGTAAAGTAAACCCTACCAGGGCTACTCTCCCCCTAGATGCTCATGCTCATGCAACATTCATTTGCAAACAATCATTTATCAAAAGGACATGCATTCTAAGTTGGAATGCAACATACCATGCCATGAAATGAGATGTCACTCACTCATGCATTTTAACCCGAGTTCTCACCGACTCATACAACACGATGCAATGCCAAAGTGTTTCATTTCATCATTTATGTTTACATCAAATGATATTTTGAAAACTAGGGTCTTTCTTGGGATCGGACTTCTTTATGGACTTAACCAATGGTCTTCCACACCCGTACACTTTATGGGCTCTTATACCAACGGAGTGTACCCCCCAAACACCGGGTCTTTCACCCGAGAGGTCGTCATGCCTCTTCTTGCTCATCCCGACCCAATTTATCATGCAATCAAGCGGCTTAGCTAGGTCTTCGACCCAACTTTTCCCAAGCCATACTGTCAATCCCCAAGTGTGGTATTGACATCAACCATGCACACACACCCATGTAATGAGATGCATATGCAATGCCATGTTCCATTGCATACAACATAATGCTCAATATATATATCCATGACAAATCATATCAAAGCATATAAATACCATATTCCCATGAAACTAGCACATTAGCAACATATGCAATCAACACAAGACTTAAGCATGCTATACATAGTCATGTGTCACACACTTTAACATACAAAAGACATTTTAACAACACCTTCAAGGCAACCATCATGTTATCACATAATCATTTCATTCCTATGACAAGGCTCAATGTACACAAATAGCACCTCATCATATAAACACATAGCATATCACTATATACCAAACTTCCAAGAATGACACAAGGAACCTCTATATATCGAGTTCAAACTAGAACTTGAATTCAACCATTTTTACCTCCCTTTCCATCACCATAGGTAAGTAAACCCTATAGTTATATACACACTTACCCACCCATATGACACCATAGGTGAAAAATAGTCCCAAGTAGGAGAAACCCTACCTCTTGAAGCGTAAAACACCCGAAGGAAGCTTCAAGAATTCTTTCCTAGCCCAAGAATTGATTTCCCCCAATTCTCCTCTTTTGGATCTTCGGTGAAATCCCCCGTTCTTGGTGTGGTTGCGTAGCCCTTGTCGATGTGATCGACTTTAATTCTTGGTTCGACGGATTCCGACTGACGGAACTCCGGGAATCGACGGAGGAAGTTTGGAGTTTTAGGTTTTCTCTCTTTTCTCTCTTCTCTCTCTCTTGGCCGGCCAAACAAGAACACAAGGGGCAAAAATAATCTGATTTTCTAGATATTTACCCCTATTTATAGTTTTAAATACTCGGCCCACGTCGCGCCACGTGTCCCTCGTTTAATCGGGTCCGATTTAGTCCCGAAACGATTCGTTTGATCTCGGTTTAAGTTCAAATTAATTTTATTTGAACTTTAACTTAATTTTATTTGAATTTTAACTTAATTTTAAGGAAATTTCATAAAATTCATTTATGGGGACGTTCGTGAGGTAAATCGCCACGCAGTCGCCTCGAACGACGTGCAAAATCCGACTACTTCGGAATTCGACGAAATTTGACAAGGTGACTCGTTTTCGCGATACGAATTCAAAAGCGAACTCCGTTTCCTCATCCGAGGTCTAAAACATGAGTATTTTAAATACGCATTATAGTGGCAAATTACTATTTTGCCCTTTTTGAAAAAAGTCCAAATTTCCCGGGTTTTACACTCCGACAGAAGAGAGCGTGGATCCCGAGGTGGACGCGTAGAGCGACCCCCCTCCCCCCCTTTCTTTTGTTATAGACTTGGATAATCTTTTGGGAGAATTGTATAGCCTAGTTTTATTTTGTAAATTCCGCTGTGTATTATAGTATTTTTGTGGGGATGTAAAGGCCCTAGCTTGGCCTATTCGTTTGGGATAACATGTAAATTTGATGTATTGATTTTATGGTAGTTAAATGGACCCGGTGTGGTCATTACAGTAGAATTGCACAAGTTGTGTTTTGGGTAGAGCTCCCCGAACAAAGGAGACTCTGCCCGAATTTTGTTAAATTAAGGACCCCCGATTATTTATGGATTTATTAGTTGCTCTCATGATATGAATGGTTATTGAATGTAATGCTGTCCAGGGTGGTATTTGGGGCGTTACAGTTGTGTACCTAATCATGAAATTGGTCAGGTAATTCAATTTTGTCACTCTGAAGCTTGCGGATGTCATTTTGCTTCAAAGAAAACTGCTGCTAAAATTTTACAGTGTGGATTTTATTGACCAACTCTTTTCAAAGACGTAAATATCTTTGGTTTAAATTGTGGCAGATATCAAAGAATGAGAAATATTTCAAAAAGAAATATGATGCCTTGAAACCCTATTCTAATCGTTGAAATTTTGATTGTTGGGGTATCCATTTTATGGGACCATTTCTCCCATCCTTTGGATATCTGTACATTTTTGTTGTAGTTGATTATGTCTCTAAATGGGTAGAGGCAATTCCATGTAGAAATAGTGATCACAGAACAGTGGTCAAGTTTTTAAAAGAAAATATTTTATCAAGATTTGGAATTCCTCGAACCATTATCAGTGATGGTGGAACACAATTTTGTAATAAAGTTTTTGAAAATCTTATGAAAAAATACTCGATTTCTCAAAAAATATTTACTCCGTATCATCCATAGACAAGTGGACAAGCTGAATTAGCTAACAGGGAGATAAAATACATTTTAGAAAAAACAGTAAATCTAGATCGTAAGGATTGGTCTTTGAGAATAACTGATGCGCTTTGGGCTTACCGTATTGCATATAAAACTATTTTAGGCATGTCTCCTTATCGGTTAGTTTTTGGTAAACCATTTCACTTGCCTGTAGAATTAGAACATCGAACATATTGGGCAATCAAAATGATGAATTTTGATATGGATAAAGCTGGAGAATCTCGCAAACTTCAAATTAATGAATTGGAAGAATTATGAAATGAAGCAGACGAAAATGCAAAGATTGCTAAATCTAGAACAAAAATTTTTCATGATAAAAATATCATGCGAAAGTCTTTTGAACATTCTCAGAAAGTTATGTTATATAATTCGAAACTTCGTTTATTTCCTGGAAAATTAAGATCTAGATGAACAGGTCCTTACATTGTCAAGCAAGTTTTTGATTATGGGACAATTGAAATTGAGAATCCATTAACCGGAAATGTTTTCAAAGTGAATGGTCAAAGACTTAAACCTTATTATGATGGATTCACTCAAGATGTAACTTCTATACAGCTATTAGAGCCAGTCTATGTGTTCTAAAAAAATTATATTGTTGTTTGATTGTAAATAGTAGTACTAATTGTTTGTTGTTTATTTTACAGATTAGATTATCAGTTATATTACCTTCCACACTTGATTAACATTTCTATATTTTCACTGTTTTATACATTGCGGACAATGTTTAATTTAAGTTGGGGGAAAGGAAATTATTAAAATTAAAATTTGGGTATTTTAGTTAATTTGTGTATTTTTGTTTTTGTGTTTTTATAAATTTGTTCATCTTTGTGACTGGCAGACGTTAAAGAACTGGATAATGAGTCAATTTTTTGAGTCGTTTTTAAATTTTTTTGAAAAATAATTGCAAAATGGACGAGAAACTGTTTTGGTTAAGTTTAATTCTACTGCGCCATTTTCCAAAAGACATACATTCATTGATCAGCTAGATTGTTAGAAATTTAGAAATCTTTGAAAGTCAAGCAAAACCCTTGTGCAGAAAAAGTTCATTTGCTAAACGCCGACGAGCAAATCGTCTCGGTGGTTGTGTGAGGTGTGGTCGTTTAATGCATTTGAGACAATATAATCAGTGTGTGGAACCAATTTCAGGACGAGCGTTAGATCGTCTTGAGTGGATTAGATATGGGAAGTGTAAGGAATATCCTGAGACGCCATCCTATTCTACTCCTATGTTGTCAAGATATGTGAGAAGTGAAATTAACCGTGTCACTGGTGTTGTTGATTTGCAAGATTCTAATTTTGATTAGGTATGATCAAATGATAAATAATTTTGGGAATGGTACATAAATGTAAATAACTATAGATTAATTAGGAAAATGAGTAAATAACAAATAACAAATAAATAATTAATAAAACCAATTTTTTGAAAAAAAAGAGTAGATAGCAAGTTATGTAGAATGTTTAAAATTGTAATTAATCTTGTAACTGTAGGATTTTAAATTGAAGAAGGTAGAATTTCAGCAGTTAGAACTCTGTAATCTGCATGCAAATTTCAATGTTCCAGCACCGTCCGGACGGTGGTAATGGCGTCCGGACGGTAGTGCTTATATAAATACCCATCAGCGTCCAAAACCGATCAGTTCCAGTTCCCTCGCAATCCAAAATACGAAAACAGCCGCTGTTCCTCAAAGATTTCTTCTCAAATCTGCTATATACAACAATTTTTCTTCAAATCTTCTCCGATCATTCACTTACCCATATCATTTTCAAAGGTTCTACCGATTGAAATCAGTTGAAAGCAAGCAGAGAGAGAGAAATTAGTGAAAAAATGGATCCAAGGCAAAAAACGAGAGGTTCTTCAAGTCGAGCACAAAGAGGCCAACCTCCGCAACCTGAAGCACCTCCGCAACAACACCAGCCAAGAAATATCTACAATGCTGAGGTATTTGAGAATGTTAAACAACAAGCCTGGTATGATGCTTATTTCATGTCTAAAACTATCATTCCTGAAAGGCCAGTAGTTTATGAAGATTTTGAAAATATAGGATTTAGACAAATTCTTGTTACACGTGGATGGCTAGATTATGTTAGGTTTGTTGCTCCTACCTATGACTGTTTGGTATGTGAATTTTATAGTAATGCAGAAATAACTGGGAAAAGACAACTTCCTGTGTTTGTTCGGGATAGAACTTTGCAAGTTACACCGGCTACTATAGCCGATATTTTTCAGCCCATGCAAAGACCACCCAACCCGCAATATCCTTACACTCAATTACCTGATTTAATTGACGTAGGGATAGAATTGACGGGCAATCCAGATTATGTATGGGGGAGGCCACATAAATACATAAAGCAAGGGGTCTTGACGGACAAGTACCGAATTTTGAATTTGATTACAGTGAATAGTTTGTTACCTTGAGCCCATAAAAACCAAATTTATACTGAGCATACCTACTTCTTATATGCCTTTGGGATGGGACACACGATTGATCTTCCGAACCTCATTATGGATCAAATGTTGATTACTGTGCAAAGAAAGAAACACTCACTCCCATATGCTATGTTAGTTTCTCACTTATGCAGGGACAAGGGAGTGATTACAGATCCCTCGTGGAAAACGGTGGAGCATTTTGCACCATTATACAAGACTTCTTTGAAGAAAATCCATGGAGTTCAACTTGAGGAACAACCCGAAGTACCACAAGAGGAGCCATTCCAAGTACCTGAAGAGTTTTTCCCACTAGAGCAACCTCCACCACAAGGAGATCAGCCGTATATACCAGTGGATGATAGGACTGATAGACAGATCTTACTAGGATTGGAAACCACTTTACCCAGCTTGGAACCAGCATCACTCAAATCAATCAACGCATGGATGATTATGAGCAAAACCAGGCATAAATATTTAGGCTACTCAGAGAGCGTTTTGGTGGAGGCCCGTCTATATCTTGATCAGAGACACTGGAGATTCTACAAACCTTTGCTATCTCTTACTCATCTTTTATTTATGCACTTGAATTTACTTTATGTTTTGAACTTGTTTTTGGTTTTGAACTTGTTTGTGTTAGTAAGTTTGTTTTTGTTAGTTAATGTCGAACTTATGTTTTTAAGTGAGGAGGATTATTTCATATAATTCACAGTTGAATTAGGTTATTATTCCCATGCTTTGCAAGGATAGTTTTAATCTAATCATGCGGGATTTCATATTTTAGTTGTATATTATCTTAATATTTTTGTTTAAAATTATTCTATTGAGCACAAGTAGATTTCTTTATTTTGGAAACCTTGTGAAATATTACACTCTTTGCATATATAGTGGAGATGTAAAACCAATTGCAGAATTTGAGCCAATCTTTCTTGAAGAGATATTCTACATCTACTCAAATAAGAATCTTCGATTCAACTGTAAATTTTATTTGAATAATTTCATTAGTTTTGTTTTGATTAACACTCATTAGATTGTATTGTTAGTATTATCCTTAAAAAAATTTACTTAGGAATTATGCAGGTGTATGATTTCTCGAAAATTATCTTAGGTCATTTTTGATTAATTTTGAGACTTGACCATTTCTTTTACAAAATTATATCCTTACTTAGCCGTGACTGAGCCTAAAGAGTATAAATTCTTTTCATGAAACCCAAAAAATACCCGAGCCTCATGAAAATATATATTAAACCTACCCTTGCTATCTAATTTTCTTGCACTCTCTTCTAAATCAGTATGATACAAAAAAGCACAAGATGAAGAAAAGATAGAAAAAAGCAAAGAAAAGGAAAGAAGATAAAATAAAATTTTGTGGAAAAAAATAAAAGGATAAAGAAAGAAAGAAAAGAGCCAAGAAAGTGAAAAATGGAAAAAATAAAAAGGATGAATATGCAAAGTCTTAGAAAGATAGGAAGAGGTGTGCCACAATATAAATGGTAGCTTTTGAATCCCATTGACGTCGTTTCTTAAACCCTAAACCAATGGCCACATTACAACCCTAAGAAAGTCCATTTTTATTCTAGAGATCATACATGTGTATTAATCCTATTAATCCAAAAAGGGAGAATGTTGATAATATGTTTAATGTAGTGTTAATATCCTTTCATGAGATTATGTAAATCCCAGTTATTTTCAAATAACCGTTCTTTTGATATATTACATGTGATATTATTTGTTTTGTTAACAATATTCTAATCACATGTAATTACTGAGTGAATAGTCACTATTAACATATGTGTATTCTTTGCTGAGTGTATTCAAGGGGAGGATTGACATCAAGACTACCATGAAAGATGGTAATATTTCCTGAGTGATTTTTGAGATAAAGAAATCATTGCACACACACACAAGTTTTTATAAAAATATATATGGATAATATTACAACTAACGCGTGTCACTCTTATAGTGATTAGAAAAATGATATATTCTAGCAATGCAGAGGAATATTGATTTAATTTTATCAATGAAAAGTATGAATTATGAACTCCTAACTATTGAAGTTTGTAGGTACCTTCACTCAAAACTTTCACGAGACAAAACTCGTCTATTAGGGATCACCTAGGGGTTTAACGACTTGTTACATATGCTAAATGCAATCGTGAAAATCTACGAAAATGATTTTATTTTATTTTGTTTTGATTTTTTTTTATTTACTAGGGACTAGTAAAGTTTAGGTTGGCGAGTGTGATTAACCCTAATTAGTATGTAAATTAAAATAATTAAATAAGTGAATTTTGTAAGATAAAACAGTTAAAAACTGTAAATTAGGGTTAGTGCGTAAATCAGGGTTTTATGTGTGTAATGTCTGAAATTTCAGGGTTTTGTGCGAAAATGGTGAGGAGCAATCTGTCAAAACTTGAATCAACAAAGGAGGCAAGTATAATTAAAAGAATGGAACATGGAAGAACACTGTGGAACCACCACCACATTCCAGCAAACCAGCACCATCCGGACGGTGGTGGAGTCGTCCGGACGGTCCTCTTAGGCGGTTCAAGGTTATCCTTCCACCAACAACTTCCTACTTTGCCTATAAATAGGCCTTTGCAGCCTTCCTTTTCGGGTGGTTGAAGAGGGGGAGTTCCAGGCAGAATCCAAAGGAGAGAAAAAGTAGAGAAAGTCATAAAAAGATTCAAGAATCCAAGTGGAAATCCTGTCCAACCTTCTTTCCAGCTAGAATTCTGTTATTTCTACCTTTTTGTTATGACTTTCTACTTGGAGAGTTGAACATCCGCCACCTTTGTGTCTTAACTGATATTAAGGGTTCTTGTATTTCAACTATTCCTTGGGAAAGAAGTGTCAGTGTTTGTATTTTATTTAATATTGTAATGAAACTCACCCGTACTTCTTGCTTGTTTATAGCAATGGGATGTGAGTAGCTTACTTACACCCTTCAGTGAGGGGTAAACATATGTATATTATTGGTTAAATTCTGGAAATGTCGATGTTTAATTATGCTTTATTGATATATATACATCCCTTAACTGATGGATGGTTATATTTATAATATGCTCATGGTTATGAACACCGAGCAGTACTTAATATTCTATACCATATTATCTACTATTATGTACTTCATGCATGATACAGTGATGTACGTAATTGGGTGTTACGTAAAAGTCGATTGATTGGTTATAGACGGGTTAAGTCTCGACATAGCCAATGATTTCAGTTCAATATGTGGCCCGGAATTATGTCATCAGTGAATCATCAACCTGTTGGTGGAATATCTAAAGTGTTCCAACTGAATGGCTTGACATTCTGGTGCACTAAGGATGTTTAACTGTTGCAAGGTACAAAGCTGTCAGATGAATAACCTAAGTGATCCTCCTGAATGGCTTGACCTTCTGGTTCACTAGGGTTGCATACACCACCAGCTAACCTAAACAGTTGTTGTGTTATGGTTTAATATACATCAGACCTACCAGTTAACTTTCCAATGACCTGGAAGTTAATTGTTGTAAGGTGGCATTTCCAGCACTTAACTAATATAAAGCATATGAGATCCTTAAACTGAAGGGTACCTTTCATATTATTGTCTTTTAACAGTTTACTTACACATTTTATTTACTTAGTCTAGTTATCAATCTAAGCTCACATCACAAGCTATCTTATGTTACGCTGCTTTAACAACAACTTTACTGTTCTTAATTTAAATTTCAATTATTAAAACTCTTCGTGGGATGGATCTTGGACTTAAACCTAGTAAACTAAAATTCGACCACTTATACTTGGGTGTATAATATAAAACAGGTCATGAAACAGGTCGAACCAACACCCCTAAAAGCAGGGGTCCTTTATTAACCGTTGATCACCCATCAACCCGCAGAAGAACCCGTGTTTGTCGCACAACCCGACATCACGTCAATAGCATCCCCTTAACTGGCATCATAACTCACACGTGTAACCTTCATACACTATCATTTACTAATCCATGGTCCTTTATACATCAATTTAGAGTCATTAACATCCCATATAACCTCTTTGAGTACAAGGAATCGATACCCGAAGACTTAGTAAAACATTTAAAAATTTTGAAGTTTAAAGAAAACCTACCGGTAAAAGTGTTCAAAGTTCTACCGGTAGAAGTTGCGCATTGGACTTCAGTTTTTAGAAAATTTGTGACACCCCAAATTTTCGGGAGTCCTATAGTAACCGTTGACCACCCGTCAACCCGTGGAAATACCCGTGGATGTCACTCAACCTAACACCACGGTAGTAGCATCCCCTTAACCGAGATCTTAACTCACAATTGTTAACCGGATTCGATTATTCATTGGGTTCAACCAATATTCAATATACCATGATTTATGCTCCATTATAGTCCATTTACATCATTGGAGGGAAGGAAAACATAAATTGAAAGTAGGGCAAAACAATTTAAGAAAAATCAGAAAATTTTGGGAAGTGTATTGGTACACAGTACCGGTACCCCGATGTACCGGTACCCAGTACCGGTACTGTCAACCTACTGGAAAGGGGGGTACCGGTACACAGTACCGGTACTCTTTGCCCAGTTTTGCCAGTTTCAACCATTTTTCATTTCCAACTCATTTCAAACCTTTCCAAGGTCACCCAAACATATATATTCATGTTTTCTACATTTTAAAAAGTCCATGGAAGTCCATTTAATACAATTCCATATATTTACACATTAAAATGGAATTTATACGAAAACTTTACAAGTTAAACCATAAAAGCCACAAGTCGGCTTTTCTTCATTCTTGGGGTCCGTATGAGGGTCTCCCACCGGCGTATAGTCCGCACCTGAAATGTGTCCCACGAAGGGTGAGCCACGCTCAATAGGATATCCTCCTACAGAGGCTACTCCTCAACCTATATGCATATGAAATGTTCACATGCAACATTTAACAATTCATAACCATTCCAATCAAGGACATGCAATTCAATGATGGAATGCAATCATGTTGTGCCATGAGATGGGATGAATTCCACTCATGTGCATCCATCCGAGCCCACACCGACTCACTTTACATGCAAATGCCATGTATGATGAACCAAGCTACCTGAGCCCCATGAATGAGATGATACTCACTCTTATAACTCACCCGAACCCTTCCCGGCTCCTCAACACAATGCTAATGCCTATGTGTTTAACATGACATGAAGTGAGATGAGACTCAACCATGTAACTCAATCCGAGCCTCCCCGGCTTCCTCAACACAATGCAATGCCAATGTGTAATAATTTCGTCATCTATGTTTCACATCAAATGACATTAAAAATTCTCGGGTCTTTCTTGGGGTGGGTTTTTACAACGGTACCCAACCGACACGGATTTCCTGGACTTCCACCAACGGCTCCGCGACACCGACACGCTTTATGGCCTCTTGCACCAACGGAAGCGCGTATCCAAAATATCGGGCTTTTCACCCGAGAGGTCGTCATGCCCCTTCTTGCTACCCCGACCCAATATTCATTTCATGCAACCGTGCGACTCAGTCGGATATTAAATCCAACTTTCCCGAGCCCACCCATCATCCACCTACATGGTGTTTGATATCAACCATGCACCCACACCCATAATGCGATGTTTCCGTGCATATGCAATATAATGTACCATTGCCACTTTTATGCCATGTTCATATGTAATGAATGACATAGGGATATTCCCTACTCACCCACACTCATGCCTAAGCCCATGAATGTGACACAAATGTCATGCTTAATATGCAATAATGCCCCATGAGCCATTCAATCACTTGTTCGATATGTATGAGTGTCATACGAACAATTTAACATAAACCAACTCATCCATGGTAAATTATATCATGAGCATATAAATACCATAATCTTTCACAATGTCAACATATGTCACAAGCATGTATATATCAACATTTCCTCAAACACAATATCCAAGCATGTTGTACATAACTCATGCAAAACATACTTCATTCCATAATGGCATTTAAACAAACACCTTAAAGACATACAATTAAATACTCAATTTCATCATAAAGCTCAAGAAATCATATCTAGTGATTTCCACACAATTATACCAAGATGGAAGTTATTCCATCCATTTATATCCACATATTATAATCTTCCAAGAGATTATAAAGTAACCACCTCTAAATGCCAATTCTATTTAGAAATTGACTTTACCAATTTTCCCATATTCCTTTTTCCACACTTCAAATTCCTTTTTGAAATTTATCCAACAAATAATTTCTATACCCATTTCGTACAAGCTTTGCTTAGCACATTTGGTACCCAATTCCCACACATGATATACATTAGTGGTAATCACTTAATTCAAGCATGTTATTTCAATTTAATTAAAATAACATATTTCACCCATTCTAGGGAACAAATTATGCAAACACATAACATGCCCAACATTTCACAAGAGATTACTTTAGGTAATTTCTACCATTCCAAACTTGAGATAGAATTTATTCTACCATTTCAATACCCATTTCACCAAATCACAACAATAGGCAAGTGTTAAGGTTTCTAACAACCTACCCATTTTTTTTCCCAATTAACAAACAATAGGTAATTGATATAAACCTCTATCAATCTACCCATTTCATAAAAACATGCTAGGTTAGGAATACACCAAGAGAGGAGGGAACCCTACCTCTTGTAGCGTGAGGAATCCCCGTAGGAAACTCCAAGAAGCCAACCCAAGCCCATTCCAAGCTTCTCCAAAATTTCGGTTTCCATACCTTCGGTGAAAACCGTCGTTCTTGGTGTCCACGCGTAGCCGTCGACGCGTAGAACATCTTTTGTTCTTGGCCTGAGACGATTTGAGCACTCCACGGCCGTAGATCGTAGAGAGAAGTCGGATTTTCTCTCATTTTCCCTCTCTTCTTTTCTCTCGGCTGAAACCGGCTGAAATGGTGTGGAGAAGTCTGATTTTTCAGACTTAGGCCCCTATTTATATTTTTAGAATACTTGGCCCTCATTGCGCCACACGTCCCTCTTAATTCCGGGTCCGTTTCAATCCCGAAACGATTAATTTTCGTCCCGGTTCAAGTTCAAAATATTTTATATGAACTTTGTTTAAATTATTTTCAAATTCTCCATATTTTAACAAAATTTTCGTTTTTGGGGTCACCCGAGACTCGACCGCCTCGTAAAACGCGAAAATTCCGACTGTCTCGGAATTCGATGAAATTTTATAGGGTAACTAGATTTCGCGAGACGAATCCAACGGTGTAATCCGTTTCGTCATCCGAGATCTAGAAAAATTCAGTTTTTCAACTAGTACCGAAGTGGCAATTCACCTATTGCCCTTGTTCGTCAAAGTTTAAATTTTCCGGGGTTTCACAAAATCTGTGAAAACCTACCGGTAGAAGAAGTCCATGTTCTACCGATAGAAATAGTCCACTGGAATTCTTCTACCGGTAGGAACAGTGACTTTATACCGGTAGGAGTACCCTACTGGAAAAGTTCTACCGACTAAACCTACCGGTAGAAGCTACCTACTGGACCACATCTACCGGTAGAAGAACCAAAAGTTCTATCGGTAGGTGTGCCCAGTTTTGCCCATTTAATCCATTTTTTATTTCCAATCCATTCCAACTCATCCCATATCAATCCGAAAACATGTATCATGAAGTTTTACATTCAACATAGTCCATATGAGTTCGATTACAATCCATTGCATATGATTACATGCCCAAAACCAAATTACATAAAAGTTTCACAAAATAGGGTTTAAAAGCCACAAGTTGGCTTTTCTTCATCAATGAGAGCCCGAGTGAGAGCCGTCCACCGGCACATATCCCACACCTGAAATGTTGTCCCCATAAAGGGTGAGTCACGCTCAATAGGGTATCTCCTAAAGAGGCTCCTCCCCAACCTAGATGCATATGAAATGTTCACATGCAAATTCAACAAGCAACAATCATCCATTCAAGAATATTCAATTCAATGATGGATCCTTTATGTCATGCCATGTTATGAGATGAGACTCACACATGCAACTTAACCCTAGCCTTTACCGGCTCCTATCACCCATGCAATGCCATGAGAACAAAACCGGGCATTCCAAGCCCTTGTCATTGATGTTGCACATCCAACGACATTTTCTAAAAATAAATCATGTGTCTCGGTTGGGTAACAGAATTTTGGTGTCTCACCACCAGTTCCGCACACCGATACTCTTTTTTGGACTTTCAGCGGCGGAAGTGTATAAACCAGTAACTGGGTCTTGCACCCGAGGGAGTATCTAGCCCTTCTTGCTATTGCCGACACAAGTTTTTTATGCAACCGTGCGACTCTGTCGAACCTTGGTCCGACTATACCGAGCTCACTTATCAACCACCAAGGATGGTGTTTGATCCAACAACATGCACACACACCCACACTCATGTCAAATGCCCACGAATGCGATGTTTTCCGTGCTTATGAAAATGTATATGTACAATTTACAATTCTCATCATTATGCAACTAAGATCTCACTTGAAATTTTAACAACATGTTCCATATGTCATGTGCACAATATGAACATTTCAATAACCATCAATAATCACAATGTCAATAAATCATATGCATATACCAACATCAATCCCAAGCATGTTATTCCATAATCTATGTCAATAATACACTTAATTCACAAAGGTACAATATAAACACATAACATGCCCACATAACACCATTTTCCAAGAAATTACAAGCTAGCAATTTCTACACACCAATTCAAGCTATAATTGATTTCAACACATTTACAATACTCATTTCATCAATGTAACAACAATAGGCAAGTGTTATACATCTCTAACAACCTACCCATTCCATATCACAACCCTAGGTTGGAAATAAACCTAGTTAGAGAGAAAACCCTACCTCTTGAAGCGTAAAACAAAGGTAGAAAGCCTTCAAGAACACCAATGAAGTCTTAGCCTTTGATTTCCCCAAAATCCTATTTTTGAATCTTTGGTGAAATACGTCCTTTTCGGTATATTTTTGTAGCCCTCGACGAGTAGAACAACTTTTATTCTTGGCTTGAGTCGATTCAAGCAACGTAGCAGCGTAGATCATAGAGAGATTGTAGAGCTTCCCTCTCTTATTTCTATTTTTTGGATAATCTGATGGGTATGGGGAGAAATCTGATTTTTCTCCCCTATTTATACCCTTTAAATGTTTGGTCCTCATTTCGCCACACGTTCTCTTTTTTCGAGTCCGATTTTGACCCGAATCGATTAAATTTCGTCCTGGTTCAAGTTCAAAATATTTTTATGTGAACTAGCTTTAAATTATTATCCACTTTTTCTCAATTTAATTCTCGGGCTCGTTTATGAGGTCACCAGACACCCTGTCACCTCGTAAAACACGAAAAATCCGACTGTCTCGGAATTCAACAAATATTGTATGGGTAACTACTTTTCGCGAGACGAATCCAACGATGAGATCTGTTTTGTCATCTGAGCTCTAGAAAAATACAGGTTTGCAACCCGCACCAAAGTAGCAAATTACCGTTTTGCCATTTTTCAAAAAAAAAATCAAATTTACTCGGATTTTACATTCTACCCCCTTAAAAAGAATTTTTTCCCCGAAATTTATACACTCATGCACACTTAACTGCATGCATATGCAACAAATAATAGAGTACTTGTGATTACAAATATGTACCTCCATCATCGAACAAGAATGAATAATTGGTATGTATGGTGTCCTCACGCTCCGATGTCGCCTCTTCCACACCTTGGTTCTGCCATAACACCTTCACCAGCCTCACGGTCTTGCCTCGCAAAACCTGCTCTCGATTATCCATGATACACACCGGTCCCTCTTCGAAGGTCCCATCCGCATCAACAATCAACTTGCCCCAATCCACCACATGTGTCGGATCTGGGGTGTACTTCCGGAGCATGGAGACATAGAACACCGTGTGAACACCTAATAAATTTGGCGGTAACACCAACAGGTAGGCAACTGTACCAACCCTCTCGAGTATCTCGAAGGGCCCGATAAACCTTGACGACAACTTTCCTCGCTTCCCGAACCTGATCACTCCTCTCTTAGGCATCACCTTCAAGAAGACGTGATCTCCCACCTCAAACTCTAGAGGTTGCCGCCGTCTATCGGCGTAGCTCTTCTGCCGAAAGCCTTGAGAAGACGCTTTCGTATCAAGTCCACCTTCTCCAAGGTGTCTGTAACTAAGTCCGGACACGTAGAGGGTCTCTCTCCAACCTCCGTCCAACAAACCGGAGAACGGCAAGGCCTCCCATAAAGTGCCTCATAGGGTGCCATCTGTATGCTCACCTGATAACTATTGTTGTAGGCGACATCCACTAAGGGTAAATGTTCTTTCCAGGTACCTTTGAGATCTAGGACACATTCCCGTAGCATGTCCTCTAAAGTATGGATGGTCTTCTCTAGCTGATCGTCCGTCTGGGGATGAAAAGATGTGCTTATCATCAATTGTGTCTCGATGGCCCGCTGAAAACTCTCTCAAAAATGGATCGTGAACCTGGGATCCCGATCAGATACTATACATATGGGCACCCCACGCAACCAGACTATCTCCCGTATATACAATTTGCCGAATTCCTCTAGTTGGAAGGTCATCTGTATTGTCAAAAAGTGTGCCGACTTCGTAAGCCGGTCCACTATCACCCACACCGCGTCATGCCCTCACGATGTCCGTGGAAAATGGGTCACAAAATCCATCGTGATGTGCGCCCACTTCCAATCGGCCACCTCTAAAGGCTAGAGTAACCCTGCTGGTCTCTGGTGCTCAACCTTGACCTGCTGGCACATGAGACATCGACTAACAAATTCCCCGACGTGCCTCTTCATCCCACTCCAGTAGTATTGGCGACGAAGACCATGGTATATCTTCGTGCCACCGGGATGTACAGCAAAACGGGAGCAATGGAACTCCCTAAGGATCTCCTCCCTCAGATCCACAGACTAGGGAACCACAACCCTTCCCCTAAATCGAAGACTACCATCCTCGTGAATGGCCCAGCCCTCGTCACCTATACCTGCCTGTACGCAGTTCCTGATGGATAGTATCTCCATGTCCTACCCTTGGTACTCGATTACTCTGCTCAGTAGGGAAGGTGCAGCCACCAAATTCTCCAAAGTATCCTGAGCCTGACCCCTATAGTGTAACCCGAACTGTCACACAGTCTCGAGCATCTGCCACTCCCGGGAAGCCACACTAGCCAAGACTCCATGTGACTTTCGGCTTAGTGCATCAGTCACCACGTTTGAGGTCCCACTACGTAAAGATGTACTTTTGACTCTTGTGATATGAAAACACCTCAAACTGCTCACCATACAAATAGAGGCGTCAAGCCTTCAAGGCAAAGACAATGGCCACCAACTCCATGTCGTGCATAGGGTAGTTCTGCTCATGGTTCTTTAACTGTCGAGTACCATAAGCTACCACTCTCCCGACCTGCATCCAAACACACCCAAGTTCGTCCTTGGAGGCATCACAATACACTATGTACCTTTGTCCCCTCTCTGGAACTATCAAAATAGGAGCTGAAGTAAGCCTCCCCTTCAACTCTTGGAATGCCCTCTCACATGAGTCATCCCACTGAAACTTGACCTCCTTCCGGGTCAATCTAGTCATAGGTGCAGCTAGTAGGGAGAAGTCCTCAATGAACCTCCTGTAATACCCCTCAAATCCAAGAAACTGCATATCTCGAAAACTGACTTTGACCTCTCTTAACTCATAACCGCCTCAACCTTCTCCGGGTCAGCTGACACACCCGAAGTCGACACCATGTGTCCCTAAAACTTCACTTCCGTAATCCAAAATTCACACTTGCTAAACTTGGTGTACAATTGATGGTCCCTCAAAGTCTGGAGAACAACCCTCAAGTGACCCTCATGCTCCTCCTCAGACTTGGAGTAGATCAAAATATCGTCAATAAAGACAACAACAAACTGATTTAGGTAGGGTTGAAATACCCTATGCATGAGATCCATGAATACCGTCGGGGCATTAGTCAATCCAAAAGCCATGACAGTGAACTCGAAATGCCCATACCACGTCCTAAATGCCGGCTTAGGGATATCCGCCTCCCTAATCCTCAACTAATGGTAACCCGTGCGTAGATCTATCTTGGAGTAGACCCGCGCCCCTCTTAGTTGATCAAACTAGTCATCAATTCTCGACAGAGGGTATCTATTCTTGATAGTAACCCGATTCAACTACTGATAGTCTATACATAGGCGAAGGGTGTTGTCCTTCTTCTTGGCAAACAACATCGGAGCGCCCCAAGGTGAGGTACTCGGTCTAATAAAACCCCTTGTCCATCAATTCTTACAATTGGACCTTGAGTTCTTACAACTTCTACAGGTGTCATTCTATACAGAGTCATAGAAATAGGCGATATATCGGGGTGCAACTCAATGGTAAATTCTACATCCCTATGTGGAGGTAATCCTGGTAGTTCGTCCAAAAAAATATCCTCATACTCACAAACCACCTGAGGTAGACCCAACTCTTGTCTCGCCTTGTCCTCCAGGGTAAGGCTTGCTAGCCAACCCATCAACTGCCCGTGCCAATGGGAATCATACACTACTTGAGGTAGAGCATCATGTTTTTTCCCCTGAAACTTGAAACAAACACCCTCCGGTGTGTAGGCAGTGACCCTTTTTCCGATCACAATTGATGGCAACTCGGTGTGCCATCAACCAATCCATCCCAAGGATGACATCAAACTCCGACATGTCCATGAACCTAAGGTCCATGGTGAGTAGAATCCCCGAGATCTCTAACTCACAACCCCAACATATCTTATCAATACTCACCCTAGCTCCTAGGGGAGAACTCACATGCAATGGATTCCAAAGTCTTAACCTCTAACCCCAAATCTCTCACACATGATGTAAAAATAAATGAATGCAATACACCAAAGTCAAATAATACCCTTGCCTATAAGCGAGAGAGTAGAAATGTACCCTGAATAACCGACTGATCCACTGGCTCAGTCTGAGGTTCGATGGCGTAGACACGCACCTGGGTCCCCAAAGTTCTGGCTTGTGAGCCTTGTCCTCGACCTCGACCTTGACCTCGACCCATGTCCTGGCCCATATGGCCTGACTGTGGAGTCCCCGATCGTGAAGTAGTAGGGGCCTGAGTAGCACCTGAAAACTGATACTGGCTTCCCTAGCCCATAGTGGGGTAGGGAGGAATAAAATACGTATGTGTATGCCCCACCGATGACTGTGACTGAGATGCCCCATAGCTCTGAGATCCTTGACTCTGAGGATAATCCCACTATATGTGACCCGATTAGTGGTATATGAAACAAGTCCTCTGGCTTGCATGGGAGGGAGCCTTGAATTGTCTCCTGACAGCTATCTATCCGATGTACACCCAAGTGCAGGTGGTCAAGCTGTAGTAATAATCCGGTTTGAGTCCGGAGTCGAATCCACAGGGAACTTTTGTTGATATTTCTAAGGTAAGCAGTGGTAGAGACCTTTTGGTGGTAACATTTTTTTGATTTGGATTTGCTGTGAGATGTGGGTTTTGCTGGACAGAATATAAGATTCTTTCCAGGAGATTTTCTTAACAAATTAGGAAATGAATGTTAATAAAAAAAAAGAGTCACTCTTTAGTGCAAGGATCTGGACATGTAGTTAGTTATCCGGTTTGTCATAATTGTGCTTGATAACTCAATTAACTCCCGTGTCAACAGTAAGTTAATCGGAAGATAAAGATGGATTGTGAGAATTAAGAACATGATTCCGATGTCTTTCTAGAAGTTTACAAGCATTGCCTGTGCCGAGACTTAACCCATCTACAAACAATCAAGTGTTTCTACAAGACATCCAATCATGATATTAATAGTCCATTCTTTTTAGTGAAGTACAATAAAGGGGGAGATTGAAGGGTAGTCATGAGGATCTAGCCGGGGTACTTGCCTTGAACTGATGAGTCTTTCTATGCAGGAGTCATGCATGTCATAGAAAGGGCTCACAATTATACAAAGTACCTTAGCTTTGCTAGATGCAATCAATCATCCGATAATAGGGGAAAATAAACGTTAAGCATAAAAGAACATTGCACAAATATAATTCCCGGATAACTTATACATGCCCTTCTCCTCTCACTAAAGAGTGAATGAGAAACTACTCACTCTTCATGGCTTGGGTAAAGCTAGAAAAGTGAGTGATGCTCATCCCTCCAAGTGGAGAACTTTAAAAGATAGAGTAACACAAATACGGAGCAAATCTTCCCCAAAGAATGGGTGAATCACGTTCCACCTTTCACGGCTTTGATCAAGCTCTAGAAAAGTGGAAGAGTTTCACTCTTATAAGAAAGAAGGAAGCTCAAGCAATGGAAGTGAAATGCATGAACAATTAAAGTAGAAGAAAGCTAGTCACATTTGGAGGGTGGCTTCCTCAACCAAAGATTGGAGGGTTGCTTCCTCAACCAAGATGGGAGCTATCTCTCTTCTATGCATGAGAATTGAAAGCATAGACATAAGCATAAACATAAAACTACTGCTATAACAAGCAAGAGATGTTGGACTAAAGCCAAACTAATCTCTAAAATAAATACTTCATAAGGAAAATGAACTAACTACAATGAAAGTGGGAGTCTAAGCCTCCATCACTATGCTACTTCCTACAATGCTTGGCTCCTCAAGCTCTCCAACAAGGGGAGTATTTATAGGCAAGAGGAGGAGGTAGGGGGGGTGAAAGAATAGTGTTTGCCGCCCAAGTCCAAGTGAACAGTCAACAACTCTGCAGCCAGTCTGTGGATGACGTTCGAACGTGAGTTGGCGTTCGAACGTTCTTTCTGTTTTTGCACTGAGGTCGTTCGAACGTTGCTTCTGTTTTGGCACTGAGGGCGTTCGAATGCCAGATCTGCTCTGACCCCTTTCACTCGAGTGATCTGTAGGTCCCCTGTGAAGTGCAGTACCAACTCTCTGCAGTGGTCTGGTCTTCAATCCACTCAAGTGCACGTTCGAACGTGAGTTGGCGTTCGAACGTGACACTCAAGTACTTCAGAGTTCCAGTCTTCTTTCCTAACTGCCACACGCCATCTCTTCAGCATCTGAGTCTGCTACAGTGTCTTGTTTGACGTTCGAACGTGAGTTGCCGTTCGAACGTGGTGACAGTGTTCCAAGCTTCTCCAATTTTGGGCTATAATGTACTGGCACTGCATCCAAGTGTGGTACTTGTTGTTTTTGGGTCCTTGTTCAGTTTAGGGCCTGAAATGACATCACTTAAACTCCATTAAAGTACAATTATTCTTAAAATGTCATAATAATATGTCAAGTTTAAGTACTAATCACACTCCCCAACCTAAATATTGCTAGTCTCTAGTAATACGAAAAAGAAAATTCTACTCCTAATGCCATTTTCGTAGGTCATCCGGTTGCATTTAGCTTATGCAACAAGCCGTTGAACCACTAGGTTTACCCTAGCGGACGAGTGTTGTCTCGTGAGGGTTTCCAGAGAAGCTACCCACAAACTTCAGTCGAACAGATGTGTATAGTAGAATGTTGTCTAAAGTAAATTAGCATCATGGTCGTTGAGACACCAGATTTTCAACTTTTGACTTATGTCTCACACATCCTTATTTCACAGGTATTCAATCTATGCAAAAATTATCATTTGATACATTGGTATTTGAAATTCTCAATGCAATAGGAATGATCATTCAAGCAATAAAAATTGTTATGTAACAAATACTCCCTTTTATTCACCTTCCATGAATAGTTTCGATTTCACAAACCTCACGTAGTAAACTCTTAGCAAAGGTTCACTCTGATTATAGTGACTTGTTTCTCACAGATCATGTGATCAGAAGATGGCCAGTCGAAAAATCACATGCACTATTTAAGAAAGGAGTGAAATTTTAAATAAGCAACTACTTATGTTTGGCATAATCTCATGAAAGAATATCAACGCAATTAAAAGGAATGCTATTTACCATATCCCCATTGTGATTAACAACACATGCATGCAACATACTTGAGATCAATTAGGGCTTTGCATGGGTTGTAGCGTGGCCAGAGGTCAGTGGCTAACGAAACGACGTCAGGGATTTTCAAAAGCTATCTGTTATTTGCGTATCATAGCACACCTCTTTCTAGCTTCTTGATATTTTGCCGAAAGATGACATTTCTTTCTTTCATTTTTCTCATTTTTTTCACTTTCTTGGCAAGTTCTTGCCTTTTCGCTTCTGTTTTGTTTCAATTGTTCCAATCAACTCTTCTTGGATGATAATCTCGAATGCTCCTTTTTCTTTTCCTTTTTCTGTATCATCTTACAAAGAGGATGTAAGAAAATTAGATAGCCAAGGTATGTCAAGGATGTTTTCATGTGGTTTGGTAATCATGTAGGTTTATCAAAGAAAACTTTAAACATTGATAGCTCAAACGTGGCTAACGAGGGAAATTTTTTTTTTTCAAAGAAAGGTCTAAGGCTCAATATTATATCAAAGATGGCCTAAGATCATTTCTCAAGCATGTGCACATGTATGTGTCGTATGTGATGGTTCCGTGTGGGATATGTCAATAGATCACTTTTAAGTGCGTTAATCAAAGCAAGGTTAATGAGATCATTCAAAAATTGAGATTTGAAAAGAATTTGCTTGAGTAAACATTGATTGTCTCTCGAAAGCATCGTTAGGTTCGAAACTCACCCTGGTGTTCTTTGTTATCTCCACTGTGTATGTCAGGTTTTCCAGGGAGTATCGGTTATATACCAATTCCATTTGCGAGTCAGATCCTCCTGTACTTTTAAAATAACAAATATCGATGTACAAATGACAATTTAAGTATAGAGAGAACATCCATGTTTTTCAAGAAATGTGGTTTGAAGTCTTAGTTAATAAATTGAGGTGTCAAACCGATCATGTGCATATTTACTCTAGCAAGCATTCTTATATCCACATTTGTTCTTTCTCCTTTTAATTTCTATGCTAAATCTACAAATGTATAAAACCAAATAAAAGTGATAAATGGAACCATTCATTTCAAAATATCATCCTTTAACATCAACGGTTCATTCATTCACAACCACACAAAAACTTACAACTATAAAAGAAGAAATTCATACAAAGAAGTACTTTAAACAAACATAAAACAAAAACATAGGAACAAGAACAGAAATAGAAGTTCCTCTCTCTCACTCTCCTCCTTGGCCACTAGCACCACCCTGTCCACCCCTCAAATACCGAAGGATCTCGTCCTGCTTAACTTCGATGCTAAGCAGGACGTCCATAAAAGTGCGTCGGGTGCTGGTGCTGGTGCTAGGTCCTGCCTCCGCTGGCTGATCTCCTTCCCCTCCTACCTCTCTCTCTATCTCTCTCTCCATCTCATCCAACTCTTCCTCCACTTCATCCACTCCTTGGGCCGGGGGCTCTTCTTGCCTTGCCGCTGGGCCGCCACTATGACTTTGGCTCCTCCGGAAGGAAGCCTTGTTCAGTGGCCCCATTGGCTTCTGGATCTCCATCCCAGTCTTTATCCTTACCCCATGCTCCGTGCACATCTGAGTCACTAAAGTCGCAAAAGGGAGTGCATTCCTCTTTACGTCACATCCCTTCTTCATTTCACTCAGGATGAGAGATGGGAGGTCAATGCTGTGTCCTTTGCCAATGGCATATAGGAGTTGGGCCATATCAGGTAGAATCTCATTCTTTCTTCCCAAGGGGGCAAAGTTCGACACCGCAATTAAATTCAACATTTTGTATTTGTCATTTAGCTCCCCTTGTCTAAAAAATTTCTTCCCTGCCCATGAAAAGTTGGGTACTCCCGTTAGTTCTCTCCCCACCTCGTTCATCGCCACATTTTTCCTTGGGGGATAAGCAGGATTTGGGACCCGAGGCACTTCTTGCCTTACCCCCCAAATATAATCCTTATCAACGTCCACATGGACTCCCCTTACATAAATTCGAATTTCCCCGTCGACAATCTCGGCGTTGGAGTAAAACTCCCGCACCAAGTCGACTACGGCTTTACCGCCGTTCCTCAAATAAAACAACCATCCCCTCCTTTCCATTTCCGCAAAGATCCCCAACTCCAAAAAATCCGCCAAAATCACATCTCTTTCGCAAACAATGGCTTTGTTTTGGTAGAAATTCTCATACCTGTCTGCTTTTAGAGCTGTGAGAAACCGAGTCTTGTCGTATCTCCTTGTGAGTGGTGGCAACCCTTCTCTCACCTCCACCACTTCTTCGACAAAATTTGGTTCTTGGGTGTTTGGGTTCTTCTTGGCAGGAAGCTTAACCCTTGGCATTGTTCTGGTTTTTGAGCTGGAGGGTTTTGAAAAAAAACATATTTTTGATTTCTTTGTGAAGATAGATCTTCTTGAAGTGGCAAATGTCTTGGGAGACTTGATTTTTGGTAAGGATGGAGAATGGTTGGGGTTTTGGGGTCTGGGTAGTGCAGGGTTTCCAGGGTTTTTCCGGTTTTTTCAAAACTTTGGAGAGTTTTGAAATGAAGAAGACGAGCTGGGCTTTTATAACCTGAGTTGTGACGTTCGAACGTTGGTGACGTTCGAACGTTAGTAGAAGGAATTTTAAAAGATCGTTCGAACGTGGTATGGCGTTCGAACGTGATGAGCTCCCAGTACTTTTGTGTTTCTGCAGAGGCCAAAGTACTGTAAGCAGTCAACGTTCGAACGTTACCTGGCGTTCGAACGTTGATCCAAAAATAAAATTTTTCCTATTGCACTATATACAATCAAAGAAGACAAAACACACAAATTTAATTCAAAAACTAAGGCATCTCAGGATGAACCCCTACCCACGCTCTAGGTTGGTATTTTGGGGCATTCCTTACTCGGCCCATATTTTCATTTCAATCAAAAAGAAATTTATACAAAAAGGTTTTTACATTTTTTTTTTTTACAACAAATTCGGACCTTTGGCATTCACTCCCCCACAAAAGTACATATTTCCTATAAAAAAAATTATCTACTCTGAGTCTCCCTCTGTGTCTGTGTAAAAGGGACAACCAGTAACTCTCCCAACTTCTTCTCTCACAAATTGGTTAAGCACAGTACCGGAATAGCATGGCGTATCAGGGTAATCCTTACTCAGCCCATTCACTATCCAGTCTAATCGATCAAGTGCGCGACCGGAAATTGGTTCAGAACACTGGTTGTACCTTCTTTCGTGAAAGTATCTGCCACACTGTTTACAGGCACCAAGCCTTTTTGCACGACGGCGTTTGGCAAAACTACTTCTGCCACAGAGGGGTTTTGCTTGTTTCTCTTTGATTTCAGCCTTCCTTACTAACCTTGTTTTTTTCATGATCATGGTATGTACATCAGATGGAAAAGTACGTAGGACTCCTAGGCTAAACCAAAACAGATTTACATCCATGATTGCTAAATTTTAAGACTCACTATCTGGTTCTTTTACGTCTGCCAGTCACAAAGACAATTGAAGCTGATTCATAAGCATAATCAATTTATACAATCAATGTTCAAACATGATCAACAACGACAATAAAATTTAAAAAAAAATTGCAAAAATTATGAACGAAACTGAACTATAAACGAAAATGAACTGATGAACTGATCATACCCCCCAACCTAAACTGAACATTGTCCCCAATGTTTCGAATTTACCGGTTCATTGAGTGTGGAGACGCGGTTGAATGGTAAAGATCTGTTCACCGCTGAGACCTACAAATAAAAACACCAAAAATTACTCATCTGTGCGCAGATCCGGATTTCGGGTAGGCTAAAAATCCTTATGTGTGAGTGCGAACAAGAGAAGAACACCCGTGAGCAAATATAAGATTAAAATGCTAAACAGGAAGCAAAATATCGTGTTTGTGGAGTGTGTGGTCATGGGTGTTTTCTCGGCGACTCGACGACTAACAGAAGACAGAAAAAGGAAGAAGAAGAAGAAGAAAAATGGGGGGGGGGGCAACTGCGGCGGCTGGGGAACACGTGGGCGCCTTATAAAGGCGCCCCAGTGGGTCGGGTTGGAGTTGATATTTCCTGACCCGATCCACAGGAGTGTCGGCAGGCGCGAATTTCGGAGGAGTACTCTGGTTCCATTAAAAGAATGGTTTCCACATTTCTAACAAAATCCTCCAAAAATGGTTTTAACCTCTGACCATTAACAGTAAAATTATTACCGTTTGCTGGGTTTTCCACTTCAACTGCTCCGTGATCAAACACCTTTTTCACAATGTAAGGCCCAGCCCATCTTGATTTCAACTTACCAGGAAAGAGGCGGAGTCTTGAATTGAATAGCAAGACTTTTTGAGATGGCTCAAAAGACTTCCGCACAATGTGTTTGTCATGAAAAATTTTCATCCTGGTTTTAGCAATCTTAGCATTTTCATATGCTTCATTTCTCAATTCCTCCAATTCATTCATATGAAGTTTCCTTTTTAGCCCAGCCTTGTCTAAGTCAAAATTCATTGCTTTAATGACCCAGTATGCCCTATGTTCCAATTCCACAGGCAAGTGACATGGCTTTCCATAGACTAATCGATAAGGAGACATGCCCAAAATTGTTTTAAAAGCAGTTCGGTATGCCCAGAGCGCATCAGTTAGTCTTAATGACCAATCTTTGCGATCTGGGTTCACCGTTTTTTCCAAAATTAATTTGATCTCCCGATTAGCTAACTCAGCTTGTCCACTAGTCTGTGGGTGATAAGGGGTTGCAATTTTGTGAAAAATCAAGTATTTTTTCATTAAATTCCAGAAAGGACGATTGCAAAAATGAGCACCCCCATCACTTATGATTGATTTCGGAATTCCAAACCGAGACAAAATATTTTCTTTTAAAAATTTGATCACTGTTTTGTGATCATTGTTTCGGCATGGAATTGCTTCAACCCATTTAGATACATAGTCTACAGCCACTAAAATGTATAGATAGCCAAAGGAAGGGGGAAATGGTCCCATAAAATCGATGCCCCAACAGTCAAAAATTTCAATTACCAAAATGGGGTTTAAGGGCATCATATTTCGTTTAGAAATGTTTCCCAACCTTTGACACCTATCACAAGTTAAACAAAAGGCATGGACATCTTGAAAAAGTGTGGGCCAGTAAAATCCACACTGCAATATTTTTGCAGCGGTTTTTCTTGATGAAAAGTGGCCACCACATGCTTCAGAATGACAAAAAGTTATTACCTGGCTACTTTCATGAGCAGGGATGCAACGTCTTATGATTTGATCTTTACAGTACTTGAATACGTAAGGATCCTCCCAAAAGAAGTTACGTACCTCCCTCAGAAATTTCTTTTGGTCCAACATGGTAAAAGATGGAGGGAGTGTACCAGTAGCAAGAAAGTTAGCAATGTCTGCATACCAAGGTGTATTATCAATCATGAACAGTTGTTCATCGGGGAATTTCTCATTGATTGGCAGTCCATCCTCATGAAATTCATAGGTTAGTCTGGATAGATGATCTGCCACCACATTCTCGACGCCTTTCTTGTCTTTAATGACAAGATCAAACTCTTGGAGCAAAAGTATCCATCTCAAGAGTCTCGGTTTGGCGTCCTTCTTTGTGAGCAAACATTTCAGAGCTGCATGGTCAGTGAATACAGTAACAAAAGAACCAACAAGATAAGAACGGAATTTTTCCAGTGCAAAAACTACAGCAAGCAATTCTTTCTCAGTTGTTGAATAATTCATTTGGGCATCATTCAAAGTTTTGCTTGCATAGTAAATCACATGGGGTTTCTTATATTTTCTTTGTCCCAATACAACACCTACAACAAAATCACTTGCATCACACATTAGTTCAAAAGGAAGATTCCAGTCAGGAGATTGCATTATAGGTGCGGAAATTAACATGTCTTTTAGTTTGTCAAAGGCTTTTTGGCATGCTTCATTCCAATCAAATATTACATCCTAACTTAGGAGGTGATACATTGGTTTTGCTATGGTACTGAAATCTTTGATGAATCTCCTGTAGAATCCTGCATGTCCTAGGAATGATCTAACATCTTTTACAGTCTTAGGAGCAGGCAAATTTCCAATCAAATCAATTTTTTCCTTGTCAACTTTCATGCCTTCAGACGAAACGATGTAACCAAGAACAATGCCCTGTGTTACCATGAAATGACATTTTTCCCAATTGAGCACTAGGTTGGCTTCCTTACATCTGATCAGTACTTTCTCCAGATTGGTTAGACACAAATCGAAAGAATCACCATAGACAGAGAAATCATCCATAAACACTTCCAAAATTTTATCAACCATATCACTGAACAAGCTTAGCATACATCTTTGGAATGTTGCAGGAGCGTTACAAAGTCCAAATGACATTCTTTTAAAAGCAAAGGTGCCAAAGGGGCATGTGAAGGTTGTTTTCTCCTGATCATCTAAGGCTATCTCAATTTGGTTATACCCTGAATATCCATCCAAGAAACAATAAAATGCATGGCCTGCAATTCTCTCCAGGACTTGGTCAAGAAATGGAAGAGGAAAATGATATTTTCTAGTGACCAAATTGAGTTTTCGATAATCAATGCACATTCGCCATCCTGTGACGACTCGAGTTGGCACTAGTTCATTTGCATCATTTTTTACCACTGTGACCCCAGATTTTTTTTTGCACAACTTGGGTTGGACTGACCCATTTACTATCTGAGATAGGGAAGATTATTCCTGCATCTAAGAGTTTGAGTACCTCAATTCTCACAACTTCCTTCATGTGAGGGTTCAGTCGTCGCTGCATTTGACGAGAGGGTTTTGAGTCCTCTTCAAGGTATATGGCATGATTGCAGATTAACGGGCTTATACCTTTCAAATCAGCGATGGTCCATCCAATGGCACTTTTATGACTCCGAAGAACTTCAAGCAATTTAGACTCTTGCAAGTCTGTGAGCTTAGATGAGATTACCACTGGGTATGACTCATTCTCTCCTAAAAATGCATATTTGAGGTCAGATGGGAGAGGTTTCAATTCAGGCTTTGGTGGGCTAACACTTGATGAGACTGGCTTTGTGCCACTTGGTGAAATTTCTTCAAATTTGAGTGCCCAGGTCTCAACAGTATGATTAGGGTCAACTGGTGGATTTGGGTCATCATCTGTTATTTCTGATGAGATGATTTCTAACAGAGATGATTCAGCAGGATCCTCATAGAATGTATCATCCAAATGCTCTTGTATCAAAGATTCTATGGAGTTTACTTCCCTTTCTTCCTTTTCTTCTTCTGGGTGTTTAGCAATATTGAAAATGTTCATTTCGAGAGTCATATTCCCAAAAGTTAATTTCATGACTCCATTCCTGCAATTGATTAAAGCATTGGAAGTTGCTAGGAATGGTCGACCAAGAATGACGGGAATTTGGTTCTCTGAATTTATTGCTGGTTCAGTATCCAGAACAATGAAGTCAACAGGGAAGACAAAACTATCTACTTGGACAAGCACATCTTCAACAATCCCTTTGGGGGTTTTGACAGATCTGTCAGCCAATTGGAGTGTGACACAAGTGGGTTTAAGTTCACCCAAACCCAACTGCTGATAGATAGAGTAGGGTAGCAGATTAACACTGGCCCCAAGGTCTAACAAGGCTTGTTCAATTCTGAAGTTTCCAATGATACATGAGACAGTCGGACATCCTAGGTCTTTGTATTTTGGAAGGGTTTTCTGTTGGAGGAGAGCACTAGCTTGTTCCGTTAGGAAAGCTCTTTTTTGGACTTTCTGGCTTCTCTTGACTGTGCACAAGTCTTTTAGAAACTTGGCATAAGGCGGGACTTGTTTGATTGCATCCAGAAGTGGGATGTTGATATTTACTTGCTTAAAAAACTCGTAAATTTTAGGCTGATTTTTCACTTTTTGTTTGGCTTTGAGTCGATGAGGAAATGGGGCCGGAACAAAATATGAAGGTTCCTTTTTCTCAGAAGGCTCTGACTTTTGTTCAATCACAGGCTCAGGGTCTTTCTCAATTGGTTCAGGTTCAGATGATGGATTGGCTGGGCTTGACTCAGGTCTTGGCTTGGGAATGAGTATGTCCCTGATTGTTTTGTCAATCACTTTGCCACTTCTTAGTGTCGTGACAGCTTGGGCTTGGTCTTGGGTGTTTCCTGTTGTTGAAGGGTTCCCTACATGGAATTGGCCTTGTGGTTGCTTTGGTTGTGCAGGAAACTTTCCTTTTTCGTGTGTGACCATAGATTGAGTCAACTTTTGGATGTGGCTTTTAAGATCCTCCAAAGATTGAGTGGTCTGGGTTTCGAAATCAGTGAAAGCCTGTGCAGAATTATTGTTATAATTCATTTGGCTTTGCATGAACTGATTTAATGTGTCCTCAAGGTTCCTCTTTTGTGGTGGTTAGTATGGCTGATATGCAGGAGGTCCTTGAGGTGGTGGGTATGACCCTTGTTGTTGGTTCATGGGTATTGGTTGTGTGTTCTTCCAACTGAAGTTAGGGTGATTTCGCCACCCTGGATTGTATGTTTCAGAATATGGGTTGGAGTAGGGCTTGTTGAAGTTGGAAACTGCGTGTGTTTGTTCTAACAAGACTTCTTTGAATGCTGGGATGGTGGGACACTCCCCAGTAGGGTGTCCTGTTAGCGCACAGATTCCACACACTTGCTCAGTGGAAGGGCTAACATCAACTTGATGGACTTTCTTCATCTCTAAAGCTTCGAGCTTTCGAGACAATGTGGACATTTTTGCTCTCAAGTCATCATCCTCTCTCAAGACATATTTTCCTCCTTGGGAATTAGATGGTCTGGCTTCTACAGTGGTAGGGGAGGCTGAGTCCCACATCTGAGAACTGTCAGATATGGTGTCAAAGAAATTGAATGCCTCCTCCGGACTTTTTCCCATGAATTCTCCTTGGGCCATCATTTCGACAAACTGACGTAGTCTAGAGGGTAAGGAGTCATAGAAAAATCCTACCAATGTCCAATTTTCAAAAGCATGATGTGGGCAAGATTGGAGTAGATCTTTGAATCTCTCCCAACTTTGATAAAAAGTTTCTCCTTCTTTGACTTCAAAATTCATGATTTGCCTTTTCAATGCATTTGTGCGGTGCAAAGGAAAAAACTTTCTAAAAAATTCATTTTGCAATGCTTGCCAATTGGGTACTGAAAGAGCCTTTAAAGAATTTAGCCATTGTTTGGCTCTATCCCTCAAGGAAAACGAAAACAGTCTCATTTTGGTCAATTCAGAATTGTCTTGAAATGTTCCACACACTTCTTCGAAATCTTTTATATGCAGATATGAATTTTCTGCATCCAATCCATGAAACACAGGCAATAACTGCACTGTCCCCGGCTTTACAGTAAAGAGGGGAGCGTTTTCAGGAAAAATAAAACAAGAGGGGACACTATTTCTTGTGGGATTCAAGTAATCCCGCAAAGTTCGAATGTTAGGGACTTCCTCCTCTCTCATAGGGACTTCTCCATTTCTTTCATTATTTGCCATACTACCCTCACAAGAGTCTGCTACTGATCTAGGTGAATTAGGTTCAGGCTGATTCACGGACTCACACGATTCTGCTGGCAAATTTTGGAAGTGAGGAGTGCCCTCAGTCATAAAGAAAATAAAACAAAGTTATGTACAGTAAGACAAAATATTCACAATGTTGAAGGTCTTTTTACCTTTTACCTTAAAGCACCTTTCAAAAAAAATCCCCGGCAACGGCGCCAAAAACTTGGCGGCTATCTATCCGATGTACACCCAAGTGCAGGTGGTGAAGCTGTAGTAATAATCCGGTTTGAGTCCGGAGTCGAATCCACAGGGAACTTTTGTTGATATTTCTAAGGTAAGCAGTGGTAGAGACCTTTTGGTGGTAACATTTTTTTGATTTGGATTTGCTGTGAGATGTGGGTTTTGCTGGACAGAATATAAGATTCTTTCCAGGAGATTTTCTTAACAAATTAGGAAATGAATGTTAATAAAAAAAAAGAGTCACTCTTTAGTGCAAGGATCTGGACATGTAGTTAGTTATCCGGTTTGTCATAATTGTGCTTGATAACTCAATTAACTCCCGTGTCAACAGTAAGTTAATCGGAAGATAAAGATGGATTGTGAGAATTAAGAACATGATTCCGATGTCTTTCTAGAAGTTTACAAGCATTGCCTGTGCCGAGACTTAACCCATCTACAAACAATCAAGTGTTTCTACAAGACATCCAATCATGATATTAATAGTCCATTCTTTTTAGTGAAGTACAATAAAGGGGGAGATTGAAGGGTAGTCATGAGGATCTAGCCGGGGTACTTGCCTTGAACTGATGAGTCTTTCTATGCAGGAGTCATGCATGTCATAGAAAGGGCTCACAATTATACAAAGTACCTTAGCTTTGCTAGATGCAATCAATCATCCGATAATAGGGGAAAATAAACGTTAAGCATAAAAGAACATTGCACAAATATAATTCCCGGATAACTTATACATGCCCTTCTCCTCTCACTAAAGAGTGAATGAGAAACTACTCACTCTTCATGGCTTGGGTAAAGCTAGAAAAGTGAGTGATGCTCATCCCTCCAAGTGGAGAACTTTAAAAGATAGAGTAACACAAATACGGAGCAAATCTTCCCCAAAGAATGGGTGAATCACGTTCCACCTTTCACGGCTTTGATCAAGCTCTAGAAAAGTGGAAGAGTTTCACTCTTATAAGAAAGAAGGAAGCTCAAGCAATGGAAGTGAAATGCATGAACAATTAAAGTAGAAGAAAGCTAGTCACATTTGGAGGGTGGCTTCCTCAACCAAAGATTGGAGGGTTGCTTCCTCAACCAAGATGGGAGCTATCTCTCTTCTATGCATGAGAATTGAAAGCATAGACATAAGCATAAACATAAAACTACTGCTATAACAAGCAAGAGATGTTGGACTAAAGCCAAACTAATCTCTAAAATAAATACTTCATAAGGAAAATGAACTAACTACAATGAAAGTGGGAGTCTAAGCCTCCATCACTATGCTACTTCCTACAATGCTTGGCTCCTCAAGCTCTCCAACAAGGGGAGTATTTATAGGCAAGAGGAGGAGGTAGGGGGGGGTGAAAGAATAGTGTTTGCCGCCCAAGTCCAAGTGAACAGTCAACAACTCTGCAGCCAGTCTGTGGATGACGTTCGAACGTGAGTTGGCGTTCGAACGTTCTTTCTGTTTTTGCACTGAGGTCGTTCGAACGTTGCTTCTGTTTTGGCACTGAGGGCGTTCGAACGCCAGATCTGCTCTGACCCCTTTCACTCGAGTGATCTGTAGGTCCCCTGTGAAGTGCAGTACCAACTCTCTGTAGTGGTCTGGCCTTCAATCCACTTAAGTGCACGTTCGAACATGAGTTGGCGTTCGAACGTGACACTCAAGTACTTCAGAGTTCCAGTCTTCTTTCCTAACTGCCACACGCCATCTCTTCAGCATCTGAGTCTGCTACAGTGTCTTGTTTGACGTTCGAACGTGAGTTGCAGTTCGAACGTGGTGACAGTGTTCCAAGCTTCTCCAATTTTGGGCTATAATGTACTAGCACTGCATCCAAGTGTGGTACTTGTTGTTTTTGGGTCCTTGTTCAGTTTAGGGCCTGAAATGACATCACTTAAACTCCATTAAAGTACAATTAGTCTTAAAATTTCATAATAATATGTCAAGTTTAAGTACTAATCATCTCCCGCCTTGGGAGGATTGACCTTGACATTGGCCTTGATAGTCGCGACTCTGTCCTTGAAACCCTTATGGGGCAAAAGTCCTTTGCTTCTTCTCCGAACTAGAAGAAGAGGATTATCCCTCATTCTTCTTGTCCTTAGCACCCGCCTCCCGGATGCTCCTTGTGTCATCGACCACTCTCTCAATGGTCATAGCCGTCTCAACCATCGAGTCTAAATCCTTTAGGCGGTGGCCCACAATCTTCCCCCTGATAGACAAATTCAACCCATCCTCAAACCTCCTTACTTTGGCTACGTCCGTGGCCACGTAATCATCGGCGAAACGGGCTAATTCAGTGAACTTAACCACGTATTCCATCACCATCATAGTCCCCTGCTTCAAATCCAAGAATTCCTAGGCTTTCGCATGTCGAACAGCCGATGGTAAGTACTTGACCATTAAGAGCTCCCAGAACTCTTCCCATGTCATTGCCTCTAGGTTCTTCGAGGCCCTTGCCCAATCCCACCACAAATGGGCTTCTTCTTCTAGCTAGAATGCAGCTAGCCTTATCTTAGTGGCGTCGGAGGTGATCTCCATAGCCTCTAAGATCTAGTCGACTTGTTGGAACCAATGGTCGGCCACCATCGTATCCGCCCTTCCGATAAAATTTAGAGGCTTGTGTGTCTTGAAATTTTGGAGGTTACTTGAGCCTCCTTGGCCCACATTGGCGCTAGCTTATATAAAGGTAGCCGCTATAATGCCAATAGCCTCTATGAAGGCTTGTTGGTCAAAGGCTAGTGGTGGTTGGTTGTTCTTCCACCCACCGCCTCGGCCGCATCCTCTTGCTCTATTTACCATCTACATACATGTCAAATAGCAATAGAGCACTAAATTAGTATCCCAAGATAGGGATCAAGTTCAAACTTTGAGATTTCTCCTCTTGTCTCACTAGTAGTGCATGTGTCACCCACTAGTAGACATCTACACCCTGAACCATCCCATTCATTCTTTTTTCGACCCCCAAGGTTATGTTCTCTAACCCTAGTGTCTCTTTTCCATATACATTAAATCATGCATATTATTCACATAACACATAACACATAACATGTAGTATTTAAAGTACATAACACGTAATGCTCAATGGATGCAATGGTCTAAACCCATAACCCGCAAGCCTTAGGTAAATCAAAAACCTAGACTCTGATACCAAGCTGTGACACCCCTAAAACCGGGGTCCTTTATTAACCATTGATCACCCATCAACCCGTGGAAGAACCCGTGATTGTTGCACAACCCGACATCACGTCAATAGCATCCCTTTAATCCGGATCATAACTCACACGTGTAACCTTCATACACTTTATCATTTACTAATCCGTGGTCCTTTATGCATCAATTTAGAGTCATTAACATCACATATAACCTCTTTGAGTACAAGGAATCGATGCCCGAAGACTTAGTAAAACATTTAAAAATTTTGAAGTTTAAAGAAAACCTACCAGTAGAAGTGTTCAAAGTTCTACCAGTAGAAGTTGTGCACTGGACTTCAGTTTTTAGAAAATCTGTGAAAACCTACCTGTAGAAAAAGTCCCTGTTCTATCGGTAGAAATAGTCTACTGTTCAATGATGGATCATTTATGTCATGCCATGTTATGAGATGAGACTCACACATGCAACTCAACCTGAGCCTTTACCGGCTCCCATCACCCATGCAATGCCATGAGTATAAAACCGGGAATTCCAAGCCCTTGTCATTGATGTTGCACATCCAACGACATTATTTAAAAATAAACCATGTGTCTTTGTTGGGTAGCGGAATTTTAGTGTCTTACCACCGGTTCCGCACACCGATACACTTTTTTAGACTTTCACCAGCGGAAGTGTATAAACCAGTAACCGGGTCTTGCACCCGAGAGAGTATCTAGCCCTTCTTGTTATACCTGACACAAGTTTTTCATACAACTATGCGACTCTGTCTAACCTTGGTCCTACTATATCGAGCCCACTTATCAACCACCAAGGATGGTGTTTGATACAACAACATGTACACACACCCACACTCATGTCAAATGCCCACGAATACGATGTTTCCCGTGCTTATGAAAATGTATATGTACAATTTGCAATTCTCATCATTATGCAACTAAGATCTCAATTGCAATTTTAACAACATGTTCCATATGTCATGTGCACAATATGAACATTTCAATAACCATCAATAATCACAATGTCAATATATCATATGCATATACCAACATCAATCCCAAACATGTTAATCCATAATCTATGTCAATAACACACTTAATTCACAAAGGCACAATATAAACACATAGCATGCCCACATAACACCATTTTTCAAGAAATTACAAGCTAGTAATTTCTGCACACCAATTCAAGCTATAATTGATTTTTACCCATTTCATCAATTTAACAACAATAGACAAGTGTTATACATCTCTAACAACCTACCCATTCCATATCACAACCCTAGGTTGGAAATAAACCTAGTTAGGGAGAAAACCCTACCTCTTGAAGCGTAAAACAAAGGTAGAAAGCCTTCAAGAACACCAATGAAGCCTTAGCATTTGATTTTCCCAAAACTCATTTTTTGAATCTTTGGTGAAATCCGTCCTTTTTGGCATAATTTTGTAGCCCTCAACGAGTAGAACAACTTTTGTTCTTGGCTTGAGTCGATTCGAGCAACGTAGCAGCGTAGATCGTAGATAGAAGGTAGAGCTTCCCTCTCTTATTTCTATTTTTCGGATAATTTGATGGGTATGGGGAGAAATCTGATTTTCTCCCCTATTTTTACCCTTTAAATGCTTAGTCCTCATTTCGCCACACGTTCTCCTTTTCCGGGTCCAGTTTTGACCCGAATCGATTAAATTTCGTCCCGGTTCAAGTTCAAAATATTTTTATATGAACTAGATTTAAATTTTTATCCAATTTTCACAATTTAATTCTTAGGTTCGTTTATGAGGTCATCCGACATCCGGTCGCCTCGTAAAACGCAAAAAATTCGACTGTCTCTGAATTCGACGAAAATTATCTGGGTACCTAGATTTTGAGAGAAGAATCCAATGGTGAGATCCATTTCGTCATCCAAGCTCTGGAAAAATACTCATTTTCAACCTGCACCGAAGTGGCAAATTACCGTTTTACCCTTTTTTCACAAAAATTCAAATTTACCCGGGTTTTACAGGTTGGACATTTTGTTAAAAAGTGCCCAATCATATAAGCTTTTCAAGAAGTATTCCATGAGGAGGTGAATGCTTTCAACCAGTTGAGACAACAATTTTCTTCCTACTCAAACACTTATAATCAAGGTTGACGAAGCCATTCTAATTTTAGTTGGAGAAATGATGCCTCCGCTCTATCTTTTACCCCTATTCTTATGCCCCTTTCTAGTCAACAAGTGTCTGGTTTTATTCAGTCTTCAAGTAATCAGTCTCTACATGCACTTCAAGGGTTTGTTCAGAACCTGCCTTCACACGCTTCCCAAGGACAACCCCCTGTACCTCCCTACTATCCCCACACAAAAGAAATCTAGAGGATATCATGCATCAATTCATTCAAAACTAGACAAACATAAACAATCAGAATGCATTTCAATGATATAAGAACCTAGATGACCAAGTTGACCAACACTATGGGTATGCTTCAACAAGAAAAAGGGAAATTCCAAGCACAAGCCAAAAGAATCCGAATGGTCAACATGGTGTCGAGGCTTCTAATATTGTTAAAAGTACCGAAAATCAACTTAAGGCAATCACCACTCTGAGAAGTGGTAAAGAGGTTGATAAAACCATTATATCTTAAGTCTCTAAGCCTACAGAAAGAGAGACTCAGGGTACCTCCAAGGATGGTGACACACTTGAGTTGCTAGAAGTTGTCTGATACTATTGTATGTCCTATTCGTGCACTGTACCCTCACAGATTAAAAATGCATGCTAAATAAGCTAACCATGTTGAGATTCTTAATTTGTTTAAGCAGGTGAAAATTAACATTCCACTACTTGATGCTATTCAACAGGTCACGTCCTATTCTAAATTTCTAAAAGACCTTTGTACCATCAAGAGAAAGTTAAATGTTCAAAAGAAAGTGTTCTTGACAGAGTAGATAAGTTTTATCCTGCGAACCAATACTCCACCCAAGCATAAAGATTTCAGTTGTACCACCATTGCTATTACCATTGGGGGCTTTCGGGTCAAACAAGTACTTCTAGACTTGTGTGCGAGTGTGAATCTCCTACCCTTCTCAGTATATAAATAGTTATGCTTGGGAAAGTTGAAGCCTACATTGATTACTCTCTAGCTTGCAAATCAGAGTGTGAAGATGTTGAGAGGGATAGTAGAAGACGTATTGGTTCAAGTAGATAGGTTCTACTTTCCTGTTGAATTTGTAGTTCTTGATACTACACCTATTGCTAACCCTTCAACATAAATTCTAATGATTTTACGACACCCATTTTTAGCCACATCGAATGCATTGATAAATTGTCATAGTGGTGGTCATAAAATGTTCAAATTTGGAATTATGACTGCTGAATTTAACATTTTTCATTCGGTTAAGCAACCAGGTGGTGAGGGAGAATTCTGTGAGGTGGAGGAGGTGGAGGAGACTATATGTGAAGCCCCAATTTCTAGAGGTCTCAATTAACCTGTTGATCATCCAACAACCCGCAGAATAACCCGTGATACCACTTAACCCAATAACACATAGTGATACCCCATTCACCGAGGTCCATAACTTTAATAAAATCTTAACAGAGTCTCATTTGTACGAGGATCTCTACCCAACACACATAACCTGTGCAAATCCTATCCATTGACCACACTAAGTCCCAACCATCAATATGCAATCATATATCATTGAATACTAACCTATAACCATCATCTATGCATACATTCATTCATAAAAGTATAAAATGTCCCAAAAGAGTTCCATAGACATGCCTAAATTCAAATACATATTTTGTTTAAGAAATTTATACAAGGCCAATGTAAATGGAAACAAAAATTAAACATAAAAAATAAGAACCGCAGACTGGCTCTGTTGTCAAAGAGGGCCCAAGTGAGGACCATCAGCGGAAGCTTGTCTCACACCAGAAATATATTCCCATAAAGATATGCTCAATAAGGTACCTCATATGGAGATCACCTTCCAACCCAAATGCATATGAAATGTCATGTGCAAATACCATGTCAAACATCCCTTCAAATATAAATATTTCATGTCATGCTATGAGATGAGACTCACGCCTACAATGCAACACTGAGCCTCATTGGCTCCCATAACACATGTTATGCCATGCTTATGCATCCGGGTATTCCAAGCCCCGCCATTGATTTAGATATTCAATGATTATTTTATAAAAATATTTGTCTTTCTGGGGTAGGTATTTATGAACTTCCATCAACGGTCACCCAACCGACACATAGTCTATGGACTTCCACCAACGGTTCCACATACACCGACTCAATTTATGGACTCAATAGCAACGGGATGCATATCCGAAATAACCTGGTTTTGCACCCGATGGAGAATCTAGCCCTTTTTGCTAACCTCAACACTCTTTTCAATGCAAACCCGTACGACTCAACCAAACCCAGGTCCAACTTTCTCGAGCCCATGTATCAACCCACCAAGAATGGTGTTTGATTAAAAACATGCACACACACCCACACTCATGTTGTATGCCCACAAATGCGATGCTACCCGTGTATATGCATATGTAATGTACAATTGTAATTCATATCATCATGCTCATCATACCATAAAATATGTAATAAACATGTCCATTTTCTACAAACATTCCTAAGCATGTCACATATGATTTCAATCCAAATAACATACTTGAAGCCTAACCATTTGATCAAACACTTAGTGGGCATAAATGTAAACACATAGCATACCCAAATAATTCATTCCATCATATCCGAACATCTTACTATTGGTAGATCGTGCCTCTCCTATCGGTAGGTTCACATTTTCATAACCAAACCCAAATCAAGTGAAAACTAGTTTTTAACATGTTCATATACTAATTTTCCATGCCCTAGATACACTAGGTGTGAGCTAACATGTGAGATTATATCTCTATAGCCCTACCCATTTCATATAGCAACCCTAGGTTGAAAATAAACCTATATAGGAGGGAACCCTGCCTCTTGTAGCGTGATCTCACGTAGTAAAACTCCCAAGAACCCAAAATCTAGCTTCCCAAGCCTTAGCTCCCAATCCTCGTTCTTGGGATTTTGGAGAATGACGTGATCTTGGGTATAGCAGCTTAGCCCGCATCGCGTAGAGTAACCTTAACTCTTCGCTCAAAACGATCCAACGATTGGATCTTCATAGATCTATGGAAGAAGATGGAGAAGAAGACACACACACACTCTCTCTCTCTCTTCTTTCTCTCTCTTAGCTGATTTGTGTGTAGGAAGGCTTCGAAGACTAGGTCTTCCTCTTTTAAGTCCTTATTTATACTTAGCTCGTATTAAGCCACAAGTCTCGTTTTAACGGATCCAATTTTATCTCGAACTAATTAAATCTCGTCCCATATTAAGTTTAGTATTTTTTATTCAACTAATTTTAAATTATTTATCAGGTTCCGAAATTAAATCTGATCGTGATATTTTTAGTCGCGCGACACCCGATCACTTTATAGCACGTGAAAAATTCGACTGTCTCGGAATTTAATGAAAATTGACCGGGTAATTAGATTTCACGAGACGAATACAACGGTGAGGTCCATTTAGTCATTCGAGTTATATAAAAATTTGAATTTTTAACCCCCATTTGACGATGTAGTTACCGTTTTGCCTTTTTTAATTAAATTTTAATTTTTTTCGAGCTTTCCATTCTCCCCCCCCTTAAGGGAATTTCGTCACCAAAATTACACAAATGTAACATGGATGTATATGTAACCATTCATACAATATACTTTGACCACAATAAATGTACCTTCATTCTCAAATAGGAACGGATAGGTAGTGTAGATAGTGTTCTTGCACTCCCATGTCGCCTCCTCCATACCATGGTGCTGCCACAGCACCTTCACCAGCCTCACAGTTTTGCCACGCAAAATCTGATCTCGACTTTCCATGATACGAACTGGTCCCTCCTTGAATGTCCCATCCGTGTCAACAACTAGCTCACCCCAATCTATCACATGTGTAGGATCTAGGGTGTACTTCCGAAACATAGAGACATGGAACACGGCGTGAACACTCGATAGATTTGGTAGTAACACCAACTGGTAAGCAACTATGCCAACCCTTTCAAGTACCACAAAAGACCCGATATACCTTGGCAATAGCTTTCTCTTGTTCCCAAACCTAACCACTCTCCTCTTAGGTATGACCTTCAAGAAGACGTGATCTCCAACCCAAAACTCTAAAGGTCTCTACCGCCTATCGACATAACTCTTCTGTCAGCTTTGAGCCATAAGAAGACGCTTCTATGTCATGTTCACCTTCTCTGAGGTGTCCCTGATCAAATTGAGACCTATGGAAGGTCCCTCTCTAACCTCCATCCAACATACCGGAGAACGACACTGCCTCTTATAAAGTGCCTCGCAGGGTGCCATCTGTATGCTCGCCGGATAACTATTATTATAGGAAAACTCCACCAAGGGTAAGTGATCCTCCCAGCTACCCTTGAGGTCTAGGACGCATGCCCGAAGTATGTCCTCTAAAATCTGGATGGTCCTCTATGAATGACCGTCCGTCTAGGGATAAAAAGTTATACTCATCATCAACTACGTTCCCATTGCTTGCTGAAAGCTCTCCTAGAAAAGAGTCATGAACCTAGGATCCCGATCTGATATTATAGATACGGGCACCCTATACAACTAGACTATCTACCATATATACAATCTACAGAATTCCTCCAATGTGAAGGTCATCCACATCAGTAAAAAGTGTGTTGGCTTCGTAAGTCGGTCCACTATCACCCATACTGAGTCGTGCCCATGTGAAGTTCGTGGTAAGTGGGTCACAAAATCCATAGTAATGTGCTCTCACTTCCACTCAGCCACCTTTAAAGGCTAGAGCAACCCTGTTGGTCTATGGTGCTCAGCCATAACCTTAACAAAGTCTCTGACGTGTCTCTTCATCCCACTCTAATAATACTAGCGGCGAAGATTATGGTACATCTTCGTGTCGCCTGGATGCACATCAAAACGGAAGCAATGAAACTCCCTAAGGATCTCCTCTCTTAGATCTGTAGACTGGGAAACCATAATCTTGCCCCTAAATCAAAGATTGCCATCAGTATAAATGGCCCAGCCCTCATCACCTGTACCCGCCTATACCCGGTCCTTAATGGACAATATCTTTGTGTTATGCCCTTGGTACTTACGGCTGAGTGCATTAGTCATAACATTTACCTTACCAGGATGGTAATACAAAGTGAAGTCGTAATCCTCTAGATACTCCATCCACCTGCGCTGCCTCATGTTAAGGTCCCGTTGTGTGAATGTAATTCAAACTCTTATGGTCTGAAAATACCTCAAATTGTTCTTCTTATAGATAGTGGCAGCACGCCTTCAAGGTAAAAACAATGGCTGCTTGATTAGCACAAAACTTTGCATATTGTAGGTGCTAATCATCCTATTTTCAATTGCTTATGGGGGTTAATTGATTGGAGTTGTATTATTATTGTGCTTAATGATGATTTTTGGATTTTGCAGAAAAAGAGCGCTAAATGAGGCTTCTTAAAGCCTTCCCAAATGAGTTGAGGTGAATGATGATGAAAGAGTGGCTCAAAAGTGAAGAAATCAGAAAAATCAGACAAAGCAGCAGAAGCGTACCGGTACGCAGTACCGGTACGGTTTGGCCACTGGAACATAGCGTACTGGTACGCAGTACCGGTACGGTCCAGCCTCTGGAGTTCGGGGTACCAGTACCGCATACCGGTACGGTCTGCTATTCCTGCCCCAATCTCTGCAACTCAAGCCAGCCGTTTTTTAGGGACCCACCAATCACTTTCCCACTTGTCTCTGACCCCTCCAGCACGTTGTACCACCCCCATTTTGACTTTGAAAGCTGGAATGATAAATGAAGAGAGAGAGGGAGAAGGGAGCTGTGTGTGCAGGCTAGCTCTGCACTACCCTATCCAGCCTATCCCTCTTGACCCCTGTGGATTGAGATCACATCAGGGAGCTGCCAGTGGGGGCTAGGGACGTTTTTGGGGGGAAAGAGGACTCCAGCATTGGGCATTCGGCAGTTAGTTACAGAAGGATATAGAGATAGAGAGAGAGATAGTCTGGGTAGAAGATGATGAATAGTATTCTAGAGAGATAAAATTGAGATTGTCACATTTTCTTCATTACATTGTCTTGTAATCTCCTGTAAGAACCTTTAAAGCTTCATTTAATGTTATTAATGCTAGTTCCTAGAAGTTCATTGCAAGTTTAATTCTCTTTTAAAGCTTTTACCATCAATGCATCAAAGTTCTTCTTTTTCTTACTTTTAAAATGGGTATTCATTGCTTTCACCTATAGCTTATGTTTGTGTGCATTTAGTTACCCAATAACTTAATTTCTTTGCAATGCATTCTCATTTCATTGTTAATTTCATCCCAAGCATGAGTAGCTAAAATCCTTTAGTTGGCAAAACCAAGGGGAACCTCCACTTGGGTATGCCATTTCAACTCATTCTCCTCCCTTCTTTCAGAGTTCAATGGTTCGGTTTGACTGGGTTGAGGGTGGATAAATTGGTGAGTCTTTGATATTCCGTAGGCCTAGCCACAGTTTATGCTTAGATACTCACCCTTCTTATCCCTAGCTTCCCACGAATCAATCGTTCTTTCATTCGCTATTAGAGGAGGGATTCGAGTTGAGATGACATTCCTATTGGAGTAACCTCTTGGGTTTGCCAACATTTGTTTCTCATTTCATTTTCATCAAAGCACACTTCACCAAACAACTTTCAACAAACAAAAGATTTTACACTTTCTTTCACCCAAAAATCACCTTCCCCTTGGTTTACATCCTTCCCCGTGGAAACGACCTTGGAGTACCTCCAAGTAAAACACGACCCACAAAAGTATCCTTGCGCTTGGGGAGCATTTTTGTTCATATACATAACACATTTCCACCATTCCATTTTCCCATCTCCTTGCCCTTTCTTTTGACACTACTCAAAGGGAGTGTGACACTCCCCTCCATCCATATACAATACATTTTGGGGGAGGATATTTAGGGGTTAGGGATAACAAGGAAAAACATCAAGCACTGCCAACTCCATGTCGTGCTTAGGATAGTCCTTCTTATGTCATGGTTCTTATGTTGTTGAGAACCATAAGCAACTACCCTCCACGACTGCATCAAGACACATCCTAGTCCATCCTTTGAGGCATCACAATACGTTGTGTACCTTTGTCCACTCTCTGGCACTATAAAAATAAGAGCTGAAGTAAGCCTCCTCTTCAACTCTTGGAATGACCTCTCACATAAGTCATCCCATTGAAACAGGACTTTCTTCCTCGTAAGTTTCATCATAGGTGCGGCTAATCGAAAAAATTCCTTGATGAATCTCCGATAGTAACCCACAATCCCAAGAAATTGCGTATCGCGAATATTGAATTCGGCCTTTCCCAACTCATCACTGCCTCTACGTTCTTCAGGTCAACAGATACACCCGAAGCATACACCACGTAACCCAAAAAATTTTCATCTGTCAGCCAAAATTCACACTTGCTGAACTTGGCGTACAATTGATGGTCTCTCAAGGTCTAGAGAATGATTCTCAAGTGAACCTCATGTTCCTCCTTAGACTTCGATTAAATCAGTATGTCATTAACAAATACCCTATGAATGATATACACGAATGATGTCGGGGCATTCGTCAAACTGAACGACATAACAATAAACTCAAAATGCCCGTAACGCATCCTAAACTCCATATTAGGGATATCAACTTCCCTAATCCTCAACAGATGGTATCCCGTGCATAGATCTATCTTGGAGTAGACTCGTGTCTCTTTCAGTTGATCAAAAAGATCATCGATCCTTGGTAATGGGTACTTGTTCTTGATAGTGACTCGATTCAACTCCTGGTAGTCAATGTAGAGCTTAAGGGTCCTGTCCTTCTTATTGGCAAATAGCACTAGAGCACCCCAATGTGAGATACTCAACTTAATAAAGCCTCTATCCAATAGCTCCTACAACTAAACCTTTAGCTCATGCAACTCCATCGGTGTCATCCTATGTAATGTCATAGAAATAGGGGATGCATTGGGCTACAACTCAATGGTGAAGTCTATATATCGATGCGGTGGCAACCTCGATAACTCATCCGGAAAGACATCCACATAGTCACACATAACTCGAGGTAGAGCTAGCTCTTGTCTCGCCTCATCCTCCAGGGTAAGGCTAGCAAGTCAACCCATCAACTGTTTGTGGCAACGGGAATCAAACACCGCCTAGGGTAGAGCATTGTGTTTCTTACCCATAAACTTAAAACAGACACCCTGTAGTGTATAAACAGTGACCCTCTTCCGATCACAGTCGATGATGACTCGATGTACCACTAACCAATCCATCTTGAGGATGATGTTGAATTCTGTCATATCCATGACCCTAAGTTCAATAGTAAGCTGGATCCCACCAATCCCTAACTCACAACCCCGATATATCCTATCTATGAAGACTTTGACTCCTAGGGGTGAAATCACATACATGGGCTCCTCTAGAGTCTTGACCTCTATGCCCAAGTCCTGTACACATGATGTAGTAATAAAAAAGTGTGATGCACCAAAATCAAACAGTACTCTAGTCCATAATCTAGAGAGAAGGAATGTACCCTGAATCATCGAATAATCTGCCAACCCAATTTGTGATGTGATGGCAAAGACTCACCCTTGGGTTGTTGAAGCCCACACCCTGGTCTATCTAGCCTGATTTCGGAGTTCTCACACGTGAAGTAGTAGGAACCTGCCCTGTAGCCTGATGCTGATACTGGTTCCCTTGGCCCATGTGGGATAGGGAGGAATATAAAATGTTTGTAGAGGCCCCACTAATGACTAGGACTGAGATGTCCCATAACTCTGTGAATCCTACCTCAGTGGACAATCCTTCTGTAGGTGGCCCAATTGTCAACATATGAAATACGTCTTTTGGCCCGCCTGATTGGAAATCCTAAAATTTCTCCCACCTTGGGAGGATTGACTTTGGCCTTGGCCTTGATAGCTTCGGCCCTGTCTTTACAATCCCTGTGGGGTCAAAGTCCTTTGGTTCTTCCCCGAGCTGGTGGTGTAGGATTGTCCCTCCTTCTTCTTGTCCTTAGCTCCAGCCTCCCGGATACTTTTGGCATCGTCGACCTCTCTCTTGATGGCCATGGCCATCTCGACCATCTCGTTAAGGTCGTGTAATCTATGGTCAACGATCTTCCTACAGATGGATAGCTTTAGGCCATCCTCAAACATCCTCACTTCAGCCTAGTCTGTAGCCACGTAGTCATCAGCAAAATGGGCTAGTTCTGTAAACTTCGCCACGTATTGTATCACCGTCATAGTTAGGTCTAGGAATTCTCGGGCTTTCACTTGCCGAAGAGCCGACGGTAAATACTTGTTAATGAAGAGTTCTTGGAACTCTTCCCATGTCATCATCTCAATGTCTCTCGGGGTCCTTGCCCATGTCCACCATTGATGGGCCTCTCCCTCTAGCTGGAAAGGGGCCAGTCGTATCTTGGTGGCGTCGAATGTGATCTCCCTTTAAAATCTTGTCCACCTGTTAGAATCAATGGTCAACTACCATTGGATCTGCTTCCCCTTTGAAGGTAGGTGGCTTGTGGGACTTAAACTTTTGGAGGTTGCTTGAACCTCCTTGTCCCATGTTGGTGCTTGCCTAAACTAGGTTTGCAACCACAGTACCCACAGCCTCCATAAAGGCTTGTTGATCGAAAGTCGGTAGTGGTGGTTAGTTGTTCTATCCACCCCAACGATCTCTTCCGCTGGTTTCCATCTATAAACATATAAGATAGCAATAGACAACTAACTTAGCGTCATTAAGTTGGGAATCAAAAGCTAAGAACGTAGAAAAATTTTGGGAAAATTTTCTCTTGTTTTATCTATAGGTGGTACGTGTTCTACTGGTAGGAAGATTCACAGAAGTTCACACTTTTTTCATCAGAGAAGTTCTACTAGTAGGTGAAAAATGTTCTACTGGTAGGAAATGACCGAGTACTTTGTCAGAGAAGTCCTACCGATAGGAAAAAATGTTCTACCGGTAGAAAAACTTACAGAAGTTTTAGAAATTTTTGTCTGACAAGGTTCTATAGGTAGGTTCATGCTCTACCTATCGGTAGGTAAGGCCACAAAAGCCCCTCCTACCAGTATGAATACCCAGATTCCTACCATTTTTCCTTTCCACTCTAAGGTTATGTTCTCTAACTCTAGTTTCTCATTCTTATATATAATTAGTTATGCATATAATTCACATAAAGCACATAACACATATCACATGTAATTTGCAATGCTCAATGGATGCAATGGCCTAGACCCATGCCCTACAAGCCCAATGTAAATCGAGAACCTAGGCTTTGATACAAAGATGTGATGCCCCAATTTTTGGGGGTCCTGATTAACCTATTGATCACCCATCAACTCGCGAAAAAACCCGTGATATCACTTAACCCGATAACAAGTAGTGATACCCCATTCACCGGAGTCAATAACTTTAACAAAATCTAGGTAGAGTCTCCTTTGTATGGGGACGTCCACCCAACACACACAACCTGTGTAAATCCTATCCATTGACCACATCGGGTCCCAACCATCAATATTCAATCATATATCATTGAATATTAACCCATAACCATCATCTATGCATACATTCATTCATAAAAGAATAAATGTCCCAAAAGAGTCCCATATATATATGCCTCAATTCAAATACATGTTTTGTTTAAGAAATTTATACAAGGCCAATGTTAATGGAAACAAAAACTACAACATGAAAATAAGAGCCATAGTCCAGTTCTATCGTAAAAGCAGGCCCAAGTGAGGGCTGTCAGTGAAAGCCTATCCAACACCTGAAATATATTCTCATAAAGGGTAAGCCATGCTCAATAGGGCATCTCCTATGGAGATCACCTTCCAACCCAAATGCATATGAAAAGTTACATGCAAACACCATGTTAAGCATCCATTCAAATATATATATATATACTCTGATACCAAAATAAAGACAAGTGCGGAAGACATGAGTATGCAAGAGATGAGAGATAAGGAGTGGTGATGAATTGTAAAGCACGGGGATAATTTACTAGAAAATTTATTTATTTATAAACAGAATATAAAAATTACAATAACTGAAATTAAAATTTACTTACTACTAGTCCTACTGGGCTAGGTTGTTAAAGATAGATGAGCTCTTCATTTGCATCATTATGAAGGCTAGGATACAATATGAGAGAAGGGTCAGGAAAGTGTTTGCTGGGCTTGTATCAAGAGTTGTCTGAACAACGTCTTGGTTTACTAGTGAAGACTGAAGTCCTTATATAGGCGTAAGGATTTCTGAGAGAATCTTTGGAATGATTACTCTTTTATCTTCTGTTGTAGCTTTAACTTGGGTGGAATACTTTAACCTTTGCTTTTCGGTGGAAAAGTAAGGGTAGATTCCTTTTGCTGGGGTAAATGCTAACTTTTGTGCAGAGTGGGACCCTGCCTTTGCTGAAGAATTTGTTTTTGGTGGGAAAGCAGATATAATTGCTGACTGTCGGCTACTTTCGATGGAAAGGCTGACTGATAGGTGACTGTCGGCTGCTTTGCTAGGGGAAAGAGTCTGATTGCTAAGTGATGTCTTAACATTATGTGTAATAGACAACTTTTCTTTCTGTGTGAGAGAAAGTAATGATTGAAGCTATCACACATAAGGAGAAGAATCACGGGGTAGTGATATCCAGATCATCATATCCCTCGTAAGGATCTTGGGCATCCTGGAAGGGATCCATAGATGGACTAATAGATGCTTCTGAGGAGGCTGCTGATGATGAACTCTAGCTTGCTGCTTGCTGAAGGAGTTTTTGTGCTAACTCGATTAGCTCTGAAGCCTTCTTCTTTGGCAGTTTGCTGGAGGAATCCTTGGATGAGGATTTCTTTGGCTTTACTGGTTTTGCTGGAAGTTGTGCCTGTTTCTCTGAGGAAGAGACTTTGAGGGCCGGCATAGCCTGCTTTGCTGGAGTTGCTGGGATAGTTGTTCCTGTAACCTGGACTGGTATAGGAACTTTTACTGGAAATTCTTCTTTTACTTGGGCAATGATACGCTCATGTTGGAACTTTGGCCACCATTTAACATAAAATTGCCTGGCAAGATGGTTAGAGATAATTTCCCATTTCCAATTACATATCCATGGGACTTTATATTTACTAATAAATATTAATAACAATGGAAACTAACTCTCATGTTTACTAGGCTTATAAGCAGATGAGAAGTAGGTAGCTTGATCTTGAAGATCAAGGGGTAAGATTTCAATCATGGGGCCGTGATACTGCCACCACCGTAAAAACCAGAAAGGAATCTGGCCTTTGAAACTCTTACTAAATTGGATAAACCAGGAGTGAGTATATGACTCATCCTGATAGAGTATCAGTTTGTACTATGCTTTCTGATAATCATAGTAATCAAACTGTATGTTATGACCTTGGAGATCTCTGGGAGAAGAAGGGTGAGACCCCCATTCATGTAAAGACATAATTCTCTGAATATACAGAGAGTGATAAATGGTCCGGTTAGGGTCTTTACTGTCCTGAATTGGTATAATAAAAATGGATTGGGTAAAGAACAGGATATCTTGATAGTAGTCGAATGACTTTTCATTGCTAGAGGGAAAGAAAGTCCATCCTCGTTTAAGGTAGGCTTTGACTAGGTCCTTAACATCTGTAAGGTGGGTATGAATTGGCTCAATGGCTACAATGTTATGGTCTGGTATCTTCTTAATAGACTCAGTTTTTGGACCTTGATAAGTTGACTGGGTTGATTGGGCTTGATATGGGTTAACTAGCTGGTTAGGTTTGACTGAGGATATGGGCTGGGCCATATATGGGCTAGATTGGCTAGATTGATAGTTAGGTTGGGATCTGTATCCTGGACTTACCAAAGAAGACTGGTAAGTGGGTCTAACTATGTTACCAAGGAGTTGGTAATGGTTAGCTATTTTGATGGCTGGTGCTTGACTGGGTAGTTTGCTAGGTAAAGCTAACTGTTTTTCTTTGCTATTGTCCTTCCCCGGGTTTTTAGAGGAAGTGCTAGGTTTACTAGTTTTCCTGTCCGTCATGAGGTTCCTGCAGAAATTCACAAGTTAGGAAATCAGGAATACAGATATTACTACCCTTAATATATTCGATATCAAAATCGAAAATACTTAAAATAGATTGCCATCTGGCAAAAATTTGCTTACTAGCAATGTTTTGTACATCTTTTTCTAAAACATATTTTGCTGATTTACAATCTACTCTCACTAAGAATTTATGGTTTAGTATATCATCCTGGTATTTCGAGATACATAGGACAATAGATAGAATTTCTTTTTTAATAGTACTATAGTTTGTTTGTGCTTTGTTCTAAATTCTAGAGTGGAAACGAACAATTTTCTTTGGAGAATCCGGAGTGGTTTGCTGAAGAAGGATACCACCGTAGCCAATATCAGAGGCATCAGTCTGGATAATTTTGAATGAATTTGCTGAGGGAATACCAAGACAAGGCAAAGTCTTGATATACTTTTTAACTTGCTGAACTATGGATGTATGAACTGGAGACCAAGGAGGAGGATTTCCTTTGAGTCGATCATACAAGGGTTTGATTGTTTTTCTGAGATCCTGGTAGAAATCAGAAACATAGTTTAAGGATCCTAAGAACCTTTGTAGCTGGGTTTTGTCGGTAATTTCATCAGGAAATTTATCGGCAAATTGGATAGATCTGCTGATTGGAACAACTGTTGACTGTTGGATGTTGTATCCAAGGAATCTGACTGAGGTTTGAAACAACTTGATTTTACTAGAAGAGATGACTAGACCATTGTGTCTGAAAATCTCTAAGAAGGCATTAAGATGTTTCCAATGTTCTTCTATAGACCTGCTGAAGATGAGAATGTCATCAATGTAGACTATAGAAAAATGACTAATGGAGTTAAATATCTCATTCATTATATTTTGAAATTCACTGGGTGCATTTTTCAATCCAAAGGGCATTACATTCCACTCGTAATGGCCAAAGGGTGTTGTAAATGCAGTTTTATACCTGTCTTCTGGCGAGATCTGGATCTGCCAATAGCCACTTTTCAAATCAAATTTTGAAAATATTGCCGAGTTACTAAGTCTTTTGATTAAATCCTGCTTGTTTGGAATCGGGTACCTGATCCATTCCAAAACAGAATTTAAAGGCTTGTAATTGATTACCAGTCTTGGTACGCCTCTTTCTAATTCTGCATTTTTGATAACATAGAAAGCTGGGCATGACCAATAGGATTTTCTCTTCCTAATGATACCATTTTTAAGTAATTTAAAATTTTCTTTTTTGCAAATTTTCATTACTTCATGGTTCATCTGGATAGGTCTTGATTTAGTTGGGATATTTTGTTCACTAAATCTTTTAATGTAAGGAAGTTTTACTACGTGTTTTTTCCTATGCCAGAAGGTTGTAGGAAGATTAGAACACACTTCTGTTTCTAACTTTTCTTTAAATTTCTCAATATTTTCAATTAAGATTGGGTTGGTTAACTGTTCTTTTGTGATTAATTTCTTCTTTAAGAAATTTCACTTGGTTAGTTTTCTGGTTAATTAAATTAAGAGACTTAGAGATTGAATAATCTTTAAGTTGCCTTAATTTTTTACTTTGAGGTTTTGCTAAAAACTTAAAGGTTACTGAGTGACCAAATGGTTTGGTGGTTACTCCATTTACATATGTTGTGAAAGGATACAATAGATATATGAATGGTACACCAAGGATAACTTTATCCGTCATATTTGTTACTAAGACAAATGATATTTTGAAGCATACATTATCTTGACAAATATGCACATTTGGTAACTTGTATTTTGCTCATAATTTACTACCATTTGATGTACTGAATGTTTCAGTTGTTTTTTGGTAATACTTGGTTGGTATGAGCCCTTCTTGGATACAGTTGAGATATGCACCTGTATCTATCAGAGCTGTGGTTTCGAGCTGAAAATCATTATCAATTATGATTTTGACTTGAGAATGCCATTTTTTGATTTTTAACTTATTTACTGAGTTTATTCTGTTATTATCAGTTTGCGAACATCCATCGTGAGATGGCAGCTTCGTTCCACCTGAAGTTTCCACTAGAAAGGTGGAGGTTACAGGTATCCGTTGAGAATCTGTTCTGGTTGGACTACGTGATTTATCTGGGTTTTCATCCTCAGATTGTTCATTAAGTTGCTCAGGCTCAGAGTCCTCTGATTTGCTAACAAACTTATTTTTTGATTGTAAAAGATTCAAAGCATCTTCTAGCTTCTTATCTTGTGCTTTTAAATCTTTTATTTCTTGCTTTATTTTGTTAACTTCACTTTGGAGATCTTGTAAGGTTACTTCTTTCTTTTTCTCCTTACTAAATCTTTCCATTGTTTTGTTAAAACTAATTAGCTGTTTTTCATTAAAAGATTGTTTAACGTCTTTTTTGACAAACAAGTCTTTTAATTTTTTAATATATTTAACTTTTAACTCTGGATCTTCTATTTTGCTAATGAGATCAATGAGGATATGTTCTTCCTCCGTTTGCTTGGTTAGGACTCTAATTGTTTTACAACAACTATCTTTACATCCTAACTTGATGTCTGGTTCGCTAGACAATGACTGATAATCAGAAGAATTTTCAGAATTGCTCATTTCTTCTGAACTTTCTTCATCTTGACTAATGTTGCTTAACTTAAAGATGTTGAGAATTTCTTTCTCATTTTCTTTAGTTAATTTTAGCTGTTTGATTTTCTTTTTAACTGGACATTCTGGGCTGATATGGCCTTTCTTGCCACAGTTATAGCATTCAACTTTTTTGCTATTTTTGCTATCTTTTCCCGACTTTTTCTTGTAAGTCTTAGACTTATAAGATTTTCTGGATTTTCCATAATATTCTGGTTTTGGAAAATGTTTCTTACTACGTTTGTAGTGAGATTTGCTTCGGCTATAAGGCTTGTGTGATTTGTGTTTTCTGGTGCTAGATGGTGCTACTGAAGGGAGACCATATTGTTCACAGAAATCACTCATTTCATACTTAGCCTTTTTCTTATCATCTTTTAGTTGTTTGCTAATTTTCATATCAATATACATCTTCATTCCTTCCTTTTGGATGGTACTGATAAGATCACCATAGGTTAACTGGTCATATTCAATAATTCCTGTTTATTTGCTAAGTGCTTCTCTAATCTTATGAGCAAAAAGATTAGGTAGGCCATTTACAAATTTTTCTTTCCAGAAAGATTTATTGCAATCTGGTCTGATCATTACTCTTGAGATGAATACATCTTTATACCACCTAAAGTCACTAAGTGTTGGACATCTTAGGTTACTTAGCTGGTCATGTATTCTTGCTTCAATATTGCTAGGTTTTCCTATAAAGTGTTTAATTATTGTGAAGATGAGAGTGTTAATCCCATCTTGTTTTGCTCTCCCAATCCTTTCATCAAAGATTGGCATATTTTCGTCATCTACTTCAACATCATATTTGATGTTGTCTCTTGCTTCTTGGTTAAGGTAGTTATCCCACCAATTTCTTAACATTCCTGTGAAACTAGAAGTGATTAGGTCAACTATTTCTGGTTCAGTGTTGTCAAGATTGTTAACATACCTATTGATTACCATGGACATATGGTTAATCTTGTTAAGGATTTCTTGCTCACTTAATCCATCTATGTTCCATTCATAGAGTTTATTAGATTGAACTGAGAATTTGTTACTAATATTTTTCTCTTCAAATTGGAGGTCAGTCGGTGTTGGCCGTGAATACCAATTTTTTGTTGTACTAGTTGGATTAACTTTTGAAAAAGTTAATTTGCTAATATGTTGACTATCAAATTGTTCTTCTAATTCCTTAATTTCTGAATCAGTAGAATTTCTATGTTACTAGTTTCTGAGTTATCAAAGATTTGTTCTTCATTCTGATTGATAGTAGTTACTTGAGATGTCTCTGCTTTAGGATCTATTTTACTGATAATTTCTTCAATTTTTTGAAGTCTTTTACTATCAGCTGTTTTTACTCCTAACTTGCTCCTATCTTCAGGTAACTGGATTAGAGGTTTCTCTAATTTTTTACTGGGTTTGAGATCATCAATTTTGGTCTCGATTTTATCTAATTGTTTACCAATTGTTATTAAACTTTGATTGGTGAAATTGTTTTGCTCAATTACTTGTCTGGTGGATTCTGTAGTAGGAACCTTAAAAGGTGAGGCTTTTACTTCAGAATCTTTATGGCTGATTAATATTGTTTCTGCTGGAGGATGACTGGAAGATACCGGTGGTTTCTCCTGTTTTCCATTTTTGCTTTGTTACTACTTTGACTTCTTTGTAATGGTTTTCTAAGTAATCAAAAAATAAGATTTCATATCTTATTTCAAGCATAAAGTTAGTCCAATTTTCAATTATTTTTTCTCTTTTGCTAGGACTGTATTGCTTGTAGAATTCATGTCTTTTAGATTTATTTTCTAAAGATTTGTATTCTTTATGTAAGTCATCAAAGTCAATTATAAAGATTCCATCATCTTTACTAATCGTTAATAATTGCTTATTTACTGGTCGGATACTTTCTAAATCTGAAACAGTAGGAGATGGTGTAAATTCATCTTCTTCTTCTTCCTCTTTAGATTGTGTTGGTGGTTCGCTTGTATAGTATGGTTTGCTAATTTGGGAAGATGAGTTATCAATTCCTTTTAATTTAAATCTTCTTTCTAACTCATTTGCTATATCCTTATCTCTTCTAGTTGTACTAGAATATGATTCAGATTTTCTTCCTTCATTAATTTTGATTGGTTTACTAATTAAACTAGGAGGGATTGATGATAGACTAGACCGATGAGATCTTGTGCTATCAAAGGAGATTCTTACTGATCCATCAGGAAACTGCTGGATATTTTCTAGGTTTGCTGTGGTGTTTTCACTATTCTTGTTATAGCTTTCATTTTCAACTGTCCAGTGTGCTGGAATTTGAACATCTTTCCATAAAATTCTTTTAGGGACTTGAATGTTTGATTCACTGGTGCTAGCTTGTATTAACAAGGTGCTATCTATAAGACTTTTCTTTAATGCATGCACATTCAGGTTTGTGGTAATGCATTTATACTAAATCCTATAGATAAGTACCAAAGATTGGGTTTCTTTTACTAATTCAGTTATGTCTCCATTTAACTTTACACCTAGGGTTAAAGCCATTGGAGTGTTTTTGCAATCTAGACTTAAAGTGAAGTCTAGAAAGCAGTTGAAATATACTGGTCCGTTATGGAGACCAGCTTCCATTATACCTAAGACACTGGGTCCATATTTTATGAATCTAGCATCTCTTAGGGATAACAGAACTGCTGCATTTTTACCAGTTGCTATTAATGGTTTAATTGCTACTTGGACTAGACCTAAATGAATAAACTTATATCCTTTAGACCTATGTCTTTTAAGGGCTCCCTTGCTGAGTAACAGACAAACTTCTTCGTCTTGTTTTAATGCATAAACTTGCTTAATTGTTTTTACTTGTAATTCAGATTTAAAGGCTGTTTGGAGCCAACTAGATTTGTAGATTTCCCTGTGGGGGACTGTAGGGATGTTCCATCCACTCCAATCTACTTGAGACTCATGATATTCATGTTCTTCTTCATTTACTATATTTGGTATAGTATTCAATGAAGATCTAGATGAGCTAGCCATAGAATTAGATCTGAATAGTCTATTCATTATTAAATCTAAAATTTTTCAATTTTGTAAATTAATTGTAAGTTCTTGCTCCATTGTACACACCCCTCTTATATTCCTTATAGATTCAATCTCTTCTTCCCCTATTCTGCCTCTCACTAGGACTTACACTGGGATCTAGACTCTCTATTAGGTTTCAAAGACTGGGTGACAAGGGTAGTCAAGACTTAAAAGAAATTTACCAATTGAAGCATGAAAGATTTAAAACAAATAAGACTGTTCAAATATAACTCAAGGTTAATATATATATATTTCATAAACGAATGCTACCATTTCATGTCATGCTATGAGATGAGAACTCACGCACACAATTCAACAACGAGCCCCATCGGTTCCTATAACACATGCTATGCCATGTGTATGCAACCAGACATTCCAAGCCCCCGCCATAGCATTGGTTCGGTGTACAAGAAAAAATTCTTAAAAAATTTAGTTTGTAAGACTTGCCAACTTGGAAAGGACTAAGCTTTCAAAAAATTTAGCAATTTTTTAGTCTTATCCTTTAAAGAAAAACGAAAATGTTATGACCGGACCATTTTAGAATTATATTGCAAAGCACCACATACTTCCTCAAAATCTTTCATATGCAAATATGGATTTTCAGACTCAAGACCTTGAAATTGTGGTAAAAGTTTTATTGTCCCTTGTTTGATGTTAAAATTTGGAACATTTGTGAGAAAAAAAAAAACACGAGGGGACACTAGTGCGTGTGGGTTGCAAATATTCTCTCAAAGGTCTCGCATTTTTGAGCCACTGGTTGACTTATTTTGTTGACCCTAATCTCCGAACATGAACCCTCAATGTGTATATGGCTTGTGTGTGTGGGTGAGTGTCACTCTCACTCAGGTTCGATGCAAGAAATGGGAAAATGGGTGTGTGGGATGAAATATGTGTGTGTGTGAACAAAAGTGCTCCCTAAGTGCAGAGAGACTTTCGAGTGTCGTGTTTTACTTGAAATTTGTATTCCAAGGTCGTCTCCTCAAGGAAGGAAGGTAAATTATTTTGAAGATGATTTTTGGTGAAAAACGAAAAGTGTAAAAATATTTTGAATATTTGTTTTGGTGAGTGAAGTTTGTGATAGAAAAGGCAATGGAAACAAGTGTTGGCTAATCCAAAGAGGTCATTACAATGGGAACGTCAAACCAACTCAATACGTTCTTCCAATGATGCCTAGACATTCGATTGATTCGTAGGAAGAGCAGGACTAAAATGGAGGTGAGGATTCAAGCATACCCCGTTACAAGTCTACGGTGTATCAAGAACTCACAACCACGTCCACACTCAACCTAGTCAAACCAAACCATCGTACACTACGAGGAGGAATGAAAAAGAGTTGATTTAGCATACCCAAGAGGAATTCTCCCTTGGATTAGCCAACTTAAAGCTTAGATACTCATATTTAATGCAAGAGCATAAATGAAGTAAAGAGACATTGTGAAGAAATGAAGATTGGAACTTAAATTAATGCAAGAAAAGTTAAACTATGAAGTAGTGCATTGAATACCCATTTTAAAAGCTTGAAATGAAGAAAACTCAATACAACAATGGTAGAATCTAAATGGTGTATCTAAACTTGCAATGTACTTGAAATAAATGACATTAAAGACAATAAATGAAGCTTACAAGAGTATTCAAGAGGATTACAAGTGAAAATGGGTAAAGGAATGCAAAAATCTAAGCTTTCTCTCTCTAAAACTATATCTTCTTCATTGAGCTTCTCTCTCTATATCTCTACAATGCTCAATAATGTGAAGTGATCCTTGCATTTTCGTCCATTGAAGTCTCCTCTGGTGTGTGACAGGCCTCCTATCCATAGGAGGCTGAGTTGATGGCTTTGGGTAGGCTAGGACAGCCTATCCAGCAACTCTCAGGCTTCCCTCTTCTCTCTCCTCATTTATGCTTGAGCCTCCAAAGTCCAAGCCTAGGTGTGGGGAGGCATATCTTTGTGTAAGGGATTTCAGGGGACAAGTGGGAGAATCAATGGTGGGACCCCCAAAGTTGCAGAGCTTGAATTAAAGAATCTAACATTTTTCAACAAGACCTACCGGTAGGTCGATGGCAAAACCTACCGGTAGGTTTTACTCCAGTAGCCAAAATCTTTCGGAAGGTTTCCGGTAGAACCAACTCCAGTAGCCAAAACCTACCGGTAGTTTTATGAACAAACCTACCGGTAGGTTTTTACTTGTTTTGCTTAATTCTTGGTCTTTTCACCTTCCATGCTCTCGTCAACCCCCCCCCCCCCCCCCTCATCTCTATTGCCTTCAAGCATTACGATGGGGGCTTAATTTGCGCCATTTCTAACTATTTCCCTGCAAACATACCGAAACCTCATTAATTGTAGAAATAATGCAATTTCTCCCATATTTACCACAAAAACATGTCTAAAAAGGGTGCAAATGTGCAATATTTTGTGCTAATCACACCCCTCAACTTGAGTTTTGCTAGTCCCTAGCCAACTTTATTTTCAAACACAAAGTATAAACTAAAACAATCCATTTAAACAAGTATATCACCAAACATCCAAAATACAAAAATCAAAATGCAATTAACGAAATGAACTTGGGCAAGATGCAACAAACAACTGTGGCATTTTTCATTAATTACTTTCAAAAGTTGAGTACACAGAGTTAGAATTCAAAAATAAACAAAATGGCCCAAGACTCCTAGAGACTCTTCTACTAGGCCGATAATTCTACTCCTAGCTGTGTACAACCCAAATTAAAAAAGGACAAAAAACAAGAGCATACTACTCATCATCTCCATCCCCCTCAGCATCATCATCACCATCCTTATCTCCACCTTCGTCATCGTCACTCCCCTCCTCCTCATCATCATCGTCCTCGTCATCCTCATCAGAATCCCCCACCTCAACAACAGTGGAAGCTGAGGGGGCAGAGGTGGAAGGTATAGTTGCTGGAGGTGAAGGTCCACCCGGGATAGGCTCGCCAAGAAATGTGTGCTGGAATAGCCTGGTCATCATCACCGATATCCCCTGCACTGTCTCCTCCAACACATCTAGGCGCTGAGATACTATGCGTACAAGGGCAGAAGTGGATGGCCCAGAAGCAGATGGCCCCGCAGAGGATGGTCCTGCAGCTGATGACTCCGGCCTCGAAGCTCTAGCTCGTTCACCTCGACTCATGGCTATTCTCTTACTGCTTCTCGACTTCCCGATGGCTCTGGTCTCAGAAGGAGTTAGCACATTAGAGACATAACCCTTCACCTTGGTGTGGTCGCACATACGAGTGACGAGGTTGCCAAATGGAAGGTTCGCCTTCGACTTTCTAGCCTGGGCGAATTCCTTCATGAACTCCCATATTAAGAGGGCTACGTCTAAGGACTACCCAATCATGACAGCATGCAGAAGGGCCAGCTTTTCCATGTTAGGGTTCTTCTCGGCTCCCTTGGGTAGCAAGTTATAATGTAGTACCTTGTTCATCATCCCATAAGCATGCTTGAGGCCCCCGACTTGGATCGTTCCCCTAAATTGGGTCGGGTCCTCGTACATCAACTCTCCATACTCTGGGATGGTCTTGACCCCAGGAATGTTGTGTGGGTACACCGGGGTGGAGGGAGGTGGCCTCTCATACTTCATCAGGGTAGCAGTCACGTCTGGGGTAACATCGAAGGTTTTCCCCTCACATTTGTTCTCAAAATCCCTGCATCCTTGTCCACCACCTTTAGTTTTTGGTAAAACTCTCTACAAAGAGCCAAATTTAACCAACTAACGGGCTCAAACCAAATCCCTATCCCATGGGCCTCAATGAGCCTCACTACCTCGTTGTTCGGGCCTAGGGAGATCCGATACACGATCCGTTCACAGGTCACATTTTTCTCCTCGATGCTTTGGTGGCGAGCATCGTTTCTAGTCTTCTTCATTTTCTCCCTCCGGTTTCCACTCGACCCCTCACCACTCCTCTTTTGGGTACTAGCACCTGCGGGTTGTGGGGAACTTGGCCTGGTGCGCTTGGTGAGGGCCATGCAAAGCAACAGTGCCCCGAAACACCAAGAGAGATAAGAACGCCATAAAAAACCCATCAATTGGGTCCACAACATCAAAGATAATCTTCCCAGTGCGAGCCATTGCAAGGATTTTGGAGCTTTTGAAAGGATTCAAGGAGAATAGGACTTAGGGAAAAATCGGCAAACCTAGGGTTTAGGTTATGAAATCCACCAATCTTCAACCAAAAATCACTCAATCAACAAACCTAGCAGTGAAATGTGAGGGATTAAGGTAACGAGTGGGGGATTTTGAAGGTTAGAGATGCTTGGAGGGAGAGAGAAGTGTCTGAGAGTTTGTAATTTGGGAAGACAATGAACAGTATCCCGAAAAAATTTGATTAAAACCCTTATTTTTGGCATTCTGGGCAAAACCTACCGGTAGGTCGATGTCAAATCTACCGGTAGGTTTTACTCCAGTGAGAAAAACCTTCCGGTAGTTTTGTTGTAGGTTCAGATCCAGTGTGCAAAACCTACCGGTAGTTTTATGTACAAACCTATCGGTAGGTTTTCACTTGTTTGCAAAAAACCTGTGCTCTCCAGTTCACTTCCTCTCCACTTCATTTCAACTCCTACACATTCTAACACCATATTTATGACCTGTACTCCACCAAAAACATGTGCTACACTTGTGAACAACAATTTGAACTATCATGTCCCAAGTCATTACCGAAATTGCAATTATGATTTAAAATTTCGATGCTTTCAAAACACAAGGTATGGATTTTTATTTTTAACTACCAAAATGAATACCCACAAATATAGAACACATATTCAAATGACAAGGGCATTCCTAATTCCTACAAATATCAAAAGCTTGAGCAATATTCCCCTATCCCACAAGCATAGGGCTCCTAACACATCATTCAAATATCCAAACCAAGGACACATGAGCAACACCATAGCTTTAAATGCTAGTCTAGAGTATGCACGTACACATTCATTTTCAAACTCGTGTGTGTGTGAAATGGACATGTAATTTAAGCATTTACACAACGGAATTCGCATTCACTTGGCTATCCAAATTAAGCTTCGATGCAAAACTCACCAAGGGTGTCTCTCAACAATCATAATTCTACGGTTATCCTGGCATGCTCTCCATGTGTATATGTGAGATAGAATCTTGTGCACAAAACGATGTATGCTCACATATAATCCAAAAATGAAGTTCATGCATGAAAATGAAACAACCTTGGCATAATCTCATGAAATGAATGCTAGGGCATTAGATAGCAAACCAACTTCTCTTTTTCTTTAAAAGTATACATCTCTCATGCTTCTCTAGATCATTTAGGACTTTCACTGGTTATAATGGGGCCTTGGGGTGATATTGAGGCAAATAAAATGAAGAATATAGGATAACAAAAAGGGTTGTTCTGAGTGAATGACTTTTATTTCAAAAATATCTCCCTTTTCATGGGATTTTCAGTCTAACACCATCGCCACACTCTTTTTTTCTTTTCTTTCTTTTCCTTAACATTTTCCTTTTCTTTTTTTGATCATTCTTTCTTGCTTCACCCCATTTTTCTCCTTTTCTTGAATTTTTCATTCTTTTCCGTTCAGCTCTTTGACTTCAACTTCATTCATCCCTTTGGTTAAGTTTTCGCAACACAATTCCTTCTCTTTTATGATCACTCATATTCAGCTCTAGGAATAACCAAGGTGAGGTTGATTTTTATCTTTTTGCACTAGCTTGGTCAAATATGTGGCATGGAAACGAATTTACAATTAAGGCTCAATCACGGCACTAGGGATAAAATTTTCACAAGAAAAAGGGCTAAGGCTCAAAGCAAATCAAGGATGGCCTAAGATCATTTCTAGATAGGCATGGGAAAGCATTGTACACATCAAGACAAAGTCAATCAACTAACCAAATGCACCTAACCAAAACAAGCATAATGAAATTATTGAACAAATTTGAAATTTGAAATTTGAAGAATTTTTCCTTGAGTAAATGTAAGTCCCCTGTAACAATGATTGGCACTAAAGCTCTCATGGGTCCTTACTCATCTCCACTATTCATGTCAAGCACTAAAATGTGAACTCAATCCGTAAATCGTCAAAATTACACATTCAAGGTGCAATTAAGGTTGAGTTCAAAAGCAAACACATATGTGCTACTCAAGCATAGGATGAACTTTTATAATGTGCTCATGTATTCAAGGTTCAACGCAGAGATCAACATATCAACCAACCCATAACACTCTAAATAGGGGAATACAGATCAACATTCAGATATTTTTCGCAAAAATTTTCAAATTTTTCACATAATTTGCAACTATTGTAAACAAAAATCTATATGATATGTCAAAGGTGAATTTTCACCACAAAAATTGGTATTATCAACAAAAAATTCCACAACCATTGGTGTATCATATAAATGGTGCACCTCACCCCCCAACTTGATTCATGCATTATCCTCAATGCAACAAAAAAAATATGATATGCAATGAAGGAGTGTAAAAAAAAATTAGTAGGGTTAGAGAACACCTCGCACTTAAGCTTTGACAAAAATACCAATATCTGTAACTAGGAAAAACAACACTATACGCAAAGATAAAGTAAGTAAACATAACAGTTAAAGTAAGTAAAAACAACTGTACACTAAAAACTATAAGAACAGTTAATCCTCCAACAAGTCCGGGTAAACTAGATCCACCAATACTTCCTCCACCCCTTGACCTTGAAACCCCTCAAAGAATGGCTTAAGTCTTTGGCCATTGACCTTGAATGTCTTTCCATCTTCAGGGTTTGTGACTTCCACAGCTCCATTGGGGTAGGCCACCTTGACAAGATAGGGGTCATCCCAACGGGATCAGAGTTTTCCTTAAAAGATCGAGAGACGAGAATTGTATAAGAGCACTTTTTGTCCGGGCTCAAATGATTTTCTTACAATGGATTTGTCATGAAAAATCTTAGCCCTCTCTTTTAAAATTTTAGAGCTCTCATATGCATCTCTTCGAATCTCTTCCAATTCATTCATTTCAAGCTTCCTATTCTCTTCGGCCATTCTAATGTTGAAGTTCAAGGTCTTGATAGCCCAATAGGCTTTGTGCTCCATTTCAACCGGCAAATGGCAAGCCTTGCCATAAACTAGCCTATAGGGTGACATGCCTAGAATTGTCTTATAAGCAGTGTGGTAAGCCCAAAGGGCATCGGTCAACCTAAATGACCAATCCTTCCAATTGGGATTCACCGTTTTCTCTAGGATGTTCTTGATTTCCCTATTGGCCAACTCGGCTCGACCACTGGTTTGTGGGTGATAAGCGGTGGGCACCTTGTGTGTGACGCCATATTTATGCATCAAAGATGCAAATGGTCTATTACAGAAATTGCACGAGGCATCCCAAACCTCGAAAAAAATTTATGCTTGAGAAACTTGACCACGACACGGTGGTCATTGGTCTTGGTTGGGATAGCCTCTACCCACTTGGACACGTAGTCCACTGCTAGTAGAATGTACAGGTAGCCAAATGACACGGGGAAGGGACCCATGAAGTCGATGCCCTAACAGTCGAATATCTAAATTACCAACATTGGGGATAAGGGCATCATATTCCTACGGGTCACACAACCCAATCTCTTGCACCTATCACATTCTTTACAGAAAGAGATACAATCTTTTATCAAAGAGGGCCAATAAAAACTTGACTGTAAAATCTTTGCCAAAGTCTTTTTAGAAGAGAAGTGGCCATCGCACACTTCCGAATGACAAAATGCAAGGACTTCCCACTGTTCATTTTTTGGTACGCATCTCCTCATGACTTGGTCAGGGTAGTACTTGAACAAGTACGGATTGTCGAAGTAAAAGTACTTCACATCCGCCATAAATCTTCGTCTATCCTCCAGGCTCCAGTGTGATGGTATTTATCCTGTAGCAAGATAATTACATATGTCAGCATACCAAGGAAAAACAGAATGAATCAAAAATAAATGCTCGTCAGAAAAAGAGTCAGGGATTGGAATATGCTCATCGGCATCTTGCACCACAAGTCGGGACAAATGGTTCGCCACCACGTTCTCCACTCCCTTCTTGTCTTTGATTTTCAAGTTGAACTCTTGGAGTAGGAGGATCCACCTGATGAGTCTCAGTTTGGCATCTTGCTTAGACAAAAGATACTTCAAAGCAAAGTGATCGGTATAGACTACTATCGATGAACCAATGATGTAAGACCGAAATTTATCCAATGCAAATACTACCGCTAGCAACTCCTTTTCTGTGGTGGTATAGTTCATTTGAGCTTCATTAACTGTTTTGCTAGCGTAGTATATTACATAAGGTCTCTTGTCCTCCCTTTGACCGAGCACTGCGCCGACCGCATAATCACTCGTGTCGCACATAAGCTCAAATGGTGAGTCCCACTTGGGTGGTCGCATAATTGGAGGTGTAATGAGCATGCTTTTGAGTTTTGTAAAAGATGCCTCACAATTATCTGACCACACAAATGGGACATCCTTGGAAAGAAAATTGGTCAAGGGTCGAGCCAATGCACTAAAGTCTTTTATAAAGCGACGATAAAAACCAGCATGGCCAAGAAATGACCTGATATCTTTGATGACCTTTGGCGTGGAGAGGTTGGAAATTGCATCCACCTTTGATTTGTCAACTTCGATCCCCTTCGCTGAGACGATGTGCCTGGGCACAATTCCTTGTGTCACCATGAAATGACACTTCTCCCAGTTAAGAACCAAACTTTTTTCCTCGCATCTTTCAAGAACTCTCTCCAAGTTCTCCAAACATCCTCCAAATGAATCCCCGAACACTGAGAAGTCATCCATAAAAACTTCCACAATCTTCTCCACCATATCACTGAAAAATCCCCATAACGCATCTTTGAAAAGTCCCTGAGGCATTACACAACTCAAATGGCATGCGTCGGTAGGCAAAGGTACCATAGGGGCAAGTGAAGGTGGTATTTTCTTGATCATCCAATGCAATCTCAATTTGGTTGCAGCTGGAGTATCCATCCAAGAAACAATAGAACAAGTGTCCGACTACTCTCTCCAATACTTGGTCAAGGAATGGCAAAGGGAAGTGGTCCTTTCTTGTGCAAGAGTTGAGCTTCCGATAGTCAATACACACTCTCCATCCGGTGACTTCTCTTGTCGGAATCAACTCATTGTCCTCATTTGCAACCACTGTGACTCCCGATTTCTTTGACACTAATTAAGTGGGAATCACCCATTTACTGTCGACAATTAGAAAGATGATGCCCACATCAAGTAGCTTGAGTACCTCGTCTCTCACCACATCCTTCATAATTGGATTCAACCTTCTTTGTGATTGTCGAGACAGGTTGGAGTCTTCTTCAAGGTAGATGCGGTGTGTACAAATAAGGGGGCTTATCCCCTTGATGTCGGCAATTGTCCACCCAATTGCACCCTTATGCTTCCTCAACATTTTCAAGATATCTTCTTCTTGCTTCGCTTCCAAAGTTGAGCTAATCACCACCGGAAAGGTCTCATGGTCCCCCAAGAATACATATTTAAGGTTGGATGGTAATGGCTTCAACTCCAAGATAGGTTTTTGCACATTCGATGGAAAGATCTTATCTTGGTGTGGAAGCTTCTCAAATGTAGGGGTCCATTTTTTCACCCCTTTAAAGCTCTCCGATTCTGTTTGATCATCAACCTCTTCCTCCCCCAATTTCAACATGCTTAGCAGCTCCAAGTGCTCCTCCACCAAGGTATCAATCCTATTGACTTCATGCACTTCCTCATCATCCCCTAGTTATTTACACAAATTGAACACATTGAAGTCCATAGTCATGTTCCCGAAAGTAAGCTTCATCAGTCCATTCCTTTAATTAATCACAGCATTAGAAGTAGCAAAGAATGGTCTACCTAAAATGACGGAAATTTGTGAGCCAGGGTTAGCAATCGGGTGAGTTTCAAGCACAATAAAATTGATAGGGAAATAAAAATTATCCACTTGAACCAAGACATCCTCAACTACTCTCCTCGGTGTTTGAATGCTTCGGTCCGCAAATTGAAGAGTGATTGGAGTTGGCTTCAACTCTTCAAGTTGGAGTTGTTGATACACCGAGTAGGGTAGGAGGTTGACACTTGCCCCCAAATCAAGAAGAGCTTGCTCCACCCGACAATTCCCTATTGTGATGACAATGGTGGGGTATCCGGGGTCCTTGAACTTTGGTGGGGTGTTGGTCCTCAAGATTGAGCTCACTTGTTCGGTGAGGAATGCCTTCTTGTGCACATTTAGCTTCCGCTTCACGGTACATAAATCCTTCAAAATCTTGGCACATGAAGGGATTTTCTTTATGGCATCCAGGAGTGGAATGTTGATTTTGACCTGCTTGAACATTTCATTTATATCTGAATAGTTAGCCACCTTCATGGGTGGCTTCAAACGATTGGGAAAAGGGGGCGGAATGGGGGATGCATGCACACTTTCATCAACCAATTTTTCTTTCTCACTCACCTCACCCCCTCGGAGTCATCCATAGTCTCTTTCTCTAATGGAAATGTGGTCTTGGGTGAGACTTTTGGCACGATAGTCTTATCAAATTGTTTGCCACTTTGAAGGGTGGTGACCGCCTTGAGTTGCTCACAACTCTCCTTTATAGGTTCGGATGACTCAATCACATGTTGGCCTTCAGGGTTCTCTTGGGGTTGAGCGGGGAATTTCCCCCTCTCTTGTTGTGATGTCCCTATGGCATTGGTCAGTTTTATGATTTGATCTGAAATGTTATTGTTGAAGGCAGTTTGGCTTTGGATGAAATTATAAACCACATCCTCCAAATTCCTCTTATGGGGAGGTTGGTAGGTGGGAGGATTGGTCGGTCCTTGTTGAACATAACTTTGCGAAGGTGGACTTTGGGAAATATTTTGTGGAGGTGGGTTTGGTGAATACCCTTGCGGATTGGACCAGAGGTATTGAGAGCTAGACAACTGACCTTTTCCTTGGTATTGACTTTGCTTAGGAGGCACGGAGGGTGAATAAGTACTAGACCCATGAGGAGTGGGATTCTCATTTCTCCAACTAAAGTTTAGGTGATTACTCCAACCCGGATTGTAAGTGTTAGAGTGCGGAGAGAATGATTGCCTAGTTTGATTGAAGGAATTAACTTGCTCATAATAGACTTCCTTAAGTGCCAGAATGTTAGGGCATTCCGATATGGAATGCTCCACCCTCTCACAAATTGAGCAACCCTCCTTGGTCTTTGAAATATTGGACACCTCGTGTCTCCTATCGGCTTCTAAACTTTCCACCTTCCGAGATAACTTGGTGATTTTAGAGAACAAATTTTCTCGATCCCTCAAGTCATACATCCCTCCCCCATGTGATTGATTACTACCCGGAGAAGACCTCGGTACATCGATGGGATCCGTGATATCCCAAGATTGTGCATTTTACACCAATGTACTAAAGTAGTCTAGGGCCTCATCGGGATCCTTGTTCAAGAACTCCCCATTGCACATCATGTCAATGAATTGTCGATGGTCCGGTGTAATCCCTTCGTAGAAGAAACTCACCAATTGCCATGATTCAAAACCATGATGTGGAATGGATTGTAGCAATTTCTTGTAGAGATCCCAACAATGATAAAATTGCTCATTGGGCTTTTCCAAAAAGTTTTGGATTTGCTTTTCAAGAGCGGTGGTTCTAGGCACCGAAAAAAATTTGTTCAAAAACTCGGAAAGCATTTGTGCCCAAGAGGTTATGGATCGAGGCCTCAAGGAATTCAACCACGTTTTGGATTTATCCTTAAGGGAAAAGGGAAATAATTACAAGTGAACTATGTCTTCCATAACATGATTAGTGAGGAAGGTTGCACCTATATCCTCTAATTCCTTAATATGTAAATAAGGATTTTCTTTTTCAATTTCGTGGAATTGAGGAAGTAGTTGCAACATTCCTGGCTTGACTAGGAAGGCATGAGCTTGGATCGGTAAGAGAATGCATGAGGGAGTGGTGCTACGAGTGGGTTGGAGAAAATCCTGCATTGACCTCGCCGGAGGATCAATGGGGATATTGTTCCCTTCATTCCTAAGAGGGAAATGCATTCTAGGGTTTGGCATTCTAGGGTTTTGCATTCCCCCACCCCTTTGGACATTAGCCTCCTCATTCTCAAAATTATCATCGGCATCCTCGAGTGGGTCTTGGTCAATATTCATGTTGGGGCCTAAGGGTCATCTAACCAATCTATTTTGGTCGTCCTGTCCCCACATACAAAAAAATATCTACAAATGAAAAAAAAGTAAACAAAAGTATATACAAGGAACAACGTACCTCAGCCCGTGATGAGAATTCACGGGACTTACCTTCGTTGTCTGAAAATCACCTTCTTAATTCAGCGTTTTGCCTTCACCGGCAACGGCGCCAAAAATGCTTGAATTATTCTGTTGACCCTAATCTCCGAACATGAACCCTCAATGTGTATATGGCTTATGTGTGTGGGTGAGTGTCACTCTCACTCCGGTTCAATGCAAGAAATGGGAAAACGGGTGTGTGGGATGAAATGTGTGTGTGAGTGAGAACAAAAGTGCTCCCCAAGTGCAAAGAGACTTTCGAGTGTCATGTGTTACTTGGAATTCGTATTCCAAGGTCGTCTCTTTAGGGAAGGAAGGTGAATTATTTTGAAGATGATTTTTGGTGAAAAAGGAAAAGTGTAAAAATCTTTTGAATATTTGTTTTGGTGAGTGAAGTTTGTGATAGAAAAGGCAATGGAAACAAGTGTCGGCTAATCCAAAGAGGTCATTTCAATGGGAATGCCAAATCAGCTCAAGACGTTCTTCTAATGGTGCCAAGACGTTCGATTGATTCGTAGGAAGCGCGGGACTAAAATGGAGGTGAGGATTCAAGCATACCCCGTGACAAGTATACGATGTATCAAGAACTCACAACCACGTCCACACTCAACCTAGTCAAACCAAACTGCCATACACTACGAGGGGGAATGAAAAAGAGTTGATTTATCATACCCAAAAGGAATTCTCCCTTGGATTAGCCAACTTAAGGCTTAGCTACTCATATTTAATGCAAGAGCATAAATGAAGTAAAGAGACATTGTGAAGAAATGAAGATTGGAACTTAATTTAATGCAAGAAAAGTTAAACTATGAAGTAGTGCATTGAATACCCATTTTAAAAGCTTGAAATGAAGAAAACTCAATACAACAATGGTAGAATCTAAATGGTGTATCTAAACTTGCAATGTACTTGAAATAAATGACATTAAAGACAATAAATGAAGCTTACAAGAGTATTCAAGAGGATTACAAGTGAAAATGGGTAAAGGAATGCAAAAATCTAAGCTTTCTCTCTCTAAAACTATATCTTCTTCCTTGAGCTTCTCTCTCTATATCTCTACAATGCTCAATAATGTGAAGTGATCCTTGCATTTTCGTCCATAGAGGTCTCCTCTGGTGTGTGACATGCCTCCCATCCATAGGAGGCTGAGTTGATGGCTTTGGGCAGGCTAGGACAGCTTATCCAGCAACTCTCAGGCTTCCCTCTTCTCTCTCCTCCTCATTAATGCTTGAGCCTCCAAAGTCCAAGCCTAGGTGTGGGGAGGCATGTCTTTGTGTAAGGGATATCAGGGGACAAGTGGGAGAATCAATGGTGGGACCCCCAAAGTTGCAGAGCTTGAATTACAGAATCTGGCATTTTTCAACAAAACCTACCGGTAGGTCGATGGCAAAACCTACTGGTAGGTTTTACTCCAGTAGCCAAAATCTTCCGGAAGATTTCCGGTAGAACCAACTCCAGTAGCCAAAACCTACCGGTAGTTTTATGAACAAACCTACTGGTAGGTTTTTACTTGTTTTGCTTAATTCTTGGTCTTTTCACCTTCCATGCTCTCGTCAAGCTCCCCATCCCCTTCATCTCCATTGCCTTCAAGCACTACGATGGGGGCTTAACTTGCGCCATTTCTAACTATTTGCTTGCAACATACCGAAACCTCATTAATTGTAGAAATAATGCAATTCCTCCCATATTCACCACAAAAACAAGTCTAAAATGGGTGCAAATGTGCAAATGATGTGCAATATTTTGTGCTAATCAGCCAATTCTTGATCTCTTTTATTATTATTAGTCATAATTAATTCAAAAGAGTCTGATGATGCTTGTGATTATGATGATGAAGATGGTGATGAACTAAACTGATTTACAGATCCAACTGATGACAAACATAAACAACAAAATGAAATAAACAGTATTGATTGTACACACCCAATACCCCTTGATTTCTCTATTTTCACAAACCACCGTAACTCCTAGGCAACGATGCCAAAAAATTGGCTTGATCTTAATTGTGCACACAAGTATAAGTGGTTATGTTGTAATATTTCTCAGTGAAGTCTGAGGTCAAATTCACATGGAGTTATCTGTTGGAAACTTGGAACAGAAAAGAATGAATGAACCTAGAAAAAGATTGTGAAACAGTGGATTGTGGTGTGAGCTCAATGATTTGAAAACAACTTGCTGAAAACACGAATTTGAAACAAATGAAAATAAGCACTCTTTAGTTCGGGGACCGAGACATGTATTTCATCGCTAGAGATTATGATATTGCTAGCATACTAAAATTAAATGCCACGTTAATGGTAAGTTAATCAGAAGGTATTCAATGTAAAACCATATCATAGCAACCTTTAGGTAAACTGAAAGGTATTTGCACCATACCACAACCATTTTACCCTAGCAAACCCGAAGGTACAACCATTTAGAGGTTTGCTTTGATAACTTGATTGGAAGGTCAATGCGTTAATGAAAAACATAGCTCCGGATTATGCATTGAATCAAAAGCATTGGATAAGCCGAGACTTAACCCGTCGATAACCTGTAACGCCCCAAATACCACCCTGGACGGCATTACATTCTAAAACATTCACATCATGAGAGCACTAATTTCATCCATAAATAAATTAAACTTCATTCATCATCCATAAAATATTTACATCATTATCCAAAAGAATATGCCCAACCATGGCATTTACATCCCAAAAATCTAATGATGTAGCGCAGCGGAATTACAAAAGGAAACTAGACTTTACAATGTTTGTACATATTTGTTCCTAGTCTAGTACAAAAATAAAAGGGGCATCTCTAAGTGTCCCACTCGGGATCCAGGTACCCCTCCAAAGAAGCTTCCCCAAGGCCCGGCTCATTCACACCGAGCTCCTCCTCTAAAGTCAAATCTGAAAAATATTAAGTGTAGGGGATGAGCACGAAGCTCTGTAGCAAAATCTTCCCAAACTCAAACAAGGTTTAGAAAAGCACATAAAACGGTTGGTCTCATTTTCACAAGTAGCATATATAACATTTTGAAGGAAAAGCAGGATATTTTTAAATAGATCTCAAGTTTAAATATTTCGCAATAATTTAAATGAACCGTAAGACTCAGTCACAATTATCACCATAACCATTTCCAACAGGTTCTTGTGGAGTCCCATACCTCCACAAGCACTTGTTGGAAACCATTCCGTAACAATAATAATAATCTCATGTTCTCATGTATATTGGTTCATCCCCGTACCATGTATGTTGATTGCTTCTCATGAATCTACCCAAAGATTATACCTAGTCCACCTATTTACATCATAATCACAAGCACTATAGGAAAGGGCGTCTACCATCCCAATGGCAGTGACGAGTCCCTTCCTAGGAAAAGTATACAATCCCTTGTTCGAACTCCAGTGAACGATAGTGGTCGCATTACCAAATGACAAACCACTACAAGTGTTAGGAAACCATCTCACCCCCACTGGGGTAGACTAACCTCTAACACTCTACGGCATCTCTCGAAGGCAATCCAAGTCCCTCACAACAACCATACAATTGAGGAAACCAAAATATTCTCAATTCATCAACATTTCAAGGAATTACCAAATTCCACAATTTCTCATTTATAATTCAAGTATCACAATTGTACCACTCTCAATATACTACAAGAATAAGTGATTAAAATATGCAAGATATCATATCAATAAAACCTTCACAATCTTGATATCAAAATTCTAGGGTTTTCCAAACAAAACATAATTTCTTGGAACTAGAACACGGATTTGATGAAAACATGATTTAATCAACTATAGGCATTTAGAAATCAATAATCCATGTATTTTGCATAACCCAAATAGGAAATTTCTAAAACTACTATTTTGGAAATTCAAGAACAAGGTCTCATGAACCCAAACATACATTTTGTTCAAAATCATGTTTCAATAAACAAGGAACCAAGAATTCTTAACTATTTATCATATAACTATCAAGAATATGGAAAACATACATATATAATAACCCTAGCCTCAATGTAAGAGAAAGAGAAGAAATCCCCTACCTTATGCTCTTGAAGAAACCTAGGGTTTGAGTCTTGAATCACTTGTGAACCCTTCGTCTTTCCTTTTGATCTTGAGTTTTATCTTTCTCTCTTTCTCTCTAAGGGTTTCTAGGAGGGTTAGGGTAAGAGGGAGATGAAGAAATGGGGCAAATGGGATGTGGGATAGGTTCTTATAACACAAAATCCCGACTTTTAACTGTTTAGAGGCGTCAGAAGGATGGTACCGGTACCCAGTACCGGTACCCAGAACTTTCTGGAGTCGCAGTACCGGTACCCGTTGTCTGCTGCAACTTCCAGGGCAGTTTTGACCCATTTAAAGGTCGAATTGGAAAATTTCCAAGAGATACACTTTTGTAGCCCTAGATGTCTAATATCTACTGTCAAAATTTCAGATCAATTAGATGTAAGGATAAAAAGTTATGACTAAAATACTAGAAGGTGTCCAAGATACTTTTTACCCAATTTCACTCTAAAGTGGGTTTTAACTCCAAAATACTTCCTAACTTCCAATACACCTCATATTACCTCTCCCAAGGTTGTTCGACCTTCCGGATTCAATGGAAGCATTATTTTGACCTAAAAACCTTTAGAAACTTGTCTATTCACCCTTTCCAAGTTTAAACATCTTTGAAACTCAAACCTCCCAATCCATATGCATCTCTAGCATTTCTCCTATTATTACAACCCATATAGCTCATTCTTACATCATTACACATTTCCACATTTTTACATTAATTATTTACTATATATATCTATATACATATCTATAAAATAAAAATACGGGGTGTTACATAACCAATCTCCCGACTTTAACATAAAACCCAGCTTAGTAATTCATTACAGCATGCATGAAGTACATAAAACAATAAAGATGGTATGGAAATAACAGTAAAACCTAGCTCGGTACTTGCATGAACCATGAGCATTGCTTGTTAGTTTCCGTTGTTGTTCCTAACCTCCTAACATCATTCCTCAGTGTATGTATGGTGTATGTGTGAAGGGGAGTGTCACTCTCCCTTGGAATGATGTCAAAAGAAAGGGCAACGGAATAGTGGATGAATGAAGTGTAAAATGTGGGTGGTGAACAAAAGTGCTCCCCAAGCGTAGAGAGTCTTTTGAGTATCGTGTTGTACTTGGAAAGTATTTCAAGGTCGTCTCCTCAGGGAAGGAGGTGAATCGTGTTGAAAGTGATTTTGATAAAAAGGGTAAAGTGTAAAAATCTTTTGCTGTTTGAAGTTTGGTGAGTGATTGTATCTTGATGGAATTTAAATGGGAAAAGTGTTGGCTAATCCAAAAGGTTCACTCCAATGGGATTGCCAAGTCAACTTGAAACCTTCCTCCAATGGTGCCTAGATGATCGATTGATTCGTGGGAAGCTAGGGACGAGATGGAGGTGAGGATCCAAGCATAACCTGTGATAAGTCTACAGGATATCAAAGACTCACAACCATGTCCACACCCAACCCAGTCAAACCGAACCATCGTACACCGAGAGGAGGAAGGAAAATGAGTTGAAATGGCATACCCAAAAGGAGGTCTCCCTTGGATTAGCCAACGTAAAGGCTTAGCTACTCATGCTTAAATGAAAGATAATAATGTAATGGAAGGACATTATCAAGTGATGAAGATTTGAGTTAAGTTAATGCAAGAAAATACAAACTACAAGAGAATGCATTTAATACCCATTTGGAAGCTTGAAAATGAAGAACTTGAATTCATTAATGGTGCAAACTAGGATGAAAGACTAAACTTCAAAGCAACTTGCAATAAATGACATTAAAGACTAAAGAAAAAACTTAGAAGATTCTTACAAAGGATTACAAGACAATGTATGGAAGGAAAATGCAAAAATATTGACTTCTCTCTCTAGCACTATTCATCTTCTTCCTTAGACTCCCTCTCTCTATATTACAATGTGTATCTCCCCCCCCCCCTCTAAATAATAGTGGAGAAGCTCCTCAAAAAACGTCCATGGATCCCTCCTTAGCTGCGTGATGTGATCCCAATCAATAAGGGCTGCCAAGGAATAGGTTGGACAGGTTAGTGCAGGCATAGCCTGCACACCCAGCATCTTCTCTCTCCTCTCACCTCATTAATGTCCAAAGCTCCAAAAGTCCAAGCATGATTGTATGAGGGGATTTCTGTGTGTAAGGCATGTCAGGGACAAGTGGGAGGGTGCTTTGTGGGGCCCCAAAGATTGCAGAGCTTGAGATGCAGAATTTGGCAATTTTCAGTAAAACCTACCGGTAGGTCGATGGAAACCTACCGGTAGTTTTCACTCCAATGAGCCAAGAATACCGGTAGGTTTGGCGATAGGTGCTGGTCCAGTAGCTAAAACCTACCGGTATAGCCTACAGGTAGGTTTTCCCTTGTTTTGCTGATTTCTTGGTTTCTTCACCTCCTGAGCTATCGTCAAGCCATCCCTTCATCTTCATTCATCTTAAACACTATGAGAAGGCTTAACAAGCATCATTTATCACCTTTTATTTGCAATCATACCGAAATTCCATTAATAGCACAAACAATGCATTTCCACTCATGTTAACCACAAAAGCTAGCACAAAAGGGATGCAAATGCACTTGGAGTATGCAATATTTTGTGCTAATCACATAACCTAGGTTACGCATTAGAAATACAAAGTACAAAGCATAACCTATGTTACGCATTAGGAATACAAAGTACAAAACATTAAAGGAAAATACCATCCATCAATTAAGGGAGATATGTAACAATAATGTATAACTGAAAAATGCAATTATCATAACTCAAGCAATATTAAATAAGTCCTTCCCCCCTCACTAAAGAGCTAATAAAAAACTACCCACTCTTCATAGTCATAGACAACCTAGAAAGTGGATGATCTTCATTCCTACAAATAAGGTTAGATTTACAATACAACGCAATAAGATTCAAAATAATTTTCCCCGAGGTTACATTGAAACACCACCATATTTCCTTTGCTAGGGCAAGGCTAACCCTCCAGGTAAGAAGATATTTTTAAGAAATATAGAAGAGAAAGACTAGGCTAGGTAAGCCTTAAAATAGAAACTGAAATTTGAAACTGAAGAATGGAGAATGATTTCAAAATCTGGTGGGAGGGGGGTATATATAGAAGGCCTAGTGGGTGGCAGTTGCTGGACTGGTCCAATCAAAACTCTTGTTGCACAATCTGACCAATGGGAAGGCAGCCTGCTTAAGTTGGTTAAAGCACCATCCGGACGCCAGCTTCCACCATCTAGACAGTGGCTTTCCTCTGGAAATTTGAAAGCTTCCTTTTGGGTCTCCTTTGCTGATGCTGGGACCTACCATCCGAATGGTTGGCATCATCCGAAAGCTGGCAGTGTTGTCTAAATCCTCCTTTTTACACTTTTAGCCCCTTAACTTTCCAATTTTCCTCTTCTAGTCCATGTATTTTCAAAACAACATAATTTCACCCATTAGTAATAATATCGTTTAATTCTAACCCTCTAATCATTAAATTGATGTAATTAACCCTCTAATGAAATACAATAATAGTCACTATTTAGGGTTAATCACACCCCCCAATCAAATATTACAAGTCCCTAGTAATATAAACAAATAAAACACACAACCATTTTCGTAGGTTTCACGATTGCATTTAGCCCATGCAAAAAGCCTTTAAACCCTTAGGTAACCCAAGTGGACGAGTTGTGTCTTGTGAAGGTTTCCAGTGAAGATACCTACAAACTTCAATGGTTAGGACAAGATATTATATACTTTTCACACATAAAACTATAATAGTATTCCATCATTTTACAAATATTTACCTATTCATCCCAATTTAAGAATAACACATCCTACTTGTGAAATCATTCCCCTCATTTTTATGGAAAACATGTGTGTGTGTGTGTAATATTTTACTATTCAAAAATCTGGAGAATAACACAGCTCTTCTCACAGCTTATCAAAATTAACCTCGATGTCAATCCTTTCCTAGAAATTACTTAGCAAATAATACACTCAGATTTTAGTGACTTGTCGCTCAAAATCCATATGTGATATGAATATTGTAAATCAAAGCAAAATATGGCACATATAAAAATCAATAAACAGTTTTAGAATAGACTGGACTTTGGCATAATCTCATGGACAAATATTAACACTAAATCAAAAAATATTATCAACATCCCCCATGCATTAGATGAAACATAATCACTCATGCAAACACATCCTGGAATCAAAAAGGTCTTCTTTAAGGTTGTAATTTGGCCAAGGGTAAATGGTTAATGAAATGACGGATATTAGGAATTCAAAAAGGACTATCCAATTGTATTGTAATTTTGCACATTTTCTGCCTTTCTTTTTCATTTTGTCTTTGAATAACTCATCCCCTTTGATTTATTTTCCTCTTTCTCTGTTTTTTTTCCAATTCATGACATACTTGCATGCTTTTTTTCATTTTACACTTTTTTCTTCCTTCCACTTTTCATTTCTTTTTCCTCTTTTATTCAGCTTTTATTTCTTTTTCTCCATATAATTTACTATTACGAGAGTGTGCAATAAAATTAGATAGCCAAGGTAGGGATATTTATTATTTCATTGGCTTGGTCAAAAACATCGCTTTTAAAAAAAAAAAATTTCTAGGCTCAATCACCGCTGACTAGAGACATTTTTGCAAAAGAAATAGATAAGGCTCAAATAATAATCGCAAGTGACCTAAGGTCATTTTCTAGAATGTATTGCATGCATAATTATTATTTGAAATTGCAAAGGGGATTGTTAATACATTACTCAACGAGTGCTAATCAAATCATAATAATGAAATTATTCAAGGATCGACACTGAATTGAAATTCTTACTTGCGTAATTGTTCAAAATTCCTCCGAAGAAGATAAGCTCAAAACTGCACCAAGGTTATACATCTCTACTATGCATGTAAACTTCCAAAGACTCATGTTATTCCCAAGATTTTTGAAAAAAGCAATTCATATCGTGCAAAAAATGGTAAGTTTTAAATAAAAATGAAGGGATGATGCACAAGTAAAACATTAAATTCCCCAATAGGGTGGCAAGGGTTTTACCTTCCAGCAGAAAAAATGCTAAAATAATTTCAATGTGACCTACATATAATATTTTATGCTAACACCAAAACTGTTGCAGTCAAAATGTAATTCAAACTGATCAGCTGCAACATATCAAAAGAAGATCTACTTAAAATCCAAAACACATAACTAAGTTGAAATTCAAAACCAACAGAAATGTAAAGCTAAAAAAAATATCGAAAGTACTAAAGTAGTGCGACAACTGAATTTAAACAACCAAAAGAGAAAGCAAGAGAGAGAGAGAAAGAGTAATCCAAAAATGCCTAGCCAAGTCTACAATGATGACGACGGTCCAGGGCGGTGCTCTCTTTACAAATGTCTCAGTATCTCCTGCTAAGTAGCCATCATCTCATGCTTAGTAACCCTCATCTCCCTCTAGGTAGTCTCGAACTCAGTCATCCTCGTCTCTAATCTCAATAGAATATGTCTTTCAGTCCTATCATCAAATGGGATGTATGGTGGCTCATCTTGGGCAGCCTGCTACTGAAAAGCTTCCTCCTCCTCATTTAGGTCATCCATCAGGTGGATTGGTGGCACTTCCTGTTGAACTCCTTGCTGTCCCCCATGGCTTTTCTTCAATGAAGTGGCATTTAGATGTGCCAATCCCTCCACTATATTCAATCTTGGATCTACAACAATACCCTTACTTCAATAAAAATTAGTCACCAAAATAGCAAAGGGAAATGAAGGTTTCTTATTCTCAAATTGTTACAATCATCTGGTTCATAATGAACGTGGGAAGATCAATAGTAAGACCGACACCAAAAACATAGAGAAATCAAACCTTGTCAATAAAAATCTTGTTCTTCTGTGACTGGGGCATCAAATTAGCAACAACAATTAAATTCGGAATACAATACTTATTAGTTAAATCTCCTTACTTAATAAAATTTGCATTTCTAGCCCAAACATAACTAGGATCACCAGTCAACTCAACACCAATCTCAATCATACTAGGAGGCTACCTCATAGGGAACTAGGCATTAAACTCCCATTTCACAGGCTGTATCAAATTAAAAATAGTGGCCACAGTGACTTGAAATACCTTCCCCCTCACAAAAGTTTCAAATAACCTATTTTCAATAATTTGCGCATTACTATAAAATTCCTTAAACAAACATTCATATGCAACATGCACAGTTCTCATATACTGAGTCCAACCCCTTGCCTCTAAATTTTGCCTAATGTTCAAACGCACAAAATCTTCATAAATCACAACTCCTCAGTAATAATAGATTTGCTTTCTAAATAACGTTCATACCATAGTTGTTGATGAATATTATAAAAGATGTCATTATTAAACTCAGATTGAACCTAGGGTTGTTCCTCTTGAATTTGCGGCTCTGGAATCACTGGGGGTGTTTGATGTGCTCATCGCCTTGGACGACTTCTTGAAGCATCTCCTTTCTGAGCAATGGACTTCTTTCTTGGACCTATAATATTTTTTTTGAAAATTTGGCAAAAAGGATGGTTTGAGATGATTTGAATTGGCAGATGTCTTCAAAATCCCTTGGGTAAGTGTTTAATCAATTTAGAATCAAGGAAAAATGGATGAGTATTGAAAATTTGAAGTTTTGGGGAAGGATTCTAGACTACTTTTCTTCAACAAGCTGTTGCAAGGGAAAATCTGAGAAGGGGTTCGCGAACTGGTCTATTTATAAGTAGGTAGTACCGTCTGGACGCCACCACCACTATCTGGACGATGGCATTCCTACGGTCTTCTATTTTTTTTTTGCCTAGCCTACTTTATTGTGTGATACCCTTCCTTTCCCCCAGTAGTTTTGATTCTATATTCAAACATCATCAATTAGTTTTTTATTTTGGTCTTAATTAACAATCAAAATAATATGCAAATTTAAGCAGATAAACATTCCTACTAACACACCAAATTAAAATTTAACACACCAAATTTAAAAAGAACACAAAACCTTAAAAGTTAACATTCTTAATTATAATAAAAGATAAATTTTCATTAGATTCTTCTAGACTCAGAGAATCAGTGAATCGAGCAATCTCACGTCGCACATATCTTGTAACCATTGGACTAGATTAGGATGGTGTCTCAGGGTAATCCTTACTCTGCTCATACTTAATCTAGTCGAGATGATCTAATTCTCTCAAATGCATTAATTGACCACACTTTACAAAACTACCATGGCGCTTTGCTCGGCGGCGCTTGGTGTATGAACTCTTTCTAGACAAAGGTTTTGCTTCACTTCTGAATATTTCTAACTTTTTCACTATGCTTACTTTTGTCATAATAAAAGAATGTACATCTATTGGGAATGTGCGTAACACACCAAGACTGAACTAAAAGAGTTTTTCATCCATTTTTAAAAGTTTCTGGAGATTAATAGACTCACTATCTGGTTCTTTAACGTTTGACTGTCACAAAGACGATTTTTAATTTTATTTTTTTTTATTTGTCAAGAGATATTTCATAAACTTAAAAACTTGTGAACTTATTCCCATAGACACTTAAAAACATGTGAACTTATTCCCACCCCCCAACCTAAACTTAACATTGTCCTCAATGTGAAAAACATGTAAATAAAAGCTTTAACAGGAACATATGTATAAACAGGTGACGGGAAGAAAAATTATTCACAATGTAACCTAATCTACAAAAGTAACAAACCATTAGTACAACTATTTTACAAAAGGAATTTATTCACAGAGAATATTGTGGTTTCATTATGACAATGGAATCCACATTCCTAACAAATGTATCATGAAATGGTTTGAGTCTCTGGCCATTCATTTTAGAAGTGTTTCCATTTGATGGATTTTCAATTTCAATTGCCCCATGTTCAAATACTTGTTTAACAATGTACAGACCCGTCCACATAGACCTCAACTTCTTAGGAAATAGGTGGAGCCTCGAATTGTATAACAAGACTTTTTGGGCTGGTTAAAAAGATTTTCTCACAATATTTTTATCATTAAAGATTTTCATTCCAGCCTTGGTAATTTTTGCATTTTCATATGCCTCATTTCTTAATTCTTCTAATTCACTAATCTAAAGCTTGCGGGATGTACTTGCTTTGTCTATATCAAAATACATCATTTTGATTGCCCAATATGCTTGATGTTCCAATTCCACAGGAAAGTGATATGGTTTGCCATAAATCAGTCGATAAGGAGTTAATCCCAAAATTGTTTTGTAAGTAGTGCGGTATGCCCAAAGCGCACCAGTCAGCCTCTAGGACCAATCCTTGCGTCTGGGTTCACCGTTTTTTCCAAAATATATTTTATCTCCCGATTGGTTAACTCAGCTTGTCCACTTGTCTGAGAATGATAAGAGGCATAAAATTTATGTGAAATCAAATATTTTTTCATTAGGTTTTTGAAAATTTTGTTAGAAAAATGTTCTCCCCCATCACTTATAATAGATCGATGAATTCTGAATTGGGACAATATATGTTCTTTTAAAAATCTGACAACAGTGCGGTGATCATTATTTCGACATGGAATTACCTCAACCCATTTGGAAATATAATCAATAGCAAACAAAATGTACAGATATCCAAAGAGGGAGGGAATAGTCCCATAAAATCAGAGCCCCGTCAATCAAAAATTTCAATAATCAACATAGGGTTTTAGGGCATCATATTTCTTTTTCAAATACTTCCCAACATCTGACATCGGTCACAATTTAGCCAAAAAAAAACATGTACATCTTTAAAAAGAGTGGGTCAGTGAAATCCACACTACAAAATTTTAGAGCGATTTTGTTTGAAGAAAAATAGCCCCCACAGGCTTTAGAATGGCAAAAAAAAAAAATAACCTGACCAATTTCATGATTGGCTGCACAACGCCTTATGATCTGATCCTTGCAGTATTGGAAATCACAGGGATCTTCCCAAAAGAAATTACGTACATCTCTCAAAAAAAATTCTTATCGGTCAGGGTGCAATGAAAAGGAATGGTACCTGTGGTCAAGTAATTGGCAATATCTGGATACCATGGAATCTTATTTATTGAAAACAATTGCTCATCAGGAAAATTTTATTTGATTGAACACATTCAATTCCAATTTCATGTTACCAAATGAAAATTTCATGATTCCATTTCTACAATTAATCAAAGCATTAGATGTAGCATAGAATGGACGACCCAAAATGACAAGAATTTGTGTAGTGACCTACAAAACTGGTTGTGTATCCAAAATAATAAAATCTATAGGAAAATAGAATTTATCAACTTGAACAAGAACATTCTCAACAACTGCAAGTGGAATTTTCACATAACGGTCAACCAACTACTGTAACGCCACTAAAACAGGGGGTTCTTTGTCAACTGTTGACCACTCATCAACCCACAGAAGTACCCATGATTGTCGCACAACCCGACATCATGCCAATAGCATCACCTTAACCGGGATTATAACCCATTTACATACTTTACCATTTATCAATCCATGGTCCTTTATACCTCAATTCATAGTCATTCATGTCACATATAATCCCTTTGAGCACAAGGAATCATTGCACAAGAGTTTGGTAAAACATATCAAAATTTGAGGTTTTAAGAAAACCTACCGGTAGAAGTGTTCAAAAACCTACTGGTAGAAGTTGTGTACTGGATTCCTGTTTTTAGAAAATCTGAGAAAAACCTACCGGTAGAAAAGTGACATTCTACCAGTAGATAATGCCTACTGGTCCACATCTACCGGTAGAAGAGCGCAACTTCCTACCGGTAGGTGTGCCCAGTTTTCCCCCGTTTCATCCATTTTCGATTCCAATCCATTCCAACCATGTGCAACACCAACCCAAACTCCCATAACATGAAGTTTTACATAAAACATGGTTCATACAAGTCATATTACAATCATTTCCATAGAGTTACATGCCGAAAATCAAATTTTGAAAATGTTTTACAAAATATGTTTTAAAAACCATAAGTCGGCTTTTCTTCATCCTTGAGGCCCCGAATGAGAGCCTTCCATCGGTGTATCACCCGCACCTGCAATGTTTTTCCACAAAGGGTGAACCACGCTCAATTGGGTATCTCCTAAAGAGGCTACTCCCCAACTTAGATGCATATGAAATGTTCACATGCACAATTTCACAAGCAACAAACCTTCCAATCAAGGATATGTAATTCAATGATAGGAATTACCATGTCATGCCATGAAATGAGATGAGACTCATTCATGCAACTCAACCCGAGCCTTTACCGGCTCCCACAACTCATGCAATGCCATGACTATAAAATCGGGCATTTCAAGTCCTTGCCATTGATGTTGCACATCCAATAGCCTTTTAAAAATAAACCATGTGTCTTTGTTGGGTATTCGGATTTTGGAATCTCACTGCCAGTTCTGTACACCATTACACTTTTTTGGACTTGCACCAACATAAGTGTATAAACTAGTAACCGGGTCTTGCACCCGAGGGAGTATCTAGCCCTTCTTGTTATACCCGACACAAGTTTTCTTTTCATGCAACCGTGCCACTCTATTGAACCTTGGTCCAACTATACCGAGCCCACTTATCAACCACCAAGAGTGATGTTTGATTCAAAGACATTCACACACCCACACCCATGTCTAATGCCCACGAATGTGATGCCTCCGTGTATATGCAATATAATGAACAATTGCAATATCAATATCATATCCATATGTAATGAATGTCATATGAACTATTTCAACCACATTTCAACATATTCCATGGCTAATTATATCTAAAGCATATAATTTTCCATAAATCATCACAATGCCAATATATCATAGGCATATATCAACATTTACATTCAACAGTAATTTTCCCAAGCATGTTATACATAATCTATGCAATAACACACTTAATTTCACATAGGCATTTAATCAAACACCTTCAAGGCACCAAATCATGTAGTCACATAAAATGCCCAATTTCATCATATAAATTAAGAAATTACATTAAGTAATTTCTACATACTCAATTCAAGATAGAATTTATTCTACCTATTTCATCAATTTTACAACAATAGGTAAGTGTCATATACCTCTAACAACCTACCCATTCCATATCACAAACCTAGGTTGAGAATAAACCTAGTTAGGATGAAAATCCTACCTCTTGAAGCGTAAAAATAAGTTGTAGGAAGCTCCAAGAACTTGATTCTAGCCCAAAACCCTTGATTTTTGGAACTTCACCCAAATTCGTGCTTTTTGGTATGGTTGGGTAGTCCTCGACGAGGAGAATAACTTTTGTTCTTGGCTTGAGTCGATTTGAGTGACGAAACTTCGTAGATCGTAGAGAGAAGGTGGAGAGAACTTGGACATTCCCTCTCTTCTTTCTCCAACGTGAAGATCAGCTAAAAAATGGGGAAACTGAGGTAGGTACCAGCACCCGACAGTCATTACGGGACATCATGCTTGGCATCGAGGCCAAGCAAGATGAGATTCTCCGACAGTAGGAGGAGATTCTCAGCCTTTTGAGGGGTGGAGCTTGAGGACCTTCAGGCGCTAGGGAGACAAGAGAGAGAGAGAGAGAGAGAGAGAGAGAGAGAGAGAGAGAGAGAGATTTTTGTAATTGAGAGTGGATGATTGATTTTTTTTTTGGATGATTTGAATCTTTTTTGTGCTAAACGATGATATTTTGTGAAATGAATGAATTAGTTTTTGTTATATTTTATCTTTTTAAATGCATGTGTTAGATTTAGCATTACATTGTCAATTATCAATAATTGATGAAACAGATGTTAATATTGAGATTGATTGCTAAAGTGACTAAAGCACATGATCGATTTGACACCTCACCTAACAATCCAGACCTAAAACCACATGTCTTTGAAAAATGGTATTTTCTCTATACTTAAATGTCAAATGTATATTAGTATTTGTTATTCTTAAGGTACAAGATGACCAGACTCGAAAATAGAATTGATATATAACCGACATTCTTTGAAAACCTGACATAACCAGTGAAGATAACAAAGATTACCATGGTAAGTTTTCGAGCCTTGCGATGCTTTTGAGAGAAAATCAACATTTACTCAAGTAAGGTTTTTCACTTTCTCTCCTTGAATAGTCTCATTAAAATTGTTATTGATTGACGCAAATAGAGCAATCGATTGACATATTCCACAAAGAATCTGTTTATACGACACACACATGTGTACTTGCTTGAGAAATGATCTTAGGCCATCTTTAATTTAATTTTGAGTCTAGGCCATTTCTTTTACAAAATTACATCCCTAGTTTGTCGTGATTGAGCCTTTAAAGTGTGATTTCTTTTTCAGGTAACCCATATGATACCCGAGCCACATAAAAATATATTTGACATACCTTTGCTATCTAATTTTCTTGCACCCTCTTATAAATCAGTATGATACAGAAAATCAAGAGAAAAAGAAAAGAGGATGGTGGCTACTGTTCAGAGAAAGAAAATTCTGAGGAAACAACTGAAAAAGAAAGAGAAAGGACAACAGAAAATGGCCAAGAAAGTGAAAAATGAGAAAAAGAATGAAAGAAAGAAATACCATGTAAGTGAATTTCGAAAAGCTAGAAAGAGGTGTGCTACATTACATAAAGAAATGATAGTTTTTGAATACCATTGATGTCGTTTCTTAAACCACTAACCCCTGGCCACATTACAACCTATAAAAAGCCCTAATTGATCTCAAGTTTGATGTATATGTAGGTCGTCAATCAAAAGTCTGAGGTATGTTAATAGAATTACTTTATTTGTATCAATATTCTTCCATGAGATTATGTTAAACATGATTAGTCTATTTCCTTAGATTTCACTCTCACACTAATTGTGCATGTGAATTTACAATTAGCCTTTTTCTGACTTTGAGAGAAAAGTCACTATAATCGGAGGGAATTCTTGATGATGAGAGCATTCTCAGAGAGGTTTGTGAAATCAAAGCTATTCATGGAAGGTTGTAAAGAGGAGTGTTTGTTATATAACAATTCTTGTCGCTAGAATGATTATTCTGACTACATAGGGAATTTCAAATACCAATGTAACAAATGTTTATTTTTGCATAGAGTACGTACCAATGAAAAAGAAGTGTCTGGGAGATAAGTCAAAATTGAGGGTTGGGTGTCTCAACGACCATGGTGCTAACTCACTCTGACAAGCAATCTTACACACACACATCTGTTCGACTGAAGTTTATGGGTAGCTTCACTGAAAACCCTCACGAGACAACACTCGTCCGCTAGGGAAACCTAGGGGTTTAACGGCTTGTTGCATATGCTAAATGCAACCGAATGACCTACGAAAATGGCATTGTAAATAATTTCTCATTTAATTGTTGTTTTATTACTAGAGACTAGCAATATTTAGGTTGGGGGGTGTGATTAGTAGTTAAAATTAGCATCTTACTATGCCTATTTAAGACTAATTATGGTTTGATAGAGTTTCAATTATGACATTTCAAAAAAAAGATTGTACAAGGACTTAAAGTCAATAAACATCAAACTTTCATGCAACAAGGCATCAACGTTCGAACATCAATCCACGTACAAACGTCCTTTTTAATTATTTGAAGACCAGGCTGCTAGGGTGATGGCATATGGCGTGTTGCAGTTATTTTCACAGAAGACCAAGAGCTACTTGAGTACAACGTTCGAACACCAATCAACGTTCGAACGTCATCTTGAATTATTTGAGGACCAGACTGCCAAAGTGATGAGACATGGATTGCTATCTACTGTGGGTGACAAGAGCCACTTGAGACTACGTTCAAACTCCATTAAGCATTCGAACGCCCATAACAGAATACAGGATTCAACGTTCGAGCGCCATACTACATTCGAACGTAGTCCCCAGACAAGCTGCAGAGTGATTGATTTTCTATCCGGACCTTGGGGCATTCACTTGGACTTTGAAGACTTTATACTATTCTTTTACACTTCTTTACCCCCTCTTCCTTGCCTATAAATACTCCTATTGTGGGAGCTTCAAAGGGGACTTAGTCTAGAGTTAGTCTTAGATTTAGACTTACACTTACTTGCACTTAGATAGACATAGATAGAGGGGAATTTATCATCTTTTGGTTGAGGAGGAAACCCTCCAAAAGTGACTAGCTTTCTTCTACTTTCATTATTAGTTTCATTTGCTTCCATTGTTTGAGCTTCCTTCTCCCCTTAGAGGAGTGAAAATTTTCCACTTTTTTAGAGCTTTACCAAGCCATGAAGGGTGGAACGTGATTCACTCATTCTTTGTCGAAGATCAGCTCCTTGTGTAGTGTGTTTTACCTTGTAACTCCTCTACTTGGAGGGATGAGAATCACTCACTTTTCTAGCTTTACCAAAGCCATGAAGAATGAGTAGTTTTTCATTCATTCTTTAGTAAGAGGTAATGGACATGTATAAATCGTTCGGAAGTTATATTTGTGCATTTCATTTATGCTTAATGTTTTATCTTTTACTTGTTTATTGAATGATTGAATGCATCTAGCAAAGCTAAGGTACTTTGCACAACCATGAGTCCTTTCTATGACATAGATGACTCTTGGCATAGGAAGACTCATTGGCCCTTTGCAAGTACTCTAGCTAGATCTTCATGAATACATTTCAATCTTCACCATTATTGTGCTTCAACTATGAATGGAATACTAACGCAGTGGTCAGATGCCTTGTAGAAAGACTTGCTTGTTTGTAGATGGGTTGAGTCTCGGCACAGACAATTCTTGTAAATCTCTACAAAGACATCAGAACCATGCTCTTAATTCTCACAATCCATCTTTATCTTCTAATTAACTTTATGTTGACACAGGGGTTAATTGAGTTCTCAAGCACAAGTATAACAACCGGATGATTGACTACATCTCCAGATTCTCGAGCTAAATGGTGACTTTTACAATTGAGAGAATATTATATTTTGTCTAGAAAATCTTTCGGGGAAGAATCTTATATTTTGTCAAAGAAAAATTCATAAATATCATCACTTTAAATCTCAAGGGTTCCAGTCACTTTGGTCTCTGTCACTACTTACTTCGAAACACCAACATTAGTTCCCTGTGGATTCGACTCCGGACTTAACCGGATTATTACTACAACTTGACCGCCTGCACTTGGGTGTACACATTTTGGATCAAGTCACTCCTCCTCCAGTTAAGCTAGAAGACTTGTCAACATACATCTTCCAATGGGACTACTGGAGATCTTGGTCTGATTACGGGAACTCAGTCTCTTCCTTAGCAAATTCTACAATCAGCTCTGCTACTACATGTCCTATAATTGAGTTTCATGGTACGTGATGGCTTGATCCAATGTGTACACCCAAGTGCAGGCGGTCAAGCTGTAGTAATAATCCGGTTTGAGTCCGGAGTCGAATCCACAGGGAACTTTTGTTGATATTTCTAAGGCAAGCAGTGGTAGAGACCTTTTGATTGTAACCTTTTAGATTTGCTGTGAGATAAGGGTTTTGCTGGATAGAATATAAGATTCTTTCCAGGAGGATTTTCTTAACAAAATAGGAGATAAATGCTAATTAAAAAAAAGTCACTCTTTAGTGCAAGGATCTGGACATGTAGTCAGTTATCCGGTTTGTCATAATTGTGCTTGATAACTCAATTAACTCCCGTGTCAACAGCAAGTTAATCGGAAGATAAAGATGGATTGTGAGAATTAAGAACATGATTCCGATGTCTTTCTAGAAGTTTACAAGAATTGACTGTGCCGAGACTTAACCCGTCTACAAACAAGCAAGTGTTTCTACAAGACATCCAATCATGATATTAATAGTCCATTCTTTAAATGAAGTACAATAAGGGGGGAGATTGAAGGGTAGTCATGAGGATCTAGCCGAGGTACTTGCCTTGAACTGATGAGTCTTTCTATGCAGGAGTCATCCATGTCATAGAAAGAGCTCACAATTATACAAAGTACCTTAGCTTTGCTAGATGCAATCAATCATCTGGTAACAAGAAGAAATAAACGTTAAGCATAAAAGAACATTGCACAAATGTGATTCCTGGATAACTTATACATGCCCTTCTCCTCTCACTAAAGAGTGAATGAGAAACTACTCACTCTTCATGGCTTGGGTAAAGCTAGAAAAGTGAGTGATGCTCATCCCTCCAAGTGGAAAACTTTAAAAGATAAAGTAACAACAAACGCGGAGCTAATCTTCCACAAAGAATGGGTGAATCACGTTCCACCCTTCACGGCTTTAATCAAGCTCTAGAAAAGTGGAAGAGTTTCACTCTTCTAAGAAAGAAGGAAGCTCAAGCAATGGAAGTGAAATGCATGAACAATAAAAGTAGAAGAAAGCTAGTCACATTTGGAGGGTGGCTTCCTCAACCAAGAATTGGAGGGTTGCTTCCTCAACTAAGATGTGAGCTATTTCTCTTCTATGCATGAGAAATGAAAGCATAAACATAAGCATAAGCATAAAACTATTGTTATAACAAGCAAGAGATGTTGCGCTAAAGCCAAACTAATCTCTAAAATAAAGACTTCATAAGGAAAATGAACTAACTACAATGAGAGTGGGAGTCTAAGCCTCCATCACTATTCTACTTCCTACTATGCTCTCTCCAGCTCTCTAACAAGGGGAGTATTTATAGGCAAGAGGATGAGAAAGGGGGGGTGAAAGAATAGTGATTGCCACCCAAGTCCAAGTGAACAGTCAACAACTCTGCTGCCAGTCTGTGAATGACGTTCGAACGTGAGTTGGCGTTCGAACGTTCTTTCTGTTTTTGCACTGAGGGCATTCGAACGTTGACTGCCGTTCGAACGTTTCTTCTGTTTTTGCACTGAGGGCGTTCGAACGCCAGATTTGTTCTGACCCTTTTTACTCGAGTGATCTGTTGGTCTCCTGTGAAGTGCAGTTCCAACTCTCTGCAGTGTTCTGGTCTTCCATCAACTCAAGTGCACATTTGAACGTGAGTTGGCGTTCGAACGTGACACTCAAGTACTTCAGAGCTCCAGTCTTCTTTCCTAACTGCAACACGCCTTCTCTTCAGCATTTGAGTCTGCTACAGTGTATTGGACGTTCGAACATGAGTTGGCGTTCGAACGTTCTGGCTGTGCTCCAAGCTTCTTCAATTTTGGGCTCTAATGTACTGGTACTGCATCCAAGTGTGGTACTTGTTGTTCTTGGGTCCTTGTTCAGTTTAGGGCCTGAAATGACATCACTTAAACTCCATTAAAGTACAATTAGTCTTAAAATGTCATAATAATATGTCAACTTTAAGTACTAATCAGTACGTACTAGATATCGAACTCGCCTTGCTCGACGGACCACTTTGCTAAATGACCCAAAAATTTTGTCTTTTGAATGATTTGTTATAGGGGGTGTTAGTGAGCATTACAATCGTATGTGCTTGAAAATAGGGTCTTAACTTCCTCGATGCTGTTACTAGTGCTAAAGCTACTTTCTCGATGGTAGGATACCTAGTCTCCACCTCCTTAGGATCTGGCTTATGTAATAAACTAGTCACTATATATTACCCCTCTGGGAGACTAGGACTGAACTAGTGGCTTCTTGCAACACAGCTAAGTATAGGTGAAACTTCTCTTTGTGCTCTGGACTCACCAAAAGTGGAGGTTTGCTAATGTACTACTTTATAGCACTGAAGGCCTCCTTACACTCTTGGCTCCATTCAAATGCTTTCTTCAACACTTTGAAGAAGGGTAAGCACTTATCACTGGCCTTGGAGATAAACCTATTCATCGCTACTACTCTCCTAGTGAGCACTTGAATTTCCTTGGTGTTCCTGGGTGACCTCATATCAAGGTGCGCCTTGATCTTTTTGGGGTTAGCTTCAATGCCTCTCTAGGTTACCATGAAGTATAGAAATTTTCATAAGGAAACTCTTGAGGCACATTTGGTTGGATTGAGCTTCATGTTGTACATCTTTAAGATATCAAATACACCCCTGAGGTGATTGATATGCTCGTTGGCATGAAGGCTTTTGACACGCATGTCATCCATGTGAACTTCCATTGAGCTACCAATGAGGTATGAAGATCCTATGAACCACCCTTTGGTAGGTTGTTCCTGCGTTCTTTAAGCCAAAAAGCATCACCTTGTAACAAAAACTCCCCTCCTCTATGATGAAGGAGATCTTTTCTTGATCTGGCTTATGCATTATGATTTGGTTATAAATAAAGAATGCATCCATGAATGTGAATATCTTATATCCTATTGTAGCATCAACGAGAACATATATTCTGGGTAATGGAAAGTAGTCTTTTGGACATGCTTTATTTAGATTGGTGAAATCTACACACATACACCACTTTTAATTGGTTTTTTCACCAGAACTACATTAGCAAGCCATTCTGGATACTGCACTTCTCTGATCGAGCTCGCCTGAAAGAGCTTCAGCACCTCCTCCTTTATAGCTTTATTTTGCTCAGGAGCAAAGTTTCTACGTTTCTACCAAATTGGCTTGAAATTCGGGCTTGACATTCAGCTTGTGCTCTGTAATTGAAGGGTCAATACCTTATATGTCAGGATGCTTCCAAGCAAAGATATCATTGTTCACCCATAAGAATTCCACAAGCAGCTGCCTCAGAGTTCCCCCAAGCATTTTTTACACATAAGTAGTCTTCTCGGGTTGTCCTCCAATCTGAACTAATTCCAACTCCTCTACTGCCTGGGGATGCTTGGCATCACCTCTGCGATGCTTTGACTCTACCTACAAGGTCTCTTGTTGCTGCTTTTCCCTTATAGATGCCACATAGCATTCCAATGTTTCCACCTGATCACCTCTAACTTCTCCTATACCTATCTTGGTTGGGAAATGCATCAATGGAACCTTTAGTACTTGTCTCTAGACCTCTGGTTTGGATTGGTTAGCAACTTCGATGGCCACTTCAAAACTCATTCATCTTGGAAATGGAAGAGAACTTTCTCAATTGGGGTATTCAGTGAGATGTACTTATATGCCAGGTCACCCTGGGCACAAGGCCCCGGGCGAACTTTGGCGCTGACTCGCTCGGTTTGGTTCCTCTTTGGGCTAGTTGCCCGTTCTTTCTTGTGTGACTTCTCACATTTTTTCATGTCCTCTTGACCGCCCTCCTGGTTCTGGCAAGCAAGGATAGTGTCTTCAGTATTCATGTGACTTTGTGCTCTTGAGAGCAGTTCTGTCATACTTGATGGTGGATCTTTGGACAAAAAAAAAAGGAATTAGGAGGGCTAGAGTCCTCCCATGAATGCGATGATTGCCACTTTTTTTACATTGAGAAGATAGGTGAGAGGCTTTCTGTGCATCCTTCCACCTATGAATTGGGAGATGAACGAGATACTTAATTTTGCAAAAGAATTGATCGAGCCCGACTTCAGCTTATTGAACCAATTCATAGCAGTTCCTTTGAGAGTAATTGCATTGGCCTTGCACATTATCTGGTTAGGGAAATTATGAAGCATCATAAGGGACTTGTAGGTCTCTAGGTGATCGAAGGGGTCTCTCAAGCCATCAAAACTTTCGATCACTGGCATTTTGAATTTGAGAGGGAATGAGCAGTTGGAGACATCGAGAATGAAAGGGGACTCAATGTGTTGCACCAATGTCTCAACCACCTATGGGATGTGTGTTTTTACCATATTCATGACATTACCCAATTTGTCATTGCCCTCCTGGAACTTTCGTTCCCATTGGTCCTTGACTTGTGGGTAAAGCTACTATGTTTTAGCTTTGTCCCTCAACTCCTTGATTTTTGTCATGTTGTTCCTAAACATTGGGTAAACTCTTTTCTGGATGTTGTTGCTCAGTTAAGAGTTGCAATATCTGTCGATTCTGGTTAACCAAATCTTCCATATTTTTGTTCCAATTTGTTTACTCTCAAAATTTCCTTTTGCGACACCGTTGGATTCTACAGATTTGACCATTGGAGGGTTCTTGTCCTCTATTTATATAAAGGTGGCACAAGAACCCGAGCTGATATGGATTCTCTATAGCATATGAATCTCAGCTAGTTTTGAATTAGTCAAACCACGATGAACTAGGACTGCCAAGCTAAGACGTAGGCTTGGTGAGCTGGCGAGTTAGGACTAGGCGCAACCAAGATATGAAGCTCCTCTACCGGGCTATCGAGCTCTTCTGCTGAGCTCGTGCTTGTTTTACGATCATCAAAAGTATTATTAAATCAAAAGCATTTGTATAGATGCTTAGAAATGTTGGAAGGGCAACATAAAAAATCAAAATATTCTATCACTATTGACATTTGTATGGGGATTAGTTGTTTTCAGGGCTATTTTAGCCAATCAAAATTTTTTTACTTTTTTTTTGACATTTTATAGTAGTATAGATACGTACAAGTATATGATTTTTAAAGGATATGAGGTGTGTGGTTTCAAGTTGTTACTTTTAAAATTATTAATAACAAGAATATCCCTTACCTTAATTAAAACGTTTATAAGTCCTTATATTTTTTTTTCTTACGTCAATTACTATATCTCTTTTCTCTCTCCTCTTTTTTCCATTTTATTAGCTCTTTCATCTCTATTCCTTCAATTATTTTCTCTCTCTTCTCTCTTCCATCCTATTATTTCTCTTTCCTCTCTCTTCCTTTAATTCATTTCTATTTCCTCCTCATCCCTTCTATGCCTTATTTAGATTCCTCTGTCTCTCTTTCTCTCATCTCTCTTCTATACCACTTTCTTGCTTCTCAAAGTGGGGTAAATTAAAAAGGAATTCTCAAGCATAGGAAAGATATCATGTTTGTAACTCGGTCGATTACTGAGGTCTTCTCCTCAGGGAAGAAGGTTGGATCAAGGGGTGATAAACAAAGGAAAATACAAACTCTGAATTTTGAAAGATTTGGTTGTAGAATTTAGCAACTAAAGAATAACAATTAAAAGAAAGACTAGTTAATCGGTAGAGTTCAACTCACTATGAACATGTATTTTGACTCAATTTCTATAAATCATTTGAGATTGTACTCAAACACACTCAAACAAAAAATATCTGATTAACACTAGATTTAAAATAAAAAAATGTGTATTCAAGTCAATTGATTTGATTTTGAAAGAATTACACTCACTTTGATTGCATTGATTCCAAGAATTACCCGTGCCAGACTTAACTATCTATGGGTAAGCAAGAAGATAAACATATTGAAAGTGTTTTTAACTTTAATCATTCAAATAACCCAAAATACTTAATCATTGGAAAAACCCTAATTGAGTCAAAATCCCCAATTCAGGCACCAGACTCCCCCATCCGATCAAACCGAAGTATGACTACTCACTCATTATCGAATTGCAAATGAAGGCAATTAAAGCGAGCATGATTGTAATTGAAAGCAAGGAAAACTTGAATTGGAATGTAGAGACTTGAAATTGAATTGCAATAATGTAAATTGTGCACAAAGTAAAACTTGAGAGTAAGAGTGTTGCAAGAACTAAAGAACGTGAAATTAGACAAAGCTTGTAACCTGAAGAATGGAGAATACTCCTGAAATCAAAGACTATAATTCTAAACATAGGATATAAGAAGAAAGAAAGAACGATGAAAGAAAGTCTTCTAACAATGATTTTTACGATGCCTTCTCTTTTGTCAGACTTGGTATTTATAGGAGAGCATATGATGATTTTTCTCCTTTTAGTTCACCAATCACGGCCTTTAAAATAACCAGCAGATTTCTTTTCCAAATCTTTCCTCACAGCAGAATTATAGTAACCTACCGGAAGGAAGTAGAAAACGACCTACCGGTAGAACTGTTCACTATTTTGCACGAACTAGTTGCCCTTCTCTTCTACTGGTAGAACACCTTTCTGTTTCAAACCTACCGGTAGAATAGTAGTCACCTACTGGCAGAAAAAATATCTATTTTACTTCTACGAATAGGATTGAACTCTACTGGTTGAATCAATTTCTACCTCCAGTTGAACCGATAGAACATGTCTTTTCTTCAATTATGCTTGCAGTGGCTTGGCTTCGCTCCTGAATCTCCTAGCTCATCCTCCAAATCCTTCATGGCATTGAAATGTACGCAAAACCTTATTTTTACATGAATTCACTTGCAAACACCAATTTCCTCCACAAAATATAAAACTAAAACTAAAACAAAGGAATTAAGTAATAACACAACTAAGATGGATGATATGAGACCAATAATATGTAATATTATGCTCTCATCACCACTCTTTCTCTCTCCTCTCTCTTCCCATCTCTCCCTCCTATATCTTGTTTAAATTTATGTATCTCTCTAACAATGTCCACATTCATAGGCTCGGGGGTCACGCAAGGCTAACTCCACCCTTGATTGGAAAAATTCTCAAGGATCGAAAAATTTACCTCATTGAAGTCTACAATGCTCAATCATCACTAGCCAGTGAGTGTACTCATTCGTGTACCTCTCTGCGTACTTGGGAGTCTAAAATCGAATGCCTCATCAAAGATTACCTTGACTTCTTCAAGAATTTCCTTAACCCTAGCCCCCTTTTCTCTTCAGGGAGGCATGACAACAAACACTCTATGTATCTAGGCCTAAGTGTATGGATTTCATGAATCAAGAACCAAATCAACGTTAGATTGTGTTTGTGAATGATTTTGAGTGAAGGCTGGGATCTCTACTGGAAGATTTTAGAATGCAAAGGGGTCATCTATTTTCGTATTAGAAACCTAGGTGTTGATTGCTTGTAGAGGTCGCTTGAGCAGTTTGAGGGTCACTCGAGCGATGCCTAATGTTATGTTGTCGAATTGAAAGTTCATATTTCAGCACTTTTCAAACCATTCCGACTCCTCATATAATCCTCTAACCCATCCTTTAAGCCTAAAAAAAATCGTGCATAAATGTATGTACAACCTAAATGCAACGAAATGTACATGCATGGATGAAATATGGATCAAAATATAATATAATTTTCAAATTTAACAAATAAGAGCATAATGTCATCAATTATGAAAATCACACATGTTTACATCATAGCAAATCCATCTTTATTTCATCATCTTCAGGCATTACTCTAAGGCATATTAATGAATATAGTACTCAGTTTTCATGCATTCTATAGCTATGTCCTCTCACTTAGCTTAATTTCAGTCACACGTTTCAAAATTTGTATCTTTGATCAATTCATGTATAACATGTGTGAAACCAAACTTTACACAACTAGGAATCCATCTAGATTTTTTCTCATTTTTTTAGACCCTCCACCTATTTTTTTACATCCCTTCTACTCATAATGGCTTCAATTAGCACAATTGTGAAATTTGTACTTTACAAAAGGATGCTTCTAAATGTGTGTAGCTTTAGCTCTTTGAGGTTTACAAGCGAGCAATTACAATAAGCATATAGTACTCTCAACAATTGAAGTGTAATTGACACTAGCCATTCATTTTTTCATGCCTCACTTTTATATTTGGCCACATTGGGCTCTGTACTCCCATTTGGTTGTTTGACATCTTTTTAAGAGATTTGGGGATTTACTAAACTTTAGCTATGTGTTCACCTATCACCAACACTTAGAGTCATGTTAGGTCATTAACCATCAAGTTATCAAGACTCCTAAGTATGAAGGTGAATGGTTGGGCGTACTCTTAGTTTTATGAATTTTCACAAAGATTATACTATCCAAGCATGCTAAGGTGAAAGAGAATTGGTTCAACGATCATGCACTAAAACTTATAAGCACTAAATTTTCTATCCCCTAATATGGCTCATAGCAATATACTTAACTTTTATTTAAAGATCGATACACTACAAATCAAACCAAAGTGTGATTACCATTGCTGGTGAAAAATTTGCACCAACCTTTATGCAAGCTGGTTAAATGATTGTTAGGGGTGTCCAGGAGTCGGGTTGGTCCACGAGACCCGTTACCCAACCCGAAAAAAAAAGGCTCGAAACCCGATAGGACCGATAGTTGGGCCACCCGATCTCGAGCCCAAGCCCAATATCCTTCAAGAGAGGGCTTGGGACTACCCCAAAGCACATTACCCGGCCCAAAACCTGGCCCATTAGCCCACCCAAAAAACCAGTTGAAACCCAACCCAAGTACCCACCCGCTCGTCCACCTATTTTGTTTGAAAAAAAAACAGACCTTTAAAAGTTAGGTGGGATATTCCTCTAAGAAAAAGTTATTTACTTAAATACTAAGTTGAGTAATCTAGGGTACTATTCATTTTATTCATTATTTACTAAAATACTAAATAATTCCTCTCAAATAAAATTAGGGTTAATTGCGCTAGAGGTCCCCAAAGTATGAGTTTGTCTCATTTTGGTCCTTAATATTTCAATTGCATCATTTTGGTCCCTAAAATATTGAAAATATTTCTATATAGTCCATCAAGTTGATAGCGTCCACATTGTTGACGATTTTTTATTATAAACCTATCATGTAATACCTAAATATGAGTAAAAATATAATTTGGATAATTCTTGACCAAATTTCTATGCAAATTTTGGTTAAAGAGGTATCCAAATTATACAGTTTTGATCATGAGATATCTAAATTTTAGTTAAAAGCTACCCATATTACACATTTTGGTCAACAGTGACCCAAATTTAGGTCAAGAGCTACCCAAATCATTTATTGTCCATATTTAGGTATTGCGTGACAAGTTTATGATCAAAAACCATTAGCAATTTAGATGTTGTCTGCTTGAGAGACCACATAGAAACATATTCAATATTTTAGGGACCAAAATGATGCAATTAAAATATTGTGGACCAAAATGAGACAAACATCATACTTTTGGGACCTCCAGTGCAATTAACCCATAAAATTATTTATTATTTACTTTTTTTCCATTTTGACTCTACTTTTAATAAAAACTTTAATTTATAAAAATACCAAGTTGGAAACTAGCCTACCCCTACCCGAAGCCTAGGTCGGCCCATCCGATAATTCACCTAGGTAAGGGTTGAAATTGCATACCTCTGGTATTTTCCCTAGGCTTCCTTTTATAGTAGTTTAAATGGGTGGTTGCTTGCTTGGTGGTTTCCGTTGTATTCCCAATTGTCACACAAGAACCCTCTTATGTGTATGGCTTATATTTGTGGGTGAGTGTCACTCTCACTCAGGTTCAAATGCAAGAAATGGGAAACAGAATGATGTGGTGTGAAATGAATGAAATGTGAACAAAAATGCTTCTCAAGCGTAAGAAGACTTTTGTCTGTTGTGTTTTACTTGGAAAGTATTCCAAGGTCGTCTCCTCAGGGAAGGAAGGGAATTGTGTGAAGGTGATTTTGTAAAAATGAAAAGTGCAAAATCTTTTGAAGTTTGAAGTTGGTGAGTTGTGTTTTTGATTAAAATTGAAATGGGAAACAAGTGTTGGCTAATCCAAAAGGTTCACTCCAATGGGAATTCCAAATCAACTCGAAACCTTCCTCCAATAGTGCCTAGATGCTCGATTGATTCGTGGGAAGCTCGAGACAAGATGGAAGTGAGGATCCAAGCATAACCCGTGACAAGTCTACGGGATATCAAAGACTCAAAACCATGTCCACACCCCAACCCAGTCAAACCGAACCATCGTACACCGAGAGGGGGAAATAAAATGAGTTGAGATAGCACACTCAAGAGGAAATCTCCCTTGGATTAGCCAACTAAAAAATCTAGCTACTCATGAAAGCAAGAAAGAATTGCATAATGTAAAGAGACATACTAAAGGAAAGAAGATTAGAACTTAGTTTAATGCAAGAAAACAGAAACTATGAAGTGAAATATGCTATACCCATTTTAAGCTTAAAAATGAAGATAACTTACTGCAACAATGGTGAAATCTAAAATGTAGTATTAAACTTGAAATGTACTTGAAGTAAATGACATTAAAGATAATAAAGAAATTTTACACAAGTCTTACAATAAACTACAAATGAAAGGATGGAAGAAAATGCAAAAACAAACTTATCTATCTACTATTCATCTTCTTCTTTGGAACTACTCCTAAGCTTAGGTAGCCACCCTTGATAATCTTGTGGGATGCTGAATATATGGAGTGTGAGAGACTTCAAATTTCGTCTATGAGGCTCCCCCTAGCCTGTGTGCAGGCCTCCCATCAATAGGAGGTTGAGTTGAAGCTTGGACAGGCTAGGAGAAGGCTAGCCTACAACTCCCCTGGCTGCCCCCTTCTCTCCCATCCTCATAAATGCAATGGCCTCCAAAGTCCAAGCAAGGGTGTTGGGAGGCATGTAGATGTGTAAGGGATGTCAGGGGACAAGTGGGAGAATCAATGGTGGGACCCCCAAGCAAGTGGAGCATGAGTTGCAGGCGTTCTGGGCATTCTGGGAAAAACCTTCCGAAAGGTTTTTGTAAACCTTCCGGAAGGTCGATTCTAGTAGACAAAACCTTCCGGAAGGTCTTCCAAAAGGTGATAGCTTAGGACCGATTTTGGTATAATTATCATAACTTTTACTCCAATCGTTGGATTGAGCTGCAATTTTGACACAATACAGAAGACATCCAGATCTACAACTTTCATTTTTTGTACTTTTTCAGATTCGAAGTGGATCATGGTCAACAATGGGTAAAATAGAGGTACTGTGTCAAACATGGGGAAAACCAATGGGCTAAACCTTCCGGAAGGTTTTCATCCAAAATCCATTTTTCTTGGTTTCTTCACCTTCCAAGCCTCCCAATCCTCATTTAATGTGTCCATCTCTTCACCACTCATTCATACTTAGTTGCAGGGTTCCAAAATCCATTATTTACACTATAATTACCTGCAACATCAAAATTTCCACATTATTCAAAACTTTGAATAATTCTAAATAATTAAATGCAAAGATAAGTTAAAAGGAATGTAATGAGGCCATTAAATATGCAATATTTTGTGGTCATCATTGATGGGGAGTGGAATCTTTCCTCCTCCATCATTCTAGGGAGATTAAAGCCTAATTATTGGGGAGTTTGGATTTTGATATTCCTGTAAGACTCCCCTTACACTTTGGAGTCTTTCTTGAGTGGTAGGAAGGACACATCTTCGTGAGGAAGTCTTTTGAATCGTAGATAAGATGAGGGGTCTCTAGCCTTTTCAACTGTTTTCCCTCCAAATGTGAGCTGTTGACCTTGACTCAGGGGTCCTTTGATTTTCAAACTGTGGATAATCTTATCTTCATGCCTTCTCTTAGATGCCAGATAGGTGGGGAGAGCTGATTACTAGGATTGGTGTTGCTCCTAGCTTTGTCTGTGCTCCCATAGCTTAGTAAATCCTCCAACTATAACTTTTTAGGTGTTAGAGCGTCACTAGAGCTTTCCCAATGACGTAATTATTTTTTTCCCATATTAGTTGCCTCTAATCAAGTTTACCCAACGTGCTCGTATCATGAGTCGTGCCTCTCGTTGCTTTGTGTCCATTATTTCCTTGATTTTCAGGAAACAAATTATGTGCGCACGTCTTTTCAATTTAAATGAGATGATTTCTTGCAACCGCCATCCTCCGGCTATTTAAACCCTCCAAAGCTCTGTTTAGGAATTCACTTAGCCTTGAAAGTTCTTAAGACCTCTGCTTTTTGCAATTTCGACTCACTCACTCTTCTGCAAGTCTTGGAATCAATTATTGAACACTTCGGTTGGGTTCCTCCTTTGCAATTTATTTATTACAGATTCTTCTTCTTTTCTCGAAGATCTTCCTTAAGGAATTTGGATTTTTTTTCTTGAATTTTCAATATGTTACCCTTTTTGTGGCAATCACGGATTTCTACTTGAATTTCTTTTAATCTTCTACCCAGTTTTATTCTTCATTCTATGTCCTTCACAATTGCCTTTTTTTTCCATGGTTTGTATGAAAACTTCTTCTAATGAGGAAACTGAGTTCAAGAAGTGGACCTTGCTAATGAGGAAACTGAGTTCTTCACGGATGACCCCTCCAGAGAGACTTCTGCTCAACTTAAATTCTATGCTAACAGCATTACAAAGAATGATCTTGCACGAATTCAGGCCCAATTCTGCATTCCCAAGTTTGTGCAATTAAGGGTCCCTATTAATGGCGAGAGAGCTTGTGACTATCTTGAGGCGAGATCTATTTTTATGAACTTGCTCTGACTGCAGGGCTCAGGGTTCTAATTTTTTCCTTTATTCACAACTTCTTATCTTTTCTAAACATAGCCCCTACCACCTTCCTCTTGTAAGTTTGTAATGCCTTCTTGATTCTATTTCCTCTTTGTGAAAAGATAGGAAATTGATGACTTCTTTCATTTGTTGTTGACAACGTGACTTTGCCAAATGAGTTTCTAAATAGTTTAAAGGTAGTCGAAAGCCACAAAACCAAATATTTTGGTCTTATTGTGACCAATTCATACCTTTCAAGTACAAGATGGGGCCAGAGCCCCAATCTGCTATCATTATTGCAGCTGTGCCCCTTAAAAGTAGTTGGTCGACCTCTTCTCTTGAAGTGCAAAGCTTTTTTAGATAGGGAGTTATGATTTTATTCCTTGGTGTCTTATTCCCTTTGGAGGCCTTCCACCAAAGCTTGATAAGAAAGCCCTTTCGAGAGGTCAGGACTAAACAATCTTCAAAGGGTTTCACTAGCTAGGGGTGTTCACCCTACCCTATGGGTAGGAATTATGGTATTCCATCTTCCTACTCGATACTTTTTGGAAGAATTTTTTCTTGGCCTACCCTATCTGATCAAAATGTACTATTCCTATTTGAATTCCGTCCAGAACAATCAGGTAGGAAGTCGGGTAGGAAATCGAGTGAACACATATTTTTTAGTTATTAATTTTTGGATCATTTTAACAATTCAATTAAGTAACCTGCACCAATTAACCAACACAATAAACTAATAATACTAAAAAAAGCACAATAAATTCGATAATACATAAATAATTACAATAAAATACAACAAGAAAGTCATAAACATCAATACATCATAAGTGGGTTTGACTCTGAGAAAGTGGAGGAGGCATAGGAATTTTAGGGTTTCTACACACATTAACACACACACACACACACACACACACACACACACATATATATATATATATATATATATATATATATATATGTATATATATTCGGGTAGGAATACAAAATTTTTATGGGTATTTCACATTCCTACCCAATTTTTGCAGAATACCAAAAATTCTTTCGTTGGCCAACTCGATTTTTTTCGGTAGCCGATCAATAGGGTCGGAATATGCGGGTAGTCAAAAATTTGGACACCCCTATCACCAGCTCTCCTCTCCCAATTTCTAAGAGATTCAGGTTAGGGAGTTTTCCTGCCTCCAAGGTTCCCGCTATTGTTTCAACCTCTACAGAGGTGATTTCCCTTGATGTGGAATCCTCCCCTAACATTCTATGATCAAGAAAAGGAAGAAGATAGGAAATGGGAAACTTCATGTTCATGAGCCTACATGGTCATTCCTTGCTTCTACCCTTTCTGCTCCTACTGGCAAGACTGGTAGTGTAGTGAAGAATATGTGGAATGATCTTGAACTTGCCGTGAAGAAATTCCAGTACTTTGTTTCTGGTCCTAAATTTTAGGAAGCGATGAAGTTGGGATCGTTTAAAATATCTAGCACGATAGCCCACAACTTCTGCAAGGTAGTTCTTAGATCCTGATACCTCTTTGCCTCCTTTGCTTTTAGCAGCTCTGACACCCTATCTCTTTTTTTTTTTTTTTTGTGTGCCAGATGGCTATACTAGCGATAGGGATAAGCTACGTAGCTTATATGGAAGGGAACAATGTGAACGACCAGTTGGAGGCTACCCTTTAGGAAACTCTATCTACTAAGGCGAGGCTCTCCTCTCGTGAGAAGGACTTAGTGTCTGCTCTTGCTAATTTGGATGATATTAAGAACTCCTTAACGATTAAGAATACTTCCAAGAATTTACTAAAGGAAGCCTTAAGGTGGTCCCAAAAAGAAGCGAGCAAGGCTAAAGAGAGAGAAAAGGAACTCGCTAACCACATATCCACTTTTTCAATGAACTCTCAAAAGCTCATCAAGGTTGTTGAGACTGCTGTTGTGGCTACTTTCCAAAAGTCTGCCAAATTCATTTAGTTTAGTATAACTTATTGGGATACTGGCTTTAATGATATTTTTCGCCAAGCATTGGCGTTCTATCCTGACCTTGACATTTCTACTATCAAGTTGGATGATGACGAGACTCCCCTTGGGCAGATTGTAGGCAAAGAAGGGAGCTCTACTAGTGATCAAATTGCTCCAACCTAAGGGGTCAGGATAAGTGTATGACGATGGTTCAGAATGTTAGTCGAGCTTTAGATACGACAACAGGTTAAGGCAACCCTCTTGTAACCTACAAATGCAAGTCGAAGACTGGAAACCAGAGGAACTCCAAGGTTCGACCCTCCAATGGTAAATTCAGTCAAAGATATTTTAGGGATCAAAGGAAGCTTTTGATCATGTTGGATTCATTCAACTCGATCTCCTTCTTGGCCTCCCCTCTTATAGGCTGTATAGTTAGGTAGTTAGCAGATCCTGCTCAGCCTACTTTAGCTGAGTTGGTTACTCCACTTCCTTGACCCAGTCTTGCCAGCTAAGAGGAAGTGGTGGTTGAGTTGAACTAGTAAAAATCCTTCTAAGGTAGGACTCTGCCGAGTTAAAAGATTCTTATGGTGGAGAGCTACCAAGCTGGAACTAATCCGAGCTACTGAGCTGGGTATTCCGAGCACGTGCCTTTTCCTATTTATCAGTTGCTCCTAGTTTAAATTGACATGACTTACACTTGGTTCACATTTAATGTTTTTTTTCGTTAGTGCATCGAGAAACTGCATCATGGCTCATGTGGATGTAACCGCCAAAGAGCAATTGTGTGGCTAGTATTTAAACACGCTTCTTTGTCAGAGTCCAACACACCTCAAGAACTCATCCAAGAGCCTGGGTACCCTTCTCTTCCTTAATCTTGATCTTCTTAATTCTTGATTATTTACTCAGCTTGCTTGGACTCTTCAAGCTTGAGTATTTAGGTTGGAGTCACACCTTTCAATTCTACTTCTATCATTTTTATTTTTTCAAGTGGAAAGGTTACAGTCTTGATCACCTAGACCTCTTTTTTGATCAATTTTCCCAATCCCGACTCGAATTCGTCTTTGATTCTTGATTATCTCTTCTTTCTCATAGTTCTACTTGCCTTCCCCCACCCAATTTATATATCCATCACCATTGTTTCCCAGCAATGAGTGATTCGGAGAGAACCCTCTCAGGGACAATGTCTCCCTTGTTGTTGAGGCTGATAGGGCCAACGAAGAACCAAATTCTATCCTAGAGATTACTTCTTTTTCCATTGTTGTAGTGGGGGCAGAACAATTTCAAAGTTCTCTCGATGAAAAGGCAATAAATGAGATTAAGGAACTCTACCAGATCCCTCATTCTGTTCACATTCGTCTTCCCTCTTTAGAAGAAACCACAAGCAATGAAGTCTATTTCTACAAATCAATTTTTGAGCCTAGTCTTCGATTCCCTATGCCAAAATACATTAGGGAAGCCCTCTAATACATAAATTTTGTCCCCTCTTAGTTAAATCCAACATGTTGGGGGGTTTTTGGTCGGCATCGATGTTCTCTGGGCTAGAGCCAATGATGTGGGTGCACACCTAACCTTAGAAGAGCTTTTATACTACTACAAGCTCACACCCTGCTCTAGGCAGAGCAAATGGTGGTTCTACCTGTCGAAAAAAGAGATAATCGACCTCCTCACCGGCTATTCCTCCAATGTGAAGGAATGTAAAGACAAATCCTTCTTTGTGGCTAGGTCCGGTGGGGAGTTTGGTCTTTCTAATTCCCTTACTGGAAGACCTCTTTTGGTCCTCGCCTCTAGGAATCTCCTCCCCTTTCTCTTCGTGAATTGTCTATTTCTTTCTTTTGGTTTCTTTTCATGTGGATTTATACTAAAATACTTTCTTGGTGCAGTCCTCTTCCTACTGAACTTAAATTTTGAATTAATAGGGCTTTGGCTTACCATACTATGAACTTCCCTAACCTAGTCACCAATTAGGCATTGTCTGAGTGCCAGCTAGGCCCTACTTATATAGCTGTTGTGGTGCTTTTTATGATTCGTCACCAAAAGTACCAGTTGTTTATCTATTATTTATGACAAATTGCATTGATTCTGAGTTATTAATTAAATAATCCCTTGAGTTTATGATTTGATTGATTTTTAGTGTTTGGATATTTTATCAGGTGAACCAAGTAAATTGAGCCGAATTGGAGTGCTTGGTAAATCGACCAGATGATTAGGAATTACAAAGAAATCAAGGGGGTCAAAGTGTAATTAAAGCGGAAGTCAACAAAGTCAATTTGGATATTGTGGAACCAGTTCTGGATAGCTAGATGCATCCGAACGCGAGTCCTACATCCGAATGCAAGATCTAATGTTGAGAAGCTTGGAAATTGGCTAAGTCTTTTTTACGATACGTAATGCTTCCGTCCGAACGTGAGTCCTGCGTCCAAAAGCACCTGCTAAATATGGGATTCCAAAGAATTCAAGGTGTTAGGACGTGGATTTGTGTGCAGACTAAGATTTGATGATACAGTTTATCCTCGTTAGGACGTAACAAGCCGTTCGGACTTAGACCAAGGAGAAGACCCCAGGCTATGAGGCTTGCTTCCAAACGCGAGTCTTGCGTCCAGATGCGTGTATTGGATTGAGCACCATTCAGTTTCACACTAGTAGAGGATTTAAAGATTTTTAGATAGGAATTTTATTATTATTTATTTTTTATATTGTTATGTATAAATAAGAAAAGAGACAATTGGTTTGGGATGGTTGCTTGCTCTTCTTCATCGTTCTTTTCCCTTAGTTAATTTTTAAGTCTTTTGAGATAATCTCTATGGCCAGTGAATAATCTTCCTTGTACTCTCTAGTTAGGGTAGGGTTCTTGGATTGTATATTGAATATTTACGTTAATGCTATTATTCGTTTATTGTTCTTGAATGATTTATCATTTCTGTTATTCCATTGAATGAATAATTTTAATCAACGTAATATACTTTGTATACTTGTTTGATTGTTCATCAACTGGGTTGATTCTTGGGTATGGGTAATTCTTATAATTCTCTGTGAGTTTATATTGCTACTCCTTAATTTCATATTTTCATTTTAATCAAATCTTAGTTTAAAAGTTATATTGCGCCAGTTGCTTAAACTAACGTTGGAAGTCAATTGAAATAAGAAATAATTGCATTAATATTATATTCAATACACTTGACTAGTTCCTGATCCTGATACTAGAGAGTTCCTTTAATACATAAGAATTTCTTTCGAATTAGTTACTATTGGAGTAAAAAAATGTGTCCAACTGTTCTAAAAGCTGTTTGTGATTGATCTGGGCTTGGCTACACCTTTTCCCGAGCTCTGGGTGAGGTTTCCGACAGTTGTGGTACTTGAAAAGAAAGTCGAAGACTAGAGGGATGCTCCGGGGGTCAACCCTCTGACACTCGAGTCAGTATTTGGGAAGTTAAGGTGCAATAATTGAACTAGGCTCAGTGTGCTTACCTGGGTTTTACCCCGAAGGTTCCCTTTAATAGTATTTTGATAGATATTCTAAGGAGACTGCACTCTAAGCTCTCCTAGTAGTTTGAATTTGCTTGATCTACTTTCGGTTGAGGAGTCTTGGCTTCGGTGGACTTTATCCTTTGTTGGGATAACCATCCAGAGTCCTGACTATGCTAGGAGTTTGTTTGATCATGCAGACAAGGCTTGCCGAGGGTGGGATCTTATCCTTATCCCTTGGCTGCCTTATCTTCTTCACAGTACTTAAACGAATCCCGCTCGTTGAATGAGTCTTTTGTAGATGAAGTTCTTATCTTTGAAATTGGAGATAAGCTTTGGCATCCTTCTGGTTTTCTCATCCCACCAGGTTGGGAAAAGTTGATTATCTGAGCTCATTATACCTCTAGCTTTCCTTTCTCTCTAACAGGTTAGTCAACAGTTGCATTTCAGTAGGTAGTGCCAACTTGGACCTTTCCCTTAGTTTAGATTAAATATTCCCCCATCAGTTGCCCCTACTCAGGTTTGCTGAGTTGGTGGAGATTTATTCCTGCTGGAAATCTGACCGTTATCTCTCTCTGATTTTTGAAGTGCATTAATTGTGTGTCTTTTCAAATGAAGTAGGCAGGGTTTTTGTAACCACCATCCCTTAGCCTATTTAAAGGGTGGTTAGGGCCTTTGGATTGGCAAAGTTTTCCTTCCGTCTTTGATCTCTCTCCTCATAAACGAGCTATATGTTCTCCTTTTATGGTTTTCCAAGTCAAAAAGACTTATCTCTTTTCCATTCCTTGTTGTTCTTACTTTCCATGGCCTCTAAAAAATCTTCATAAAAATTTCCCTCGTCCTCTACTCAAGAAGTGGGAATTGAAGAGGCTAGACTTATGGAGGATACTCGAGGTCTTTCCCATCTTCGCTCCAAATTCTGCATTTCTGATTCCATCTTACTAAGAGCTCTTGGTGGTGATGAAAGAGCTTGCGATTATCATGAAGGGGAGGTCTGTATGAATGAAGCATCCTTCAATTCTGGATTCAAATTTCCTTTTTTTTTCCTTATGTTCGCGAATTCTTGTCTTTCTTGAACATTGCTTCTGCCCAACTCACCCCAAATATTTGGAAGGTGTTGATTGGGCTTGGTGCCTTGTGGAGTTCTGCCCATGGCATTGGATTTTTTCCACTGTCAGAGAGGTCCTCCACTCCTTTCAAATTAAGGTGGGTACTGGCCCAAGCTTGGGCTGGTACTATTTTACGAAGAGGGCTAACAACGCTAATTTGCTGGCAAAAATTCCTTCCCTGCCAAAGAATGGGAGGATTAGCTTCTTCTTAGTTTCTTGTTCTGGATGTGAATTCGATCCCTCTAAACCTTTGGTTGTAAACCCTATGAGGGTTCTTTGCAAATGGGGCGTAATGCCTACATCAGCCTCTGGTAAGTTTCCTACTTTATTTTCTTGAATTCCCTTTTTATTTAAAGAAACCAAGAATTAAGAGATTCTAGTCTTTGCAGTTGACATCTCATCTCTGGGTAAAGAGATTCTTGACAGAGTTTCTGTAGCTCAAAGCCACAATTTTAAAGAATTCAATAGCTTGGTCACAGAGGTCAATCTCTATAAATTGAAGATGAGATCTAAACCTCCCGCTCTTATTGTTGTACCTCTGAAAAGTAAGTTCTCTACTTTATTTGTTCATGTTTGTGCTATCTCTCGACTTTTTCTCTCATCTTGTGAGATTTATATTGCAGCCTTAGCTCCTTAACTTGATATAAAGTTGGATAGAGAGGTCCTTAGGAGTATGAGAGCCAAGCAACAGAAGGAAGGATACAACAGCCCTCCCTTGCCAATTTCAAAGAGACTAAGGTCCACTAACTCCCCTACTTCCAAGTTACCCCCAGCAATTTCTAGCTCCAAGGAGCCCATCCATGTGGAGTCTTCCCAGATATTTCATTAATCAAGAAAATGAAGAGTATTGAGGGCAAGCTGTCTGCCCTTGCTCCTGGCGATACTTCAGTTCCTAAAACCAAGACCACTGCCTCAATAGTCTAGACCAACAAAGAATTTGATGTAAAGTGGTTTCAAGATATTATCCTAGGGGCAGAGGTGGAGAAGATAGTGAAGATGGGGTCCCTAAAATTTTTTGAGTCCATGGCTTATCACTTTGGGAAGGTAGTACATATCTCCCCTCTTCTCCCTATTCTTCCATGTTCTTATTCTAATATGGACTTTCTTTGTTTCAGCTGGTCATTCTTGATTCTGTAATGAGTTGTCTGAATTTTATGAAAAAAGATCCCATCAAGGATCAGTTGGAGAAGACTCTTTTTTAGACTTTGTCTTTGAAACAGATTATTTATTCTCGCGAGAAGGAGTTAGTGTCTGTGCAAGATGAGTTAGATAATATCAGAACTCCTTAAAGATCAAGAAAGTTGCGAAAAGTGGTTTGGAGGAGGCTTTGAGGAAGGCCCAAGAAGGCCAAAAAAGCTTAGAAGGATATGGCCAACCAGCTTTCCTCCATGAATGATGAAGCCAAAGTTGCCATGAAGAAAGCTGTTGATGAAGCAATAGAGAACTTCAAGAATTTTTTTGAATTTCTCGAGCTTGGGATAAACTACTAGGATGCTAGCTTTGAAGATTTTCACTAGCAAGCTATGGTACTTTACCCCACTACTGATTTTTCTTACATCCAACTTGACCCCTCTGTCCCAGCTTCTACTTCTGCTGTTCTCCCAGCTGCCTCCTTTGCTACCCCATTGCTACTCTTTCTGCTGAGGATGGTGAAGGTGATTCTGATAAGGAGGATTCCTCACTAAAGGATGGCGAGGATTATGTTTATAAGAGACTATTCTACTCTCTCTTTTTTAGACTTCTGAGTTTTTTGTAAACAAAATTTTAACTTAGTAATGAAAGTAGCTTGGTAGTTTCTATAAACTGCTATTTCTTTATACTGCTCTTGCTTTGACTATTTTTGCCTTGCTGATTTTTGGGCTTTTTAATTGCCTTCATTCGAAGGTCAAGCTTACCAGGTTTGCACCCTGGCAGTTTTCCTCTCTACTCTATATGGAGAGTATTTTGCTGAGTTTGGAGTACTGCTAGTTAACCAAGTTGGTCCCCAGCAAGCCTTGGCGGGGCTAGGTCTTTTTAATTCAATGAATGGAAGGCCTCATAGCTTTCCTTTTTTTATTCTATTAGAGGTAGGCTCTTTCTTTAGAGGTTCTCTTCTCTTTCCAACATTTTTAAATAAGGTGCTTTCTTTCTGAAAGCCTGGTTTCCTCAAGATTGAGCTTTCTCGAGGTTTTTGACATGAGATTCACACAAATAATTTTTGAGAGATGAAACAAACATCCTTTATTGATCTTATAAGAAAAATTTTCCATAAGGCTTATTACAAATTGAAATAAAGAAATCAAAGTGAGAAAGATGAACTACCATCCTTATTTATGCTTTCAGAAAGCCATCCTCACTGATAGTACTTCTTAAGGTGTTCAACATTTCAAGAATGTGTTAGCTTTCTTCCATTCAATGTCTGCAGCTCATAGGCTCCATGCATTATCATCTCAGTAGCCTGATAAGGCCCTTCCCAGTTCAGACCCAGCTTTCCATGCTTAGGATCCTTGGAGGCTTAGGTTACCTTTTTCAAGACTAGGTCTTCTAGGGCAAACTCGCGGATCTTGACTGATTAACCCTAAATAGTGCATAAATGAATTAGGGTTTAGGATTAATTGAGTGCATAAAGTAGGTATTAGTGATTCATTTATAAAATTATTAGGATTAATGCGTAGTTTGTACATTTTGCAGGGTTTCAAGCTTAAATACGGAAGTTTAAGAGGACCAAAGTGCAAAGGCTACATGAACAAGGGGAGGCAAGTATAATTCACAAGTTAAAGAGTCAACAAAGGAAGGTTGGCAAAGCAAAAAACCAAGGGATCTCCATCATCCGGATGGTGGTGGTGGCGTCCGAACAGTGCTTAAACCGCCTCAAATCTCTCTCCTCTCCCATTGGTCTAATTGAGTAACAAAAACACCCTGATTGGTCTGTCTGGGTGACTACTGCCTTGAAGCACCTCTCCAGTTCCTATAAATACCTGAGTTCAACCATTTTTCAAGAGATTCACCAGAGATCAAGAAGAGTTCAAGACAGAGAGAAAGAGAGGATTCAGGAGGAATTTCAGTCATAAAACGAGGATTCAGAAGCCCTGCCCTAATCACTTCTTAGTCAGAATTTTTTCTACTTCTACATTTTTGTTTATCCTTTCTACTTGGAAGGTTGAACCTCTCTCACTTTTGTGCCCTAGCTGGTAATAAGAGTGGCAGTGTTTCAGCCCTTCCTCAGGGAAGGACGTTGTGTATTTTGTTTTCGGTTGTAATGGGATTGTCTCACTCCTATTGCTTGTCTATAGCAATGAGGTGTGAGTAGTCCATTTATACTCTTCGATGAAGGGTGAAAGCATGTGTTATACTATTTAAGTTATGGAAATGCCGATGTTTTATTTATGCATTAATGTTTATGCCTCCCTTAATTGATGGATGGTTACTATTATAATATGATCATGGTTATGAACACCGAGCAGAGCTTAACGCTATATACCATATTATCTATAATTACTATGTATTTCATGCATGATACGGTGATGCACGTAGTTGAGATTTATGTAACAATCAGGAGATTGATTATAGACGGGTTAAATCTTGGCATAGTCAATGTTTTTAATTAAATGCATAAACTGGAACTCCGTCTTCATTGAATCATCAACCTGTCGATCGAATAGCTGGGGTAAACCTTTTGATTGGTTTACCTTCGGGTTTACTAGGGTTATTTGATTGTTGCATGGTACATAGACCTTCTGACTAACCTAATCAGTTGTTATGATATGATTCAGTTATACATCAAACCTACCGGTTGCGCTACATTATTGGATTTTTGGGATGTAAAGGCCAAAATGGGTCTATTCTTTTGGGATAATGCTGTAAATTTTATGGATGACTTTATGAAGTCTTATTTATTGATGGATTATTTTAGTGCTCTCATGATATGAATGTTTTAGAATGTAATGCCGTCCAGGGTGTGTTTTGGGGTGTTACAAAGATGGTATTAGAGCCTAGGCTTTAGGTCTTACATGGGAGCTGTAGGTTATGGATTACCACTAGAGATGTAGGTTTAGGGTGGAGGAAATTGTTAAGTTAAATTTTGTATATGCCTTGTGCTTATATCAAGACATCCTACATATCACTGTAGTTTATATCTGGCACATCAAGGGAACTAAATTATGGATTGATGTGCAGGATGGACGGGACACGGGGACGCGGACGTGGGCGTGGCCGTGGAGGTCAAGCGAATCCACCACCACCACCACCTCCGGATGCCATGCAAGGCATTTACCAATGCTTGAGGGAGCTCACCACTTTGGTACAAAACCAAAATGGTAACAACAACCACAATGGTGGAGCTCATCCTCTCGCTCAAGTACCAGGCAATGAGAACGGAGACCGAAGGATGATAGCTCTTCGGGAATTCTTACGACAACGACCACCCAACTTCCAAGGGAGCTCCAATCCTTTGGAGGCGGATAGATGGATTCGCCGAGTGAAGAAGATTTGTGACGGCATGGGAGTTGCTGAGGAGTTGAGAGTGGGTTTGGCGACCTACCTGTTTGAGGGGGAGGCCGACTATTGGTGGGATGCCATAAAGACGAGAAGGGACACCGACATACTCACTTGGGAAGAATTCAATCAACTTTTCCAAGATAAATATTTCCCTGAATCAGTCAGAGACCGAATGAAGGCGGATTTTCTTGCATTACGACAAGGTGGTATGACCGTGGCTGAGTATGAGAGGCGGTTCGACGAGCTCTCCCGTTATGCTACGGGATTTATATCTACTGAGGCCGACAGGGCCAAGCGCTTCGAGCAGGGTCTGAGGCCGGCTATTAGGGAGAAGTTGGTGGCCCTCAGGATCTGTGAATTTGGGGACTTGGTGGACAGAGCTGCACTGGTAGAGAGAGACATAGAGGATAGCCAGCGACGACAGGGCTTCTCGAGAGGAGGTCCGATACGGACGGGTGCTAGCACTAGTGGGGCACAAAGACCGACACCATACCGTCGCCCCGATCAGACAGGGGGACAACGACTTTTGACAGCCCGAGGAGAGGGAGACACTCAGACTAGAGCCGGTTTTATCCCACGATCCTGCTTTGCATGCGGAGGTGTGGGACATCTTCGGATGCATTGCCCAGTCTATCCACCTCAGGGGCCGATCCAGACCGCCAGACAGGTACCAGCAGCCCAACCACCACCACCGAGGCCTGCACCGCAGCGACCGATACAAGCTCACGCCCCCGGCGGCGCCAACCAAGGGCGAGTATTTGCTTTGACTCAGCCGGAGGAGGACATTGCCAACGTCGTTATGGAAGGTATCATCCTTATTTATAATTCTTGGGGCCGCATATTATTTGACCCCGGTGCAACACACTCATTTGTACGCACGACATACGCACTTGATTTGGGATTGAGTTTCGCGAAGTTAGAGCATGTTATGAATATTAGCTTGCCCACGGGAGAACGGTTAGACTCTAGCCGAGTCTGCAAGGATTGCGTGCTTCGCATTGGGGAGCACGAATTGATTGTGGATTTGATTGCTTTAGAGATAAAGGGGTATGATGTGATTTTCGGGATGAACTTGTTGTCTGCTTTCCGGGCGGTAATGGATTGTTTCCGCAAGCGGATTACATTTCAGTTACCGGGAGGAGTTTTTTTTAGTTTTGTGAATAACCGAGATTCTTTCCATCCATTTCCTACTACGGGTAGTAGATTCTTAAAAGCGAAAACGGGAAGTCAATTGAGTTTCTTAGCTAGCTTGATGGGAGATAACAAGGATAAACTCCACACGGATGTGGTGTTAATTGTATCGGAGTTTTCAGATGTTTTTCCCGAGGAATTACCCGGATTACCGCCACATAGGGAAATTGAATTCAAGATCGATCTCTATCCGGGAACCGAACCCATATCTATTGCTCCCTACCGGATGGCACCTTTGGAGTTGAAGGAGCTAAGGAAGCAGTTGGATCATTTGTTGGCGATTGGGTTTATCCGTCTAAGCACTTCACCCTGGGGAGCCCCGGTCCTCTTTGTGAAGAAAACGGATGAGACTCTCCGGTTGTGCACAGATTACCGGAGGTTGAATCGGGTTACCGTGAAGAATAAGTATCCGTTGCCGAGAATTGATGACTTATTTGATCAGTTGAAGGGTTCAAAGTATTACTCCAAGATTGATCTTCGCACGGGGTATCATCAGCTACGGATTAAGGAGGAGGATATTCCTAAGACTGCTTTCCGTACCCGGTATGGTCATTTCGAGTATACGGTGATGCCGTTTGGATTGACTAATGCCCCCGCAGCCTTCATGGATTTGATGCACAGAGTCTTCTGGTCTTACCTCGATCAATTTGTCATTGTGTTTATTGATGACATATTGGTTTACTCACAGACTCAGGAGGAACATGCTCGTCATCTCTCTATGGTGCTACAAACATTGAGAGAACATAAGTTATATGCGAAGATGAGCAAGTGTGAGTTTTGGATGAAGGAAGTGAAGTTTCTTGGCCATGTTGTGTCCGAACAAGGAGTAGCGGTTGATCCCGCAAAGATTGAGGCCGTGATGAAATGGGAACCACCGAAGAATGTGACAGAAGTACGGAGTTTCTTGGGGTTAGCCGGCTATTATCGTAGGTTTGTGGAAGGATTCTCCAAGCTTGCGATGCCGATGACTCGCCTTACAAAGAAGGGGGAGAAATTTTCGTGGACTCAAGCGTGTGAATTAGCTTTCTGCACCTTGAAGGAGACGTTGACGACGGCACCTATCCTCATTATTCCGAGTAGTGGGGAAGGCTATGATGTCTACACCGATGCTTCACTACAAGGCTTGGGATGCGTTCTAATGCAAGGAGGGAAGGTAGTGGCTTATGGCTCGAGGCAACTCAAGGTGCATGAGCAGAATTATCCCACACACGACTTGGAGCTAGCTGCGGTGGTGTTTGCTCTTAAGTTGTGGAGATGTTATTTATACGGGGAGAAATTTCAAGTGTTCTCGGACCATAAAAGCCTCAAGTATATCTTCACACAGAAAGACTTGAATCTCCGGCAGAGAAGGTGGATTGAGTACTTGGAAGATTATGAGTTCACGCTCAACTACCATCCGGGGAAGGCCAATGTAGTTGCCGACGCTCTTAGCAGGAAGTCTCGGGGTGAAATCAATTCTCTTGCTGTAAATAGGTGGAAAATGATTGATGCATTGGAGGAGTACGATCTATGGGTGGATGGACCGGAGTATCAACCCTATATATTCAACCTTATAGCTCAACCGACGCTTCTGCAACGAGTGGTGGAGTTGCAATGCCTGGATTCGGAACTCGATTTGATTAGAGCCCGATTGGAGAATGGAGAAGTGATGGAAGTATGGTCTTGGAAAAATGGAGAGTTGAGATATGGGGATAAGCTATGTGTTCCCAATGATTCGTCCCTAAAGGAGGAAATACTTGGAGAGTGTCATCACTCCAAGTTTGCTATCCACCCCGGTAGCACAAAGATGTATAGGGACATGAAGCGTCAATACTGGTGAAGGGGAATGAAGCGAGATGTGGCCAAGTATGTGGCAAAATGTGCGGTGTGCCAGCAAGTGAAGATTGAGCATCAAAGGGCAGGAGGAGTCCTACAGTCTTTGCCTATTCCAGAGTGGAAGTGGGATCACATCACCATGGACTTCGTGTCGGGTTTACCATGAACGTCGCGTGGGCATAATGCAGTGTGGGTCATTGTGGATAGACTCACCAAGTCCGCTCACTTTTTGGGTATGAAGACCACGGATACATTCGAGACCTTGAGCCAACTGTATATCCGTGAGATAGTGAGATTACACGGCGTTCCGCTCTCGATCGTGTCGGATCGTGACTCTAGGTTTGTGGCGAGATTCTGGCAGAGTCTACAACAAGCGATGGGGACGGAGTTACATTTTAGTACGGCTTTTCATCCCCAAACGGATGGCCAATCCGAGAGGGTGATCCAGATTGTGGAGGATATGTTACGCACTTGCGCGTTGGACTTCAAGGGGAGTTGGAGCGACCACTTACCGTTGGTGGAGTTTGCTTACAACAACAGCTATCAGGAAAGTATTGGGATGGCACCGTATGAAGCCTTGTATGGAAGACCATGCCGATCACCGACGTGTTGGTTAGAAGCCGGTGTGTGTAGTTTGTTGGGACCGGACATTGTTCGAGAAAATACGGAGAAGATTCAACTCATCCGAGAGAGGCTACGGACGGCGCAAAGTAGACAGAAGAGCTATGCGGACCACAGACGAAGACCCTTAGAATTCAAGGTGGGAGACTACGTATTTCTCAAGGTGTCACCCAAGAAGGGCGTGTTTCGATTCGGCAAGAAGGGGAAGCTAGCGCCAAGATATACCGGACCGTTTGAGATAATCAAAGCGATAGGCAAGGCGGCATATCAACTTCGACTACCATCCCAGCTATCTGGAGTACATGATGTGTTCCACGTGTCCATGTTGAGAAGGTGTCACTCGGATGCAACTCCAGTCGTGAACTTGGAGGAGATTGAAATCCAAGACGGAGTAACCTACGAAGAACAACCGGTAGAAATTCTCGACACCAAGGAAAAAGTTCTTCGCAACAAAGTTATCAGATTGGTAAAGGTTCGGTGGCAACACCATGGAGTGGAGGAAGCTACATGGGAACCGGAGCAAGAAATGCGGGATAAGTATCCATATTTGTTCGCTACTTGATGTAAGTTTCGAGGACGAAACTTTCTTTAAGGGGGGTGGATTGTAACACCCCGCATTTCCTTTTTTTTTATATATATGTATGTAGATATATAGTAATTAATAGTGGTAAAAATGTGGATATGGGTAGAAATATGTGTTGGAGAGGTTTGGAATGGATTTGGTTGGTTTAGGAATGGATTGGACGGCAATGGAGGTCGGAACAAGAATCAGTCAGTCAAACCGTACCGGTACCGCGTACAGGTACCATACCGTACCGGTACCGCGTACCGGTACCATACCGTACCGGTACCGTGTACCGGTACCACTACTCCAGTAGCTCAACCGTACCGGTACCGAGTACCGGTACCATACAGTACCGGTACCGCGTACCGGTACCATTTATCTGACGCCCGCCGAACAGTAAAAATCGGGATTTTGGTGTTTTAAAACACCCTTTTTAGCCTCATTTGCCCCATTTCTTCATCTCCCTCTTACCCTAACCCTCCTAGAAACCCTTAGAGAGAAAGAGAGAAAGATAAAACTCAAGATAAAAAGGAAAGACAAAGGGTTCACAAGTGATCCAAGACTCAAACCTTAGGTTTCTTCAAGAACATAAGGTAGGGGTTTTCTCCCACTCACTTACATTGAGGCTAGGGTATTTATATATGTATGTTTTTGCTATCAATGGTATATATATTCTATAGAATCATCATCTCTTAGGCTTTTTGCAAAGATTACATGTTGTTAGGGTTTAATACCCATGAAATCTCGTTTCTAGTTTTAAAACCCTAGTTTTTGGGAGAGTGATGTATTTCTTCTTAAATGCTTCTTTATTATGAACTTCAAAAACCGTAGTTGTTTGTGTTGGGTAGAAAAATGATGTTATTGTGATCTCATGTATTTTCTTTGTTGGTTGGGGAATTGTTACATAATATATCTTGGGGATTTTGGAGAGATGCTTGTAAAATGATATAAATATTGGAATGGTATGCTTGGTTGGGTTGTTTGTGATGCCTTGAGGGTGAGAGGTTCCTTATAAGGATGCTCATGCCAAGAGAGGAGAGTATGTGATTTCCCTCAAGAGGTTCCTTATAAGGATGCTTGAGTTTGTGATGCCTTGAGGGTGAGAGGTTTCTTATAAGGATGCTCATGCCAAGAGAGGAGAGTATGTGATTTCCCTCAAGAGGTTCCTTATAAGGATGCTTGAGTTTGTGATGCCTTGAGGGTGAGAGGTTCCTTATAAGGATGCTCATGCCAAGAGAGGAGAGTATGTGATTTTCCTTAAGAGGTTCCTTATAAGGATGCTTAAGAAACTAAGCCTTGAGGGTGAGAGGTTCCTTATAAGGATGCTCATGCCAAAAGAGGACAGTATGTGATTTTCCTCAAGAGGTTCCTTATAAGGATGCTTGAGTAACCAAGCCTTGAGGGTGAGAGGTTCCTTATAAGGATGCTCATGCCAAAAGAGGACAATATTATATAATGTGTGGGAAATGGTTTATATTTTGAAAATGAATGTTTATTAGAATTGGTTATTATTGTTCATTTCTAGTACTATGGCTAATTAAACTTGAGATCAGTTGTAAAATGTCATTGTTTTACTGCAAAGATTATGTATGCTATTTGTGAAATGAGACCGGCCGTTTTAAATGCTTTTCTAAACCTTGTATGGGTTTGAGAGAATTTTTCTACAGAGCTTCGTGCTCACCCCCTACTGCTAACCATTTTTCAGATTTCCCGCTTGAGGAGGACTTAAGGGTCGAAGAGCCCGCTACTTGGGAGGCTCCACTTGACGGGAGTGTGGATCTCGAGGTGGACGCGTAGAGCGACCTCCTTTCCTTTTTGTACTAGACTAGGATATTCATTTTGAACCTTGTAAAGTCTAGTTTTCTTTTGTAATTCCGCTGCGCTACATTATTGGATTTTTGGGATGTAAAGGCCAAAATGGGTCTATTCTTTTGGGATAATGCTGTAAATTTTATGGATGACTTTATGAAGTCTTATTTATTGATGGATTATTTTAGTACTCTCATGATATGAATGTTTTAGAATGTAATGCCGTCCAGGGTGTGTTTTGGGGTGTTACAACAATGATTTTGTTTTATTTGTTTTTATTACTAGGGACTAATAATGTTTGGTTGGGAGTGTGATTAACCCTAAAAGAATGTGTAAATAAATTAGGGTTTATGATTAATTGTGTGCGTAAATTAGGTTTATAAAGTATTAGGAATAATGTGTAGTTTGTATATTTTGCATGGTTTCAAGCATAAATATGGAAGTTTAAGGGGATAAAAGTGTAGAGGCTGAATGAAGAGAGGGAGGCAAGTGCAATTAAGGAGTCAACAAGTCAAACAAGGAGGCTTCCAAGCATGGAAAAACCAGAGAATTCCCAACATCCGGACGGTGGTGGTGGCGTCCGAACGGAGCCCTAAACCGCCTTAAGTCTTCTTTCCTCCCATTGGTCCAGTGATGCAACGGAAGGCTGTGATTGGCTACCTAGGGTGTCTGCCACCTTACTCCCTCCTTTCAGTGCCTATAAAAATAGCCATAGTCAGCCTATTTTTAGAGAGATTCACCGGAGTTTATTCCAGTGCAAGAGAGAAGAAAGGAGAGAAAGAAAGAAAGAGCGAAACCCTGCCCTAATCACTTCTCAGCCAGAATTTTCTCTACTTCTACATTTATGTTTATCCTTTCTACTTGGAGGGTTGAAACTCTTCTACTTTTGTACCCTATTTGGTAATAAGAGTGACAGTGTTTCAGCTATTCCTTTGGGAAGGACTTTGTTGTATTTTGTTTTTGGTTGTAATGGGATTACCTCATTCTTGTTGCTCGTCTATAGCAATGAGACGTGAGTAGTCCGTTTATACTCTTCAGTGAAGGGTGAATGTATGTATGATATTGTTTAAGTTATGAAAATTCCAATGTCTTGTTTATGCATTAATGTTTATACCTCCCTTAATTGATGGATGATTACTATTATAGTATGCTCATGGTTATGAACACCGAGCAGAGCTTAATGCTATATACCAGACTATCTATAATTACTACGTACTTCACGCATGATTCAGTGATGCACGTAGTTGGGCTTTATGTAACAGTTGAGAGATTGATTATAGACGGGTTAAATCTCGCCATAGTCAATGCTTTTGGTTCAATGCATAAACCGGAACTCCGTCTTAATTGAATCATCAACCTGCCTATTGAATAGCTAGAGTAAACCTTTTGAATGGTTCACCTTCGGGTATAGTAGGGTTATTTGATTGTTGCATGATATATAGACCTTCCGACTAACCTAATCAATTTATGTGGTATGGTTCAGTTATACAGCAAACCTATCGGTTAACTTTCTAGTAAAATGGGAGTTAATTGTTGTATGATGACATTTTCAGAAATAAACAGTATGATGTATGTTGGGTCCCCGAATTGAAGAATACCTTTTTATCATTATTATTCAAATTTTTAGTTAAGTGTTTATTTGATAATTTCTAAGCTCACACCACTAGCTATTTCATTGAACACTACACACACACGACAATTTTATCGTTTTCTATTTTGAGTACCAACAGTTAGCTCCCTGGGGGTTCGACCTCAGACTTAAACCGAGAAATACTATAATTTGACCACTTATATTTTGGTGTATGACATAAATTAGGTCCAATCAACTATCATTTCCACAAATTGATGTAATGTAGAGGAAAAGGCATCATAAAAAAACCAACTAGGGTCCAACTCTCGAATGCATGATTTAGGCAAGCTTGGAGAAGATTTTTAAATCTCTCCCAACACTGAAAAAAGTGTCTCCCTCTTTCATAGAAAAATTCATGATTTGACGTCTCAATGTATTGGTTTGGTGTACCGGGAAAAATTTATTGAAAAATTCTTTTTGCAAAACTTCTCAACTTGGAATGGACTGAGCTTTCAAAAAATTTAGTCAGTGTTTAGCTTTATCTTTTAAAGAAAAAGGACAAAGTTTTAATCGCGCCATTTCAAATTTATCTTGCAGTGCACCACATACTTTCTCAAAATCTTTCAATTACAAATACGAATTTTCAAACCCAATACCATGAAACTATGGTAAAAGCAATATTGTCCCTGGTTTGATGTTAAAATTTGGAGCATTTACAGGAAAAAAAAAACACAAAGGGACACTTGTGCATGTAGGATGCAAGTATTCTATCAAAGGCCGCGCATTTTGGGCTACCTCTCCATCTCTTTGATTATTAGTCATGCTTAGCTCAAAATAGTCTGTGGATGCTCATGATGATGATGATGGACTAGACTAATTTACAGATCTTATTGATTCAGCAGACATAAACAAATATAAGCATAAAATGAACCAAACAATATATACATATATCACAATCTAAGCAACTTCCCTTTTTTCTTTCAAAGTACCGTAACACCCCGACAAAGGCTCCAAAAAACTTGACTTGATCTTTATCATAAACACCCATGTATAAGTGGTCAAGTTGTTATATATCTCAGTGAAGTCCGAGGTCAATTCCTGAGGGAGTTATCTGCTGGAAACTTAAATAGAAAAGGGTGAATGAAACCTAAAGAAAAGATTGTGAAATAAGGGATTGTGGTGTGAGCCTAGCGAATGAAAAATAAAGTGCTTAAAAATAAGATTGTTTTCAATAATTAAAAGAGAGCTCTTTAGTTTTGGGATCAGGACATGTGTACCATTGCTTGAGATTATGAAAGTGCCACCATACCACAATTAACTCCCGTGTCAATGGCAAGTTAATCGGAAGGTATTTATATATTAAATCATAAGACAGTAACCGTTAGGTTTACCGAAAGGTCTATACACCATACCACAACCAATTATCATAGTAAACCAAATGGTACATGCAATCTTTCCACAGTACACTTCAGTGATTGATCGAAAATTTTATGATTCAATGAAAAACATGGCTCCGGATTGTACTTAGAATCAAAAGCGTTGAATATGGTGAGACTTAAACCATCTATATCCACTATCTCATTCCTTGCACAATAACCAACTTAGTAAGTCATTGAATTATGCATTTACGTGCATAAGATAACATAGATGAAATGAAAATAAACATGAAAACCTGCTCGATACTTGCAAACCATGAGCATAAGTTATACATAGGTAGTACAAATTACTAAACATTAAAGGAAAGAACCATCCATCATTTAAGGGAGGTATAAAGCATTTAAGCATGGAGAACAAAAGACACTTTCAACCAGCAAGATTACACATGTCTTCGCCCCTCACTAAAGAGAAAATGAGAAACTACCCACTCTTCATAGCCATTGACATGCTAGAAAAGTGGGAGCACCTCATTCCTCCAAGTGAGGTGTAGTCTTCAAAATACAAAAGTAGAGCTAAAACTAACTCTTTCCAAAGGTGTATTTGAAACTACCCCACCTGTCTTACCAAAACAAGGTTAGAAAAAGTGAGAGACGTTCAACCCTCCAAGTAGAAAGAGAATAAATAAAAAAAAAATGTAGAAAGGAGATTTTGGCTAAGGGAGGTGTTTTGGAGAGGATTTCTTCAAGTGGAGAATGTCTTCAAATGCTTGGACTGGAAGCCTATTTATAGAAACCCCTAGGGGACAACTGGTGGCAAGGACAACCAATGGGAGGTTGTCTTGGGGAACAAGGAAGTGCAAGGCAGTTTATCACCATTCAGACGGTGGCCAGTGGCTTCCGGGCGGTGCTAAGCCACTAGTTTTTAGTTTTTCCAGTTGTTTGTCTTGGGATTGGTGTCTGCTGGTGCATCCAAATGGTGCTTGGAGCGTCCGGATGGTGAAGTCTTCCTTGGATTTTATCCTTTTTGCTCCTTAGTCCTTTAAGCTTTCCAATTTCCTTCCTTTGACCCTAAAATTTTCAAAATATCAATTTTCACCCTTAATAATAATGTAACCTTACTTTCTCCCTTTTACTTATTTAATTAATGTAATTAACCCTTAAACATATATGAAAAATGGTATTTTTTAGGGTTAATCACTCGTATCATAGCTTCTAACATCTGAATTACTCTTTTTGACTGACCATCTATCGGAGGATGGAATGTACTGGAATATAACTCCATTCCCATAGTTTTTGTAAATTCTTCCAAAATCGAGATAGAAACCTTGAATCACGCTCTGATACTATGGATAAGGGGTCTTCGTGTAACTTAACAATCTTCTGGATATAGAGTGGGCTTTAGTGCATGAGGCTATCCGTGGTCTTCATCACCAAGAAATCGGCTGACTTCGTGAGACAATCTATAATCACCCATATCGCGTTATGTTCTTTCGAATTTCTTGGCAGTTTTGATACAAAATCCATAGTGATATGGTCCCTTTTCCACTTGGGAATCATTAAGGGTTATAGTAGTCCTCCCAACCTCTAGTGTTCGATTTTAACTTCTTGGCACACCGAACATTGTGAGATGAACCTGGTTATATCCTTTTTCATTCCTTTCCACTAGTATTGTCGCTTTATGTCTCAATACATCTTAGTGGTCCCTGAATGTATCGTGAACTTGTAATAGTGACATTCTTTCAATATCTTGTCTCATAATTGAACGTCTTTAGGCACACATTCGATTATGGTACCAGATCACCCTATCCCTTAGGGCCCATTCATTGGTTGTTTCCCTCTTCTCTATTCTCTCTCAAACTAGTTGTAGTTCTGATTCTTCTCTTTGAATTCTAGAATTTTCTAACATGGGGTTGGATGAGCAACATAGTGGTCAAGCATGCTTTTCTTTTATTAGTTTCCACACACAAATCAAATTCCCCAAGGGTTATCCATCATCTTACACCTACCTATCAACAGGTTGCACATAGTTCCTTAGTTCTTCCTACTCAACACACCTATCACTATGTTGGCATTCCCTGGGTAGTATTGTAGCTCCAAGTCAGAGTCCTCCAAGTACTTAATCCAATGCTGCTGTCGAAGATTGAGGTCTTTCTTTTTGAAGATGTACTTGACACTTTTGTGGTCTGTATAGATTTGAAACTTCTCACCATACTGGTAGCACCACCACAACTTAGGAACGAAGACTATCGCTCCCAACTCTAAGTCATGTGTTGGGTTTCTCTTTTCATGTACCTTTAGTTGTCTAGGCCCATAAGCCACTAGTCGATCTCACTGCATTAATACACAACCAAGACCTCGCAATGAAGCATTGTTATACACATCATAACCATCTCCACATATAGGTATGATTAAAACAAGGGTTCTTGTTAGCCTCTCCTTTGGAACACCTAAAGCTTTTTCACATGACTAAATCCAATCAAACTTTTCACCCTTTTCGGAGAGTCGGGTCATTGGCATGACAATTTTTGAGAACCCATCTACAAATCTGCAGTAGTAGCTTACTAATACCAAGAAAATCTAAACATCCATGACATTCTTGGGTCGTTCCCACTTTATGACTGCACCCTGTTCTTACACTTCATAGCCTAGGAACTTCACCTTTGGCATCCAAAAATCACTTTTGCCTTTCTTTGCATATAGTTGGTGCTCCTGTAAGTTTTGTAACACTAATCATAAGTGTTGAGCATGTTCCACCTGAGATTTAGAATAAATCAGAAAGTCATCAATGAACAAAATGACAAACTGATCGAGATAAGGTCAGATTTTTTTATGCATCAAATCAAAAAAGTTGTTGGGGCATTGGTAAGTTTGAATGACATCACCTTAAATTCAAAGTGATCATACCTAGTTTGGAATGCAATCTTGGGAATATCTTCTTCTCGAATCCTTAGTTGATGCTACCCAGTACAAAGGTCTATTTTCGTATAGTACTTTGAGACTCTCAACTGGTCGAATAAGTCATCAATGCAAGGAAGTGGATACTTGTTCTTGATTGTCACCCGATTCAACTTCCGATAGTCTAAATGAAGTAGAAGTGACTCTTCCTTCTTATTAACGAGTAGTACCGGAGCACCCCAAGGGGAAGTGCTTAGTCGAATAAACTTGATATTGAGTAACTTGCCCAATTCCCTCCTTAGTTCCTGAAGTTCCAATGGTGCCATGTGGTATTGGACTATAGAAATTGATTCTATCCTTGTATGGAGGTCAATAGTAAATTCCACTTCCCTTGTGGAAGATAATCCCAATAGTTCGTCCGGGAATACATCAGAGAAGTATGACACCCAGGGCACCCATGCATTTAGTGATCCACTTTGTTCTTCACTGGCCAGGCTTGCCAAGAAACTCAAATTATAGTTCCATATTAGCTGTAATTGAGCTCCCATCAGTGAAATGATAGGACTTTTTCTCACGTACAAAGGTAAATGTAGTGTTCCTGGGGGGGGGGGGGCATGGAAAACTACCTTTTTACGGTAGCAGTCCATGATAGTCATAAGAGATCCTAGCAAATTCATGCCCAAAATTACATCACACCCATTCAGTTCTAAGGCGAGTAAGTCAACTTTCAGTTCTCGATCTATCATTCAAAGTGCATACCCCTTATATATTCTAGTAGTGTGCAAGATATTTCCTGAGGGTAGGTCGACACAAATTACGCGACCAAATAGTTCCAATGTCAATCTCAATAGAATGGAATAAGATGCACATATAAAAGAATGAGTTGAGATGGATTCGATTAATATGTGTGCCCAAGAATTGTAGATAAGAATAATACCTTTTACTATCGCATTAGCAGCATCAACGTCCTACTCGATGTCTTCCTCTATACCCTCTATTTCTCAAAAATTAATAGTAGAAACTCGAGCATATGCTTCATCTCTCCTAAAGATTGGGTCCATGTTTCCTTGTCGATGCTTGATTCGGAGGTGGCTTTAGTTGCCCTGCAATCTATTTCCCGTAAGTGAGCAATGGAGGAGGTGGTGTAGTGTATTGCAGATGAGTGCCCTGGCCTGTCTATAATTATAGTGGTATGTATTGGCATTGATTCTGAAAGTGTCCCACTTGTCCGCTTCCGAAGCACCATCTAAGGTCATTCACTATCTGATCCACTGTCTCTGTGCCCGCGATCTGTCTACTTACTGGTGCGGTGCTTGTAACGCCCCAAAACACATCCTGGACGACATTACATTCTAAAACATTCATATCATGAGAGCACTAATATAATTCCATCAATAAGAAAATTTTTCCATTCATCATCCATAGAATTTACAATATCATCCCAAAAGAATAAGCCAAGCTATGGCATTTACATCTCAAAGGATCAAACGTAACTTAGCAGCGGAATAACAAAAGAAAACTAAACTTCACATGATTTGAAAATAAATTCTCAAGTCTAGTACAAAAAAAGCTATGTCTCTACAGGTCCACCTCGGGATTTAGATTCCCCTCGGGTGGGGCCTCCCAATACCCCGGCTCGTCAACTCCGAGATTCTCCTCCAGCACCAAATCTGAAAATGTTTAACTGTAGGGCGTGAGCACTAAGCTCTGTAACAACATTCCTCCCAAACTCGAACAAGGTTTATAAAAGCATATAAAATGGCCGGTCTCATTTCACAAATAGCATATATAATCTTTGAAGTAAAACAGAGACATTTTAAAATGGATCTCAAGTTTAAGTAGCAACAGTAATTTAAATGAACAGTAAAAGAAACTCAGATCCAACACATATTTATTTCCCAAAATATAAACCATTTTCCCACAAGACCTTGTGGAATCCCATACTCCCACAAGTTCTTGTAGGTAACCATTTTCCACAATAATACAATAATCCATCCATATGTATATGTTTCTCAAACATGATATAAGGCAAACCCTATGAATCAACACATTGAGTAATATCTAGCCCACACACACCCACATAAATCTTATCAAAGATATCCATCCTTTAGGAAGGGCGTATGCCATACCAATGGCAGTGACGTATCCAACCCAGGTATTAGTATACTAACCCTTTGACACGGCACCCGTGAGCAATAACAGTTTAGTCTTACCAAAGCACTAACCCCACTACGAGTGGTAGAAACAATGCCAACCCACACGGAGCAAGCAACACGTCTACCCACTCTACGATATCTCGTCAAAGGCCACCCATGGTCATCCCACACTCATAAGAGATACAATACCAAACCCAATTTCACAATTTACAAGTATATCTTAAAAACCCCCAAATTTATCACATTACGATTTCAATAAACAATTATAAAAAAAATACAAGAGATCACCACCACATCATTTTATCACTCAACACAAAGCACTATGGTTTCAAAATCAATAATCAAGGAAGAATTTAAGAAGAAAATCCATCCTCTCCAAAAACTAGGGTTTTGAAACACAAAAAGAGATTTCATGGGTATTCAACCCTAACTTTGTTAAAACATGTAATCTTTGCCCAAAATACTAAGAGATGATGATTTCATATCATATATATAACATTTAGAGCAAAACATACATATATACATAAGCCCTAACCTCAATGTAAGAGAATGGAAGGAAACCCCTACCTTCTTCTTTCTTAGTGTTCTTGAAAAACTTGAAGTTTTGATCCTCTTCAATGTGTAAATCCTCCCTTGATCTTATGTTTTTCCCCTTCTTTCCTCTTCTCTAAGTCTTCCTATGGTTAGAAATGTTGAAATGATGCAAAGAGAGGCGTCCTTATGTATTTATAGGGTGAGAAATGGTCTCTTGTGCGCGATTTCTGAAACCCAGATTTGTCATTGGCGTTCGAACGATCGTTGCTCCAAGTACTTCTATTTTTCCATCAGACAAGAGTACTGGAACGCACTTTCGTTCGAACGTTTATTCACGTTCGAACGTCGATTCACGTTCGAACGGAATTCCTGTTTTTGCTGAAACTTCCAGTGATGTTTTGGCCTATTTAGAGATTGATTTGGAAATTTTTCGTGAAATACTCTTTTGTGGCCCTAGAAGTATAATATCTACTGTCAAAATTTCAGATCAAATGGACATCAAGATAAAAAGTTATGATCCAAACACTAAGGCAGTGTCTAAAATTCTTCTACCCAAATTTTCTCTAAAGTGTGCTTTCACTCCGGAATACTTCCTAGCTTCCAATACATACCCTATTACCTCGCCTAACATTTTTATTTCTACTCTTATAATCTACATAGTTCATGCATACATCATCACATATCCACATTTTTACAACAAATACTTACTATATATCTATATACATATATAAAAGAAAATGCGGGGTGTTACAATCCACCCCCCTTAAAGAAAGTTTCGTCCTCGAAACTTACCTCAAGTAGCGAACAAATATGGATACTTCTCCCGCATTTCTTGCTCCGGTTCCCATGTAGCTTCTTCCACTCCATGGTGTTGCCACAAAACCTTCACTAGTCGGATGACTTTGTTACGGAGCACCTTCTCTTTGGCGTCGAGAATCTTCACCGGTTGTTCTTCATAGGTTGCCCCATCTTGAATTTCAATATCTTCCAAGTCTACGACCGGCGTTGCATCCGATTGACACTTCCTTAACATCGACATGTGAAACACGCCATGTACTCCGAATAGCTGTGCTAGTAGTCGAAGTTGATACGCCGCATTGCCTACCGCTTTGATCACTTCAAACGGTCTGGTATATCTTGGCGCTAACTTTTCCTTCTTGCTGAATCGAAACACGCCCTTCTTTTGTGACACCTTGGGAAACATGTAATCTCCCACTTTGAATTCCAAGGATCTTCGTATGTGGTCCACATAGCTCTTCTGTCTACTTTGCGCCGTGCATATCCTCTCTCGGATGAGTTGAATCTTCTCCGTAGTTTCCCCATTGTAGTCCTTACTCCGTTAGTTCGCTGCGCACTCTGATATAAATTACAATCCACCAAAGGTTACAGTTGAAACCTAACCAGACTTGTCCTCCCATTTTAGCTTCCAAATCCATATACATTTTTTGTTTTCAACGAAATAATTTTAAGAAAAATTAACATAATATCATCGAAAATACCATTTTAGTGGTCACTACCAATCACTAGAGTTTTGAATTCATGAGTAAATAAAAAAATCAAGCTTTGGAATCAAGAATAAATGGCTATCAAGCTTGGAAATCAAGAACAAAAGAACAAGCATGGTTTGAAATTAATAACAAACGAATCTCAAGTTTTTAGAATTCAAAATAAAGGAACAATCAAGCCTCGAATTCCATAACAAACCCATATCAAGCTTTGGAATCAAAATAAGAAACAATCAAGGCTTGAAATCAAGAACAAAGTAACAATCGAGTCTTGGAGTCAATAACAGATGCATATCAAGCTTTGTAACCAAGAACTAAAGAGTATCAAGTTTTGAACTCAAGGACAAGGAGAAATCAAGTATTGAAATCAAGAGCAATTGAATGTCAAGTCTGGAAATCAAGAACCAATGAATATCAAGTATTGAATATCAAGAATAAATGAATCACAAGGGTTAGAATCAATAACAAATGAATATTAAATTTGGCTATCAAGAACCAATGGATCATCAAGCCTGGGGAGATTAAAAACAAAGGAACAACCAAGTCTTGAAATCAAGAACCAAAGGATGTCAAGTATTGAATATCAAGAATACATGAATTACAATAGTTAGAATCAATCAAATGAATATCAAATTTGGCTATCAAGAGCCAATGAATATTAAGATTGGAAATCAAGAATAAAAGCGTATCAAGTTTGAAAGTCATGAACAAAGGAGAAATTAAGATTTAACGGAACAATCATGTATGGAAATCAATAACAAACGACTATCAAGGTGTGAAATCAAGAACAAAGGATTATGAAACTTAGAAATCAAGACCAAAAGAACACTCAAGTCTTGGAATCAAGAATAAAGAATATCAAGTATTGAATATTGAGAATAATTGAATCACAAGGGTTATAGTCACTACCAAGTGCATATCAAATTTAGATATCAAGAACAAATGAATATTAAGCTTGGAATTAACAATAAGGAACAATCAGGTATTGAAATCAATAACAAACAAATATCAAGGGTGGAAATCAAGAACAAAAGAGAAATCAAGAGAGAAACACATTTCCCTTAAAAACTAGGGTTTGGTAGCAAGCAAGGCGATTTAAGGGTTACCCAACCATCACATTATTTTCCACATGGCATTAATTTCAAGAATAACAAGAATCAAGGATTGGATAGCATACATATAACATTTAGAGTCAAAGAAATACATATAAGTAAACCTACTGGTAACTGAAATGTAATCCGCTTGCACGTAACCCTTACAGACCAGCCTGGTATCCCCCTGTTCTCCCGTAGGCAAGTCAACATATAAAGCATGTTCTAGCTCCTCGGAACCCAATCCCAATTCCACAGTGTACACAGTACGTAGAAAAGAATAAGTGGCATAGGAATCCAATATAATTCGGGCCCAAAAATTGTAGAGAAGAGCAATACCTTCCACCACGGCGTTGGAGGCATCTTCCTCCGGTTGAGTCAAAGCAAAAACCCTTCCTTGATTGGCGCCGCCGGGGGCTTGAGCTTGTAACGGTCTCTGTGGTGGTAGTGGTTGTCGTAGCGGTGGCCTGTTTGCATTCACTCGCCCAATTGCTTGGTTGGTCTTGGTATAAAGCAATGGACAATTATCTATGAAGTGCCCAACACCTCCACAGGCAAAACATCGGCGTGCATCCGTGCCTATTCTCTCTGGTACGCCTCCCACTCCTCGAGCTATCTGAGGTCTCTGCTGTGCTGGCCTTTGTAGAGGTGGCTTGTTTGCTGGTACTTGCTCGGTTGCTTGCTTGGTCATTGGGGGAAACGAGGGGCATCTATGTTTGAAGTGCCCATACTTTCCGCATGCAAAGCATTGGCGCGGGTCCATGCCTGCTCTCGTCTGAGTAACTCCATCTTCTCCAACTGTCTGAAGTCTTTGTTCAACCGCGTCCACGTCCACGTACACGTCCACGTCCACGTCAACGTTCACGAGATCTTGTATTCTCGAATTCAGAGTGTAACCAGCTTCTCGCGGATGGAAGGCCTCAAATCTTGTTCAAAGCGTTTAGCCCTCCTTGCCTCAGTGACCATAAACTTGATTGCGTAGCGAGACAACTCATCGAATTCGAACAACTAATTAACCCTTAACCTAAATATACAATGAATCTAACCTATCTGATAAACACATAACTTCAAACAAATGCAAGCCTACGGTTCCTTCAACCTAGTCCTACCTTTCCAGTGGTAATCCATAACCTACAGCTCCCATGTAAGACCTAAAGCCTAAGCTCTGATACCAACTTTGTAACGCCCCAAAACACACCATGGACGACATTACATTCTAAAACATTCATATCATGAGAGCACTAATATAATTCCATCAATAAGAAAATTTTTCCATTCATCATCCATAGAATTTACAATATCATCCCAAAAGAATAAGCCAAGCTATGACATTTACATCTCAAAGGATCAAACGTAACTTAGCAGCGGAATAACAAAAGAAAACTAAACATCACATGATTTGAAAATAAATTCTCAAGTCTAGTACAAAAGAAGCTATGTCTCTATAGGTCCACCTCGGGATTTAGAATCCCCTCGGGTGGGGCCTCCCAATACCCCGGCTCATCAACTCCGAGATTCTCCTCTAGCACCAAATCTGAAAATGTTTAACTGTAGGGGGTGAGCACTAAGCTCTGTAGCAACATTCCTCCCAAACTCGAACAAGGTTTATAAAAGCATATAAAATGGCCGGTCTCATTTCACAAATAGCATATATAATCTTTGAAGTAAAACAGTGACATTTTAGAATGGATCTCAAGTTTAAGTAGCAACAGTAATTTAAATGAACAGTAAAAGAAACCCAGATCCAACACATATTCATTTCCCAAAATATAAACCATTTTCCCACAAGACCTTGTGGAATCCCATACTCCCACAAGTTCTTGTAGGTAACCATTTTCCACAATAATACAATAATCCATCCATATGTATATGCATCTCAAACATGATGTAAGGCAAACCCCATGAATCAACACATTGAGTAATATCTAGCCCACACACACCCACACAAATCTTATCAAATATATCCATCCTTTAGGAAGGGCGTATGCCATACCAATGGCAGTGACGTATCCAACCCAGGTATTAGTATACTAACCATCTGACACGGCACCCGTGAGCAATAGCGGTTTAGTCTTACCAAAGCACTAACCCCACTACGAGTGGTAGAAACAATGTCAACCCACACGGAGCAAGCAACACGTCTACCCTCTCTACGATATCTCGTCAAAGGCCACCCATGGTCATCCCACACTCATAAGAGATACAATACCAAACCCAATTTCACAATTTACAAGTATATCTTAAAAACCCCCAAATTTATCACATGACGATTTCAATAAACAATTATAAAAAAAATACAAGAGATCACCACCACATCATTTTATCACTCAACACAAAGCACTATGGTTTCAAAATCAATAATCAAGGAAGAATTTAAGAAGAAAATCCATCCTCTAAAAAAACTAGGGTTTTGAAACACAAAAAGAGATTTCATGGGTATTCAACCCTAACTTTGTTAAAACATGTAATCTTTGCCCAAAAGACTAAGAGATGATGATTTCATATCATATATATAACATTTAGAGCAAAATATACATATATACATAAGCCCTAACCTCAATGTAAGAGAATGGAAGGAAACCCCTACCTTCTTCTTCCTTAGTGTTCTTGAAAAACTTCAAGTTTTGATCCTCTTCAATGTGTAAATCCTCCCTTGATCTTGTGTTTTTCCCCTTCTTTCCTCTTCTCTAAGTCTTCCTAGGGTTAGAAATGTTGAAATGATGCAAAGAGAGGCGTCCTTATGTATTTATAGGGTGAGAAATGGTCTCTTGTGCGCGATTTCTGAAACCCAGATTCGTCATTGGCGTTCGAACGTCATTGGCGTTCGAATGGTCGTTGCTCCCAGTACTTCTGTTTTTCCATCAGACAAGAGTACTGGAACGCACTTTCGTTCGAACGTCGATTCACGTTCGAACGTCATTTCACGTTCGAACGGAATTCCTATTTTTGCTGAAACTTCCAGTGAAGTTTTGGCATATTTAGAGATTGATTTGGAAATTTTTCGTGAAATACTATTTTGTAGCCCTGGAAGTATACTATCTATTGTGAAAATTTTGGATCAAATGGACATCAGGATAAACAGTTATGATCCAAACACTAAGGCAGTATCTAAAATTCTTCTACCCAAATTTTCTCTAAAGTGTGCTTTCACTCCGGAATACTTCCTAGCTTCCTATACATACCCTATTACCTCGCCTAACATTTTTATTTCTACTCTTACAATCTACATAGTTCATGCATACATCATCACATATCCACATTTTTACAACAAATACTTACTATATATCTATATACATATATAAAAGAAAATGCGGGGTGTTACAGTGCTCTAAGCTAATTGCTAGTATGGGGCAATGTTCTGACATCGACGGGATGATGTGTTACTTCCTGTCTATGTCGGTCATCGAGGATCCTAGCATTCTATATCCTCATAGTCTCACTGTACCAATGTGGCCCTCTCAACCAACTCACAGTACTGCCACAATCGTAAAGCCACCAGTCAATTCCAAATGTATGGCTTCGAACCCTATTCAAACTATGTGGCCTTCTTAGCCTTCGTGAAAACGTACTCCCCATATGTTGGGCAAGGTTTGAGAACTTTTCCTTGTACTACGTAATGGATAGACTGCGTTGTTGTTAGGCTAAGAACTCAACTACAATTCTATCTTTAATGGACTCAAGGAAGTGTTTGTCATTGAAATACTGCTCAAATTGATCCTAGGTCATCTCAGTCATAGTATGGCCCCTTTTTCTATGTCCTACTTGTAGTCCACCTCTCCCTCGAATAGGTAGGAGGCTAGCCCAACTCTCAGGTCCTCCGTGATGCCCATACCATCAAGGTCATTCTTAACCTACCTTAACCACTGATATGTGTATAATATTGCATATTTTATGTCTCATATCATTCATCTTAGCTTTATTTATCATCTAATTATCTTGCTTTAATTTAGTTTTGTGTTTATAGGTAATATTTATGTTTGTAGGTGATTTGATGTAAAGATAAGGTTTTATATTGATTTTTATGCTTTGGAAGATTTTGAGAATCAGCTAGGTGAGACATGAGTTGAGCCAGGAACATTACAGTGGAATTCAGAAAAAGTGAGGTTGTACTGGTAGGTTTCCTATTTTTTCATCTGGCAGCAGATAGAGGCTTTATTGGTAGCTGTGAATTTCTACCAGTTAAATCAAAATAAAAACTTTCGTACCGGTAGGTCATTTTTCTCCTACCAATAAATCCAAAATAGAGAGCAATTGTACTAGTAGCTGTGAAGACCTACCAGTTCATGTAAATAGTAACTTTGCTACCGGTAGGTTGGGACTTGCTTCCTACTAGTTTATTAGTGTTTTATGCTAGAGAGAACTCTTTTGGAAAGAATATTGGTTGGGGTTCTTTAAGGGGTCCTATTGGTGGAAAAGAAAAAGAAAAATTCAGTCTTTATTTCCTATAAATACTAAAGCTATGCAAGGGAAAGGGGATTTATCTTTTACTATTCTTCATACGTTTATTTTCTTCTCCAACCTTAGAAAATAAGGTTTCGTTCTTTAGGTTTTCTACATGGTCTTCATTTCTTGTTCTTTATATTTCCGAAGTACGCAAGATAGAGTACGTTGATTTTATTTCTTGTAATCATTTACAGTTTCAATTTCAATACAAGGTATTTTTTTGATTTCAATTCAAGTTCAATTTCTCTTCTTTTTATGATTATGTCTTTAATAATTGATTTTAGTTTTACTTTTGCAATGAGTGAATAGTCAATTTCCAGTGTGATCGGATGAGGGATTTTCATCTGCGAATATGTAGTTTAACCTAACTAGGGTTTATGTTGTTAGAGTTACTTTATTGATTGAACTGTGACACCCCAAAAACCGGGGGTCCTTTGTCAACTCGTCAACCCGCGGAATACCCGTGGATATCATGTAACTCGACATCACGCCATTATGCCCCATTTATCGGGGTCCATAATTTAACGAAATTCGGGCAGAGTCTCATTTGTATGGGAAGCTCTACCCAAAGCACAACTTGTGCAATATACAATCACATGACCCATCCGAGGTCCAATATACAACATTGACCGCACCGGGTCCATTTATGAGTAAACATTGACCACACCGGGCCCATTTATCCATACTCATATAAAAACATGCAAGGTTATATTAAAAGTAGTCCATATAAGTTCGATTACAATTCTTTTACATATATTACATGCCCAAAACATAGTTTTAACAAAAGTTTTACAAAAACCAAGGTTAAAGGCCACAATTCGGCCTCTCTTCACCCTTGAGGCTCTAAATGAGAGCCGTCTACCGGTGTATATCCCGCACCTGAAATGTTTGCCCGTATAGGGTGAGCAACTCTCAATAGAGTATCTCTTACAGAGACTACTCCTCACCCTAGATGCATATGAATGTGCACATGTAACAATCAACAACCATTCTAAACAAGAACATGCGATTCAATGTTGGAATTCTTTTACCATGTCATGCCATGAAATGAGATGAAATTCACTCACGCACTTTAACCCGAGCCCTCACCGGCTCCCACCTCACAATGCAATGCCAATGTATGATAAATCCGTCATTGATGAAATACATCCAATGATCATTTTGAAATAAAAGTCATGTGTTTATAAAACAAGATCATTGTTGGATGCTACCTGATGCTTGATCCGAAATGTGTACACCCAAGTGCAGGCGGTCAAGCTGTAGTAATAATCCGGTTTGAGTCCGGAGTCGAATCCACAGGGAACTTTTGTTGATATTTCTGAGGTGAGCAGTGGTAGAGACCTATTGATTGTAACCTTTGAGATTTGCTGTGAGATATGAGTTTTTCTGGACAGAATATAAGATTCTTTCCAGGAAGATTTTCTTAACAAAATAGGTGCTAATAAAAAAAAGTCACTCTTTAGTGCAAGGATCTGGACATGTAGCTAGTTATCCGGTTTGTCATAATTGTGCTTGATAACTCAATTAACTCCCGTGTCAACAGCAAGTTAATCGGAAGATAAAGATGGATTGTGAGAATTAAGAACATGATTCCGATGTCTTTCTAGAAGTTTACAAGAATTGCCTGTGCCGAGACTTAACCCGTCTACAAACAAGCAAGTGTTTCTACAAAACATCCAATCATGATATTAATATTCCATTCTTTAAATGAAGTACAATAAGGGGGAAGATTGAGGGGTAGTCATGAGGATCTAGCCGGGGTACTTGCCTTGAACTGATGAGTCTTTCTATGCAAGAGTCATCCGTGTCATAGAAAGAACCCACAATTATACAAAGTACCCTAGCTTTGCTAGATGCAATCAATCATCCAATAACAAGAAGAAATAAGCGTTAAGCATAGAAACATTGCACAAATATGAGTCCCGGATAACTTATACATGCCCTTCTCCTCTTACTAAAGAGTGAATGAGAAACTACTCACTCTTCATGGCTTGGGTAAAGCTAGAAAAGTGAGTGATGCTAATCCCTCTAAGTAGAGAACTTATAAGATAAAGTAACAACAAATGCGTAGCCAATCTTTAACAAATAATGGGTGAATCACATTCCACCCTTCATGACTTTGGTAAAGATCTTGAAAAGTGGAAGAGTTTCACTCTTCTAAGAAAGAAAGAAGCGCAAGCAATGGAAGTGAAATGTATGAACAATAAAAGTAGAAGAAAGCTAGTCACATTTGGAGGGTGGCTTCCTCAACCAAGAATTGGAGGGTTGCTTCCTCAACCAAAAGGTGAGCTATCTCTCTTCTATGCATGAAAAATGAAAGCATAAACATAAGCATAAACATAAAACTACTGTTATAACAAGTAAGAGATGTTAGACTAAAGCCAAACTAATCTCTAAAATAAAGACTTCATACAAGGGAAATGAGCTAAATCTACAATGAGAGTGGGAGTCTAAGCCTCCATCAACTTTCCTACTTCCTACTTGGCTCTCATAACTCTCCAACAAGGGGAGTATTTATAGGCAAGAGGAGGAGACAAGGGGGGGGGGGTGAAGGAATAGTGTTTGCCGCCCAAGTCCAAGTGAACAGTCAATAACTCTGCTGCCAGTCTGTGAATAACGTTCGAACGTAAGTTGGCGTTCGAACGTTCTTTCTGTTTTTGCACTATGGGCGTTCGAACGTTTACTGCCGTTCGAACGTTTCTTCTGTTTTTGCACTGAGGGCGTTCGAACGCCAGATTTGCTTTGACCCTATCACTCGAGTAGTCTGGTGGTCTTCTGTAAGGTTCAGTTCCAACTCTTTGCAGTGGTCTGGTCTTCCATCAACTCAAGTGTACGTTCGAACGTGAGTTGGCGTTCGACCGTGACACTCAAGTGCTTCAGAGCTCCAGTCTTCTTTCCTAACTGCAACACGCCTTCTCTTCAGCAGTTGAGTCTGCTACAGTGCAATGTGGACGTTCGAACGTGATTTGGCGTTCGAACGTTTTGGCTGTGCTCCAAGCTTTTCCAATTTTGGCCCTAATGTGCTGGTGCTGCATCCAAGTGTGGTACTTGTTGTTCTTGGGTCCTTGTTCAATTTAGGGCCTGAAATGACATCACTTAAACTCCATTAAAGTACAATTAGTCTTAAAATGTCATAATAACATGTCAATTTTAAGTACTAATCACTACCCATCGAATGACTATTTTATTTTTAAAAAAAAATCTTGTGTCTTTGTTGGGTAGCGGATCTTCAGAGTTTCACCGCCGGTTCCGCACACCGTTACACTTTTTTGGAATTTCACTGCCGGAAAGTGTCTGAACCAAGTAGCCAGGTTTTTCACCCGAGGAAGAATCTAGCCCTTCTTACTATACCCGACACAAGTTTTTCGTGCAACCATGCGACTCAGTCGGATTTTTAACCCAACTTTCCCGAGCCCACCCATCAATCACCAAGTGTGGTGTTTGATCACACCATGCACACACACCCACCTAATGCGATGTCTCCGTGGAAATACAATGTAATGAACCATTGCATGTCAATGTCAAGTCACATATGTAATGAATACCATATGGATCAATTTAATCACATACTTCAACATATGTCATGGTAATTTATATCTAATGCACATAATTACCACAATTTATCATGATGCTAATATATTAACAACATATATCCATTACCTTTTTCTCAAGCATGTCATACATAAATTATGCCATAGCAAGCTTAATTCTCACATAGGCATTTAGCATAATACCTTCAAGGCACCAATCATGTTATCACATAGCCTATGTAAATAACTCATTTCTTTCACAAGGCACAATATAACACATAGCATGCCCACACAATTTCAAATGGAACTTCACATATCAATTTCAAACTAGAAATTGATTAAATCATTTCTACACCTACTCCATAATCATAGGCAAAAGAAATACATAGTTCCATATACCTACCCATTTCTATTTAAACCAACTATAATAGGAAAGTTTTAAAATACACAAAACAGCCCACATAAACCCAATTTCCAAGAGTTTACACCAATAGCTTCCACATATCAAATTTAAGCTAGAAGTTGGTCTAAGCCACGTTTATACCCAATTCCTCACTTCCATAACAAGAGGCAAGTGACATGTATAGTTCCATATACCTACCCATTTCATATGGAACCATAGGTTAGAAGTAAACCAAAGTAGGAGGGAACCCTACCTCTTGGAGTGTGGGATGTAGTGTGGAGAACCTCAAGAACACCTCCCAAGCCCCAAAACTCTTGATTTCCCCAAAAGTCTCCTCTTGGATTTTCGGTGAAATCCTTCGTTCTTGGTATGGTTGCGTAGCTCTCGTCGAGGAGATCAACTTTGATTCTTGCTTCGAGTTGATTCGAGCGACGGAACTCCGTGAATCGAAGGGAGAAAAATTGGATTTCTCACTTTTTCTCCTCTCTTCTTCCTTCACACGTTACACACTGGTTTCAGCAGAGATATTTGTCCAAAAAATTAGATTTTTACCGATATTTATAGCCCTTGATGCTTGGTGCACGTCGCGCCACACGCCCCCCTTGTCCGGGTCCGTTTTCGCCCCGAAACGATTAATTTCATCCCGGTTTAAGTTCAAATTATTTTTATTTGAACTTTAATTCAATTATAATGAAATTTTATAATTTCCATTTTGGGGACCCTTGTGAGGTCATTCGACACAGTCGTCTCGTAAAACGTAAAAAATCCGACTATCTCAAAATTCGACGAAAATTAACAGGGCAACTAGATTTCGCGAGACGAATACAACGGTGAGGTCCGTTGCGTCATCCAAGCTCTAGAGAAATACGTATTTTAAGTCCGCATTATAGTTGCAAATTACCATTTTGCCCTTTTTCAAAAAAAGTTCAAATTTACCCGGGTTTTACATGAACAATTGATTTTTGAAACATAGTTGATATGTATATCTCTTTGCTTACCGGTAGACAATTAGGTTTGACATGGATAATTCTTGGAATCACTGTAATCGACGTGATTGTAATTCTTTCACAAATTAATTCAATCAATTTAAATACACATTCATTGTTTTCTTGATTTTAAGTTGAATATTTTCAGTTCATGGGCGTTTGATTACAATCTTGAATGAATTATACATTAGGTCAAAGTTCCTATTTGTGGTGAGATGAGTTCTGAAGATTGTCCGATTTTCTTTTAATACTATTTCTTAATTTATCAATTTCCCATCACTTTAAAAATTCAAAGATTTTACTTTTCTTTTTAGTCATCATCATTTGAGTTGTAATCGTTTTTCCTGAGGAGACGACCTCGGTCATTGATCAAGTTAGCAAACAATATATTCCCGTGTTTGAGAACCCATTTTATTACCTACCCACTTTTGATGTCACACATTTTTGGCGTCGTTGCTAAGGAAGGCGAAGCCAACTCGAAAGGTGATTCGGAAAAATGACAAGTTAAGTCTTGTGATTTTAATCACAAGCTCATGTACGTTTCTCCATTGTATTTTACTTTTGAAGTTTTGTTATTTTGGTTATTACTTTTTTTTGTTTTTAGATTTGCATGTGGGCATGAGATACTACACACAACATACTTGTTAGACTTGACACCACACAAAATTTAGATATGGGGAGAGTAAATAATGAGGATCAACAAAATGAGAGGAATAGGGAAAATAACTTTCCGCTAGTTCCTCCCATTAATCTAGAAAATGGTGGAAATAATCCCCTAGTTGTTCGTCCTATGCGAACAATGAGGGAATATCTCCAACCCTCGCAAACCTCTGCACCATCTTGTATACATTTACTAGTGTAGGCATATGCTTTTATCGTAAAACTTGGAATGTTGCAGCTACATCCCCAATTGCATGGTATGGATAGGGACAACCCCTACCTCCATATCAAGGAGTTTGAGGAAGTATTTGGTACATTTCTAGAACAGAATGTGCGAGAAAAGGTTGCACAGATGAAGTTATTCCCATTCTCTTTGAAAGATAAAACAAAATATTGGCTGAACTCTTTGAAGCCCCAAACTTTAGCTACATGGGCTGATTTGCAAAAAGAGTTCTTGAAAAAGTTTTTCCCAGTTCATAAAACTACTACTTTAAAGAAACAACTCCAAAATTTTTCTGAAAAATCAAATGAACAGTTTTATGAATATTAAGAAAGATTTAAGGATCTCTTAAACATTGTTCCACATCATAGTTTTGAGCTTTGGCAACTAGTTAATTTCTTCTATGAAGGAATTACCTCTACACATTGCTAGTTCATTGACATGATGTGCAATAGAGAGTTTTTGAATAAAAATCCCGTGGAAGCTTTAGAATACTTTGAGAATTTGGCAGAGAATGCCCAATCTTGAGATATCTCAGTCCTTGTCGAAAGATTGAAGCTATCTACTGCAGCCTTGCACTATTTGTGAGTCGGTTGAGCATTCTATTAAGGAGTTCCTGACCATACTATCTTTTAAAGAATGGCTCCATGAGCAAGTGAATGCCTTTAATCAATCGAGACAACAATTTTCTCCTTATTTAAGCACTTATAATCAAGTATGGTATAGCCACCCTAACTTCAGTTGGAGAAATGATACATCTGCTGCACTTTATGGCCCCATGTCTTATGCCCCTCTTGTTAATGAACAAGTGTCCGGTCCTAGTTTGTCTACAAGTACTCAGCCACAAGGATAACCTATTGTACCTCCTTACCGGCCCCCACATAAGGGAAGTTTAGAGGACATGATGCATCAATTTATCCAAAGTCAAACCACTATTAAAAATCAAAATGTCCAAGCTTTTAATGACATTAGAACCCAAATGACCATGTTGACCAATACAATGGGTATGCTTCAGCAAGAAAAAGAAAAGTTCCTAGCACAACCCTAAGAAAATCCAAAGGGTCAACATTGTATCGAGGCTTCTAATGTCATTAAAAGCACTGAAGAACAACTCAAGTCAATCACTACTCTTAGGAGTGGGAAAGAGGTTGACAAAAATATTATGCCTAAAGTCTCGAAACCTATAGAAAAAGACACTTAGGGTACCTCTAGGGATAGTGAGAAATTTGCGTTGCCAAAGGTTGTTAAGTCTGATGAAATTACATATCCTATTCTTGCACCCTACCCTCACAGATTGAAAATGCTTGCTAAACAAACTAACAATGCTGAAATTTTTGATTTGTTTAAGCAGGTAAAAATTAATATTCCTTTACTTTATACTACTAAATAGGTGTCATCCTATGCAAAGTTCTTGAAGGACCTTTGCACCATCAAAAGAAAATTAAATGTTTAGAAGAAAGCATTCTTGATAGAGCAGGTAAGTTCTATCTTGCGAACCAGTACTCCAGCCAAGTACAAAGATCCTAGTTGTTCTATTATTTCTATTACTATGGTGGCTACGCAGGGTGGGGGGTGGATGGGAGACTAGACTTGGGTGCAAGTGTCAATCATCTACCCTTCTTGGTATACAAGCAAGAAGGCTTGCAAGTGTTTAAGCCTACATCAATTACTCTCCAACTTGCAGACCGGAGTGTGAGATACTGAGGGTGATAGTACATGATGTATTGGTTGAAGTGGATAGGTTCTACTTTCTTGTTAACTTTATAGTTCTTAATACTACACATGTTGCAAACCCTGTTGCTCAAATTTCAATGACATTAGGAAGGCCATTCTTGGCCACATCATATGCATTGATAAACTGTTGGAGTGGTGTCATGAAATTTTTATTTGAAAGTATGATTTCTGAATTTAACATTTTTCATATGGTTAAGCAACCAGGTGGTTGATGAGTGCATAATGTTGCATATTTTATGTCTCAAATCATTCATCTTAGCTTTGTTTGGTATATATTTATCCTTCTGTAGTTTAGTTTTGTGTTTTATAAGGAATCTTTGGGGTTGTAGGTGAATTGATGTAAATACAAGTTTTTACATTGATTTTTATGACTTGGAAGACTTTGGGAATGAGCTAGGTGAGCCAAGAATTGAGCTAGGAACATTACAATGGAAATTCAGAAAAATTGAGGTTTTATCGGTTCATCAGGCAGCAAATAGAAGTTCGATTGGTAGTTATGAAGCTCTACCAGTTAAATCAAAACAAAAACTTTCCTACCAGTAGGTAATTACTTTCATATTGGTAGGTCCAAATTAGAGAACAGTTGTACCAGTAGCTATGAGGACCTACCAGTTCATGTGAAACAATAACTTTGCTACCAGTAGGTTGGGACCTACTTCCTATCGGTTCATCAGTGTTTTATGCAGACAAGAACTCTTTTGGAAAGTCTATTATAGGTGAAAAAATAAAAGGGAAAAGTCAGCCATTATTTCCTATAAATACCAAAGCTAAGCAAGGGAGAGGGGAGCGATCTTTTACTATTCTTTACCCGTTTCTTTTCTTCTCGAACCTTAGAAACTAGGGTTTCTTTCTTTAGGTTTTGTACATGTTCTTCATTTCTTGTTCTTTATATTTATAAAATATTTTTTTTTTTAGTCTTTTAATTCTCGCTAGAAGGAGTACGTTGATTCTATTTCTTGTAATTATTTACTGTTTCAATTTCAATACAAGGTATTTTGTTGATTTCAATTCAAGTTTAATTTCTGTAACGCCCCAAAATCCACCATGGACGGCATTACTATCTAAGACCATTCACAACATGAGAGCGACTAAATAAATTCCATAAATAAAGAAATTTCATTCATCATATATCATGTCCATAGCATTATCCCAAAGGAATAAGCCAAATCATGACAATTACATCCCAAAAGAATTTAACGTAATTTAGCAGCGGAATAACAAAAGATTATATTTTACATGATCCCAAAATAACCCTTCAATCTAATACAAAGAATGACCGTCGAGATATCCCCCTCCGGATCCCCCTACTCATCTTCTAACCGATCCTCTTTTACAGCATCACCTGAAAAATGTGTTGGTTTGTAGGGGGTGAGCACTAAGCTTTGTAGGAAAATCCTCCCAAACTCAAACAAGGTTTAGAAAACATGTAAAACAAGTCGGTCTCATTTCACAAATATCATATATAACTTTTGAAGTAAAACCAGGACATTTAAATAGATCTCAAGTTTAAGGAACAACAGTAATTGAATGAATAAGTGGAACCCCTATACAGTTAACAAACCATATCCAAATATAATCCAACCCACCATACACTGTTTCCACAAGTTCTCGCGGAATCCCATACTTCCCAAGACTCTTGTAGAAACCGTATCTAGTAGAATGAACAAATACTAACCATTGCATTCGTATCAACATTATAAACATGTATCTCCATCATGATGTAAGGAAAACCCCATGAATCGACACATTGAGTAATATCTAGCCCACACACACCCACACAAATCTTATCAAAGATATTCATCCTTTAGGAAGGGCGTATGTCATACCAATGGTAGTGACGTATCCAACCCAGGTATTAGTATACTAACCCTCTGACACGACACCCGTGAGCAATAGCGGTTTAGTCATACCAAAGCACTAACCCCACTACGAGTGGTAGAAAAAATGCCAACCCACACGGAGCAAGCAACACGTCTACCCACTCTACGATATCTCGTCAAAGGCTACCCATGGTCATCCCACACTCATAAGAGATACAATACCAAACCCAATTTCCTCAATTCACAAGTAACTCCACAAATCCCCAATTTCACATGTAACATTCCAATAGAACAATTTAAGCAAAAGTACAGGAGATCATCAAAAATATCATTTTATTGTTCGACACAAACCACTAAAGTTTTGAAATCAAAACATATGAGTAATCAAACTTTGGAATCATTACAAATGAATATTAAGCTTGGAGTATAAAGAATAAAGGCGCACCAAGCTTGAAAATCATGGACAAAGGAGAAATTAAGATTTAACGGAACAATCATGTATGGCAATCAAGAACAAATGATTATGAAGCTTAGAAATCAAGACCAAAAGAACCCTCAAGTCTTGGAACCAAGAATAAAGAATATCAAGTATTGAATATCAAGCTTAGAATTCAAAGTAAAGGAACAATCATGTATTGAAATCAATAACAAATGAGAAGTCAAGAGAAAAACACATTTCCCTTGAAGACTAGGGTTTGGTAGCAAGCAAGGAGATTTAAGGGTTACCCAACAATCACATTATCTTCCACATGGCATTAATTGCAAGAATAGCAAGAATTAAGGATTGGATAGCATACATATAACATTTAGAGTTAAGAGATACATATAAATAAACCTAGCCTCAATGTAAAAGAATGGAAGAAAACCCCTACCTTCTTCTTCCTTAGTGTTCTTTGAAAAACTTGAAGTTTTGATCCTCTTCAATGTGTAAATCCTCCCTTGATTCTTGTGTTTTCCCCTTCTTTTCTCCTCTCTAAGTATTCCTAGGGTTAGAAATGTTGAAATGATGCAAAGAGAGGCGTCCTTATGTATTTATAGGGTGAGAAATGGTCTCTTGTACGCAATTTCTGAAACCCAGATTCGTCATTGGTGTTCGAACGATCGTTGCTCCCAGTACTTTTGTTTTTCCATCAGACAAGAGTACTGGAACGCACTTTCGTTCGAACGTTTATTCGCGTTCGAACGTCGATTCACGTTCGAACGTCATTCCTGTTTTTTTGCTGAAACTTCCAGTGACGTTTTGACCTATTTAGAGATTGATTTGGAAATTTTTTAGTGAAATACACTTTTGTAGTCCTAGATGTCTACTATCTACTGTCAAAATTTCGGATCAATTGGACATAAGGATAAAAAGTTATGACTTAAATACTAGAAGGTGTCCCAGCTCCTTTTTACCCAAATTCTCTCTAAGTGTGTTTTTACTCCGGAATACTTCCTAGCTTCCAATACACTCCACATTACCTCTCCCAATGTTTTTCGACCTTCCGAATTCAATGGAGAACTTATTTTGACCTAAAAACCCTCTTCTCAAGTTTACACCTTCGAAACTTAACTTCCCAATCAATTTGTATCTCTAGTTTTTGTTTTTGTTTTTATTCCTACCGTCACTCCACATATCCACATTTTTACAACAATTATTTACTATATATCTATATACATATATAAAAGAAAATGCGGGGTGTTACAATTTCTCTTTTGTTTATGATTATGTCTTCAATAATTGCTTTTAGTTTTACTTTTTCAATAAGTGATTAGTCAATTTCCGGTATGATTGAATGAGGGATTCTTAGCCATGAATAGGTAGTTTGACCTAACTAGGATTTGTGATGTTAAATTTATTTTATTGATTGAACAATTGATTTCGGAAACATAGTTAATATGCGTCTGTTTGCTTATCCATAGACAATTATGTTTAGCACACTATTTTTTTTTTCACCATTTAATTCAATCAATTTAAATACATGTTAGTTGTTTTCTTGATTTTAAGTTGAATATTTTCCATTCAAGGGCATTTGATTACAATCTTGAATGAGTTATAAATTATGTCAAAATTCCTTTTTTGCGGTGAGGTGAGCTCTGAAGATTGTCCAGTTTTCTTTTAAATATTATTTCTTAGTTTATTGATCTTCCAAACACTTAAATTCGAGGATTTTATTTTTATTTTTACTCATCATCATTTGAATTGCAATCGTTTTCCCTAAGGAGACAACCTCGGTAATCGACTGAATTACTAAATGATATATTTCTGCACTTGGGAACCCACTTTATTATCTACCCACTTTTGAGGTCAAGCATTTTGGCCCATTGCCGAGGAAGGCGAAGCCAACTCGAAAGACGATTCGGACAAACGGCAAGGTAATTGTTATGATTTTCATCATAAGCTCAAGTACATTTCTCCGTTGTATTTGAAGTTTTATTCTTTTGTTTGTTAGTTTTTTTAAAGAATTGCTTGTGGCACAAGACACTACACACAATAGATTTGTTAGACTTGACCCCACACAGAATTTAGATATAGAGGGAGTAAATAATGAGGATCCACAGAATGAGAGGGATAGGAGAAATAACTTTCCATTAGTTCCTTCCATTAATATGAGAAATGGTGAAAATAATCCCCAAGTTGTTCCCCCTGTGCGAACAATGAGGGAATATCTCTAACCCACGCGAACCTTTACACCATCTTTTATCCATTTTCCAGTGCAGACACATGATTTTATTGTAAAAACTAGAAGGTTGCAGCTACTTCACCAATAACATGGTGTGGATAGGGAAAACCCCCATTTTCATATCAAGGAGTTTGAGAAAGTAGTTGGTACATTCCTTGAACAGAATGTGTGGGAAGAGGTTGTGCGGATGAATTTATTCCCATTCTTTTTGAAAGATAAAGTAAAATCTTGACTAAACTCTTTGAAGCCCCGAACTATAGCTACATGGGCTGATTTGCAAGAAGAGTTCTTGAATTTTTTTTTTCCAAGTTCATAGAACTATTGCTTTAAAGAAACAACTTCAATTTTTTTTTGAAAACTCAAATGAACAATATTATAAATACTGGGAAACATTTAAGGATCTTTTAAACGTTGTTCCACATCATGGTTTTAACCCTTGGCAACTAGTTAATTTCTTCAATGAAGGAATTACCCCTGCACATCGCCAGTTCATTGACAAGATGTGCCATGGAGAGTTTTTGAACGAAGAGCCTGAGGAAGCTTTAGATTAATTTTAGAGCTTGGCAAAAAATGCCCAATCTTCGGACATCTCAGACCCTGCCAAAAGATTAAAGCAATCTACTGCATCCCAATCCACAGGGGGTGGAAAATATATTTTGAGAGATCAAGATAGGTTGCTATTCAAGATTACACATTTATCTAAGAAAATAAAGAACCTAGAGGTTAGGAAAGTAAATGAGGTGGTTAGTGTGCCTCAGGTTAAGGAGCCTTGCACTATTTGTGAGTTAGTTGAGAATTATGTTAAGGAGTACCCGACAATACCAACTTTTAAGGAAGTGCTCCATGAGCAAGTGAATGCCATTAATTACCCGATGCAGCACCTTATTCGAACACTTATAATCAGGGATGGTGTAGCCACCCTAACTTCAGTTGGAGAAATGACACCTCAATTGCACCTTCTCCCCCTATGTCTTATTCTCCTCTTGTTAACCAACTAGTGTCCGGTCCCACTTCATCTAAAAGTACTCAGCCCTCGATGCATGTACTATAAGGTTTTTTTCAGAACCCACCTCAACAAGGGTTTGGTCCCCAAGGACAACCCACTGTACCTCCTTACAAACCCCCATATAAGAGAAGCATAGAAAACGTGATGCATCAATTTATCCAAAGTTAGACCACTATCAACAACTAAAATGTCCAATCTTTTAATAACATTAGAACTTAGATGACCGAGTTGACTAATACAATTGGGTGTGCTTTAGCAAGAAAAATGAAATTTTCCAGCATAACCCCAAGAAAATTCAAAGGATCAAACATGGTATCAAGGATTTTAATGTCACTAAAAGCACTAAAGAGTAAATCCAGACAATCACTACCCTTAGGAGTGGGAAAGAGGTTGAAAAAACCATTAAGTATCTATACCTATAGAAAAAAAGACTCAGGGTATCTCTAAGGATAGTGAGACTCTTAAGTTGTCAGAGGTTGTTAAGTTTGGTGAAAGTATGTGGCTTATTCATGCCATATCCTCACAGTTTAAAGATGCTTGCTAAACAAAATAATTGATTTTTTTTAAGTAGGTGAAAATTAATATTCCTTTACTTGATGCTATTCAATAGGTGCCATCCTATGCAAAGTTTTTGAAGGAAATTTGCACTATCAAAAGTAAATTAAATGTTCAAAAGAAAGCATTCTTGATAGAGCAGGTAAGTTCTATCTTGCGAACCAATACTCCACCTAAGTACAAAGATCCTGATTATCTCACCATTTTTATTACCATTGGGGACTGCCGGGTGGAGCAAGCACTTCTAGAATGGGTGCGAGTGTTTATCTCCTACACTTCTCAGTATACAAGTAGCTAGGCTTTGGAGAGTTGAAGTCTACGTCGATTACTCTCCAACTCGCAGACTGACGTGTAAAGATGCTGAGGGGGATAGTGGAAGATGTATTGATTCAAGTGGATAGGTTCTACTTCCCTGTTGACTTTATAGTTCTTGATACTGCACCTATTGCTAACCCTTCTACACAGATTCCAATAATTTTAGGATGACCATTCTTAGCCACATTAAATGCATTGATAAATTGTTTGAGTGTTGTCATAAAATGTTCATTTGGAAAAATGACTGCTGAATTTAACATTTTTCATGTGGTTAAGCAACCAGGTGGTGAGGGAGAATTTTGTGAATTGGAGGAAGTGGAAGAGATTGTAGAGGAAACATTTAATAAGTCTATTTGTTATGATCCTTTGCAGTCTTGTTTAGTTAATTCTATGCATGATGGTGAGAACTCTGAGGCTATTTTTTATATTGATTTGTTGAATTCTTGGCAGGAGTTTTGTTAAATTGAGAAAAAGATAAGAAAGAAAAAGTTCATTGGAGGAACCAAGTCCCGATGGGAGTCAAGCAATGGGCAATTGGAGCCCGGATGATTCCTTTATAAAAAAAACTCTTTGTACATATTAGTTTTAGCTAGTTTTTATAGGATCTTTTCTCTAGGTGTTTTACTTCCCTTATCTTTTTTATTTTTCTCATTGCATTTACTTCTTTTGCATTGAGGACAATGTATAACTCAAGTTAGGGGGGGAAGAGGGTTGCACCACTAAAAAATGAAAAAAAAATTTAAAGATTTAAAAAAAGTAAAAATATGTCTATCTGGATTTTAGTTGAAACTCGAATTGATTACATAGTAGTACTCTATATGATTTTATTCTATGTTTGAGTATCATACTTATGTTTGTATTTGGAACTCAAAACTATGTTCACCATGAGCATGTTAATTTTTGTGATTTATTAAATGAGGTTTATACTTTGAAAAAACTTGACATCTATAGTGGAGATGCATGTATAAACCTTGTAAGTTTTGTGCTTATCATTTTGAAGGGTTAGAATACATTTACTCAAAGAATATTCATTCCAATTCAATTTTGTTTAATAATCTCATTATTTTGCTTTGGTTAGGAGCATATGGATGATTAGCTGGTTATATCTCAAAAATAAGCAACACTTTTCCATGCTTTTTGAGAAATGATTTTAGGCAGTTTTTAGAATTTATTTAAGCTTTAAGCCTATTTTTTGTTTTCATTGTTCTTAGAAGTTGTGATTGAGCTTTAATGATTTTTTGTTTCTTTTTCAATTAATAACCAAGCCAAGCATAAAAGATGTATAATCCACCTTGGTTATCTCGAGATTTGCTATGTACTTGCTAGATGTTTGGAAATTGTTGGTAGAATGCTCAACCGTGAAAGAAGAAGAAGAAAGAATAAAAGAGAAAAGAGATGCTCAAAAGAAAAGAAAAAAAGAGTTTGAAAAGTGTGAAAAAGCCAAAGGCTGTTTAAAGGAAGAGAATGCAGGATATATGTTTGTTATGTTTTGTCAAAAGAAGAATGCAAGTGTTGAATAAAGAATATGTCCATGAGATAACTTCTTTTGAATCTTTATTACCCTTCATTTCTTAAACCTTCACTCGAGGCCATATTACAACCACAAAAATTCCTATATGATTTTAGAGAGTGTGGATGAGTGTGTATGCTTTAATTAATAGGAAAAAAAATGCTTTAATTAATAGGGGATATACCAACTGCATTGCTTCTATTTCTCTTAACATTCTTTCATGAGATTATGTCATGGTTGTTTCACTTGATTGATGCTCTCTATTCCAAAGACATATCTGAGTATACTTTGTTTTTTATTGCATAAATTTGATCCTCACATATAACTTATGAGTAAAATAGTCACTATAATCAGAGATCTTTTTTTTCTGGGAGTGCAAACCATGGTGAGATTGACATTGAAACTAACATTGGATAGCTACTAGAGATGTGAATTTTGTTTGATAAATATCTTAACTTGCAGATTCATATCACACACACATGAGTTTTGGATGTTAACATAATTGTGAATCTATATAATAAAATAGCTAGATTTCTTTGTCTTTTGCTTTTCGCGGCTCAGATCGCTTGACGATTATTGATCTGATGGTTCTCATGCCAAATTTTTCTAAGACTCCTATCGCTCATCTAACTCTCTTTATATCTATCTTATACTCTCTCTCTCTCTCTCTCTCTATCTCTCTCTCATATATTATTATCTTATTTTTTCTGTTTTTCAAGTGTTATTTTTTTATTATTTACTCCATAAAACATATGAAACTACATGTTATGTAATTATTTATTCCATAAAATAATTCAAAGTTTTATATATCTAACAGTATGTATTTTGCCACTTGCTTCTTAATTTGTAAGTAACACTTAATGTAAATAAAAAATAGCACACATTTTTCACGATTTGAGGACTTTTTTATCTGAGTTTCACATCTTTGCCTGAAATTAGGTCTTAATTGATTCAGGGCCTAAATTCATTGTAACACCCCGCATGTTCTTTTATATATTTATAGAGATATATATATAGTAAATAATATTTGTAAAGATGTAGATATATGTAGTGACATAAGAATAAACCGTAGGAATAAATGTTATGGAGACAATTTGATTGAGAAGTTACGTGTCGAAGATGTTTAAACTTGGAAAGGGTGATTAGACAAGTTTCTAAAAGTTTGTAGGTCAAAATAATGATTCCATTGAATCCGGAAGGTCGAAAAAAATTGGGAGTGGTAATATGGATATATTGGAAGTTAGGAAGTGTCCCGGAGTTAAAATACACTTTAGCGAGAATTTGGGTAAAAATGGGTATTGAATACTTCTTAGTATTTTGGACATAACTTTTTATTCTTAATTCCAAATGACCTGAAATTTTGACAGTAGATAGTAGACATCTAGGGCTACAAAAGTGTATCTCATGAAAATTTTCCAATTCGACCTCTAAATGGGTCAAAAATACACTGGAAGTGGAAGTAGAAAAATCACTATCAGCTACCGGTAACCAAAATCAGCTACCGGTAGCCAATGGTCCAGTGTGTCCGAGCTACCGGTAGCCACTGTAAAAATCCGAATTTTTTTAGTTCGCGAACCCTCGATTTTTCCCCCACTATAAATACACCCTCTCACCCCCTTAGCCTTCATTACACCACTCCAAACCCTAGATAGCTTGAGAGGAGAAGAGAGGAAGAGAAAAACACATCCAAGAGAGAGATTTACATCATTTGTGAAGATCAAACCCTAAATTTCTCAAAAATCTCACTTCCCCACCCATTTCTTTTCTTCTATTCTTCAATCACTCTCACCCAAATCTCTTGAAACCCTAGGAGGACGAAATTAAGAGGAAAAAGGAAGGAGAATAGGAAGATTTTGAAGCTTGAGTCTTAGATTGAAGCTACAACTAAGAGGTAGGGGTATTTCTCTCATTTCTCATACATTGAGGCTAGGGTTGTATATTTATGTATGTCTCTCACTTGTCTTCTCATATATATGATATGTAGTACATGATTCTTGATATTTTTGCAATAAAGGACATGTTTCAAACATTTTGGTGGTTGGGTAACCATGGAACCATTCTTTTTCACAATCCAACCCGAGTTTTGAAGAAAATGGATTTTTCCTCTTAAATTCCTTTTGTCTTGGTTACCAAACTTTAGTGTTTTATCTTGTACAACAAAATGATGTTGCTAATGATCTCTTGTTCATTTTCTTAAAATTATGCTATGGTACATGGCTTGGGAAATTGGGGAATTTGATAATTTCTTGGGATTGTTTGTGAATGGAGATATTCTTGGTTTCCTCTTTTGTATGGTTGCTTGTGATGGACTTGAATTACTTACGAGATATGCCGTAGAGTGTAAATGTCAGTCGAACCCAGTGGGGGGAGATGGTTTCTTGCATTCGTAGTGGGTTGGTGTTTGGCAACACAACCGCTATCGTACGCCTGGAGTTCGAACTAGGGATGATATACCTTTCCTGGGGAGGGATTCGGCAATGCCATGGGTATGGTATACGCCCCTTTCCAAATGTGCTTGTGATTATTATGGGTGGACTAGGTATAATTGTTGGGAAGATTCAGGAGAAACGATCAACATACATGGCCTTGAGGATGAACTAGAATACCTGGGATTGTTATAGTATCTCTTGGGGGTTATTGTTCATTCTACCAGAAACGGTTTCGACAAGAGTTTTGGGGTAGTATGGGATGCCCCAAGAACTTGTGGGAAATAGTTTATGGTGGAGATGGATTATAAATTATATATGAGTATTGTTCATTGCACCAGATACGGTTTATGTTTTGGAAATCGATTATTAATTGTATATTGGTTCCACTCACTCATGAATTATTCTTGATGCGTAAACTTGAGATCTGATAAATTGTCCATGTTTTCCTTCAAAAGCTCTATATTATATTTGTGAAACGAGACCGACCCGTTTTATATGTTTTTTTTAAACCTTGTTGGGTTTGGGAGAAATTTTCTACAGAGCTTCGTGCTCACCCCCTACAGTTGAACATTTTTCAGATTATACTCTTGAGGAGGATTTGGGAGTCTAGGAGCCCGCACATTGGGAGACTCCGATCGACAGGAGCGTGGATCTCGAGGTGGACGCTTAGAACGACCCTCTCTTTTGTACTAGACTAGAATATTCTTTTGAACACTGTAAAGTCTAGTTTAATTTTGCTACTTTCCGCTGCGCTATAATAGTTAAATTATTGGGATGTAAATGCCATTGTTGGGCATATTCTTTTGGATGTTATTGTATGTGCTTAAATGATGAAGTAAATTCTTTTGGATATTAGGTTGTGTAGTTGCTCTCATGATTGTAAATGGTTTTAGTATGTAATGCCGTCCAGGGTGTGTTTTGGGGCGTTACATTCCTCTAAAATTCTCATTGATAATGGTTTTTATATAGATTATTTTTTTAGTTTTTTTAATGTTTGCTCTATTTGTTATAATTTTGGTACTAAATTTTTTAAATTTTTTCGAATTATCAATTTTTAAAATTTTTTGTCAACTTTTTAATTTACTTTCACTTATTTTCAAGTGAACCAGAGATTTTTGAGTTAACAATTGGAGGTGAGCGATTCTCTTAAAAAAAAGTGGGGCTGAATAATTGGTTTGGTTTAAGTATGTGTGGTCGAATCTTGACCAAAAGAAAATTTATCAAATGATATAGTAAGAGAAAATACGCTATGCTATGAAAAAATATGTATTTAAATTTTATGGGTTAAAATACAAAGATTTTAAGTTTATATACAACAAAAAAGTTTATAATTTAAGGTCAATTTCATGTTGGTTTAATCAACAGCAAATAATATTCAACACGAAATGAACCTTAAATTGTAAATTAATATATATTTTTATAAAAAATTGACATTAAATTTTGTCCAATTTATATTCAACTTTGTCGAATTAATATCAAATTAATTTTTATTGATATCAAATTAATATTAAAATCCATTTAATCAATTTTTTGGGGTACTAAATTATATCAATTTTTTAGGTACTAAATCAAATCTTATTTTATTTTATTAAATTTTTAATTTTTTTTGGGTACTAAAGTTGGAGAAATGCAATTATAAAAATAATAATTTTTTTTTTGGGATAAAATCATCACTTTCCCTTAGCAATATTGAAGGAAATGAGACAGAGGGGGTCTTTGTGTAATAAATTTTAAATTTCAGGGATCTCCATGTTATTTATAAAATATCAGGGGGTGTCTGCATAATATTGTCAAAACTCAGGGGAAGTCCGTATTTTTTACCCTATTTTTTAATTAGATATTAATTTAGTATTATTTTATCATAAAAACTTAAATTATTATATTTCTAATAAAAACAGTTATTGGTTAGGAAGGTTTGTTGGTAGCCAAAAAATACATGTGTGAGAGTATGTTTTTGTGTATATTTATATGTGGAGGATTGAAAATTTGGTAATTCAATTTATAATTTTATTGTGCCATTTGGGGTTGAATGGTGATAGTGGTGATAAATTCATGAGTTTTATAAATGAGTAAGATTTGGTTGATTTTATTTATCGCTTAAAGATTGTGAATTTAATTGTGTTATGTTAGTATTTTTTTTTTTTGCTTGAGATATTTATTACATGGGAATAGGATGGATTGAAAATATTGTGAGATCCTGGCTAGTCCCACATCGGTTGCTTGGGGGAGATTTGGGCTGTTTATAAGTGACTCCTGTACTACCTCTTTTAAGAGGCGGGTACGGGGTGTTACAAATGGTATCAGAGCCGACCCTGACCGGCTGATGGTGGGTAACCCTGCACGGGTGCTCGTGTGAGCCTAGCGCTGCGGCGTGGTAAAGCTGCACGGGGACGTGCAGCCCTGAGGGGGGTGGATTGTGAGATCCTGGCTAGTCCCACATCGGTTGCTTGGGGGAGATTTGGGCTGTTTATAAGTGACTCCTGTACTACCTCTTTTAAGAGGCGGGTACGGGGTGTTACAAATATGGTGATTGAATTTATAATTATATTCTGTTATTAGATTGAGTGGTGGTAAATGTGATAAATTCATGAGTCTTATAAATGAGCAAAATGTTATTTATTACTTAAAGATTGTAATTTCAATGGATTATGTTAGTATTTGTTTTTTTTTTTTCCAGAGACATTTGTATATATGGTGTTGTTTTGAAGAGTTTTATATATTTTTACGACAGTTCTACTAATATGCAAGATATGATCGGCGATATATTTCGAGTCATTTTAAAAGAAGAATTGGAATGCATATTTTTAGGCCATTCTTTTTGAATATGGACAATTGTGTAAGAATTTTTTTATTTGTTATATAGTGCTTTCAGACACAGGTAATGACTAGTACTCTTATATAACATTTAATTTTGTAGTTGAAATTTTTGTGTATTTGTTTGAGTGGATGTGGCATGTCTTTAGCTTCATAGTAATTAAGGAATAATAATGTTTATGGAAAGGTAAAATGAAGTTTGTAGGTATCTTCTCTAGAAACCTTCCTGAGATAAAACTCGTCCACTAGGGGTAACCTAGGGGTTTAACGGCTAAATTCATTCGCGATTACCTAAGAAAGCGGTTATATGTTTTACATTTAATTTTTTCCTTCTGTTTATTAGATTGTTTTATTATGCTTTAAATTCCTTTGCATTGTGTATGTCTTTTGGGAATAAATTGCATTGCATATACTTTGATAATTTTTGGGCACATATGAAATGTGATTAAAGGCTTTTATGGGCACATTTTTAAGTCTTCGAATTTAGGTTATTAGTTTAGTTTTAATTTGAAAAAAGGGAAAATTAGGAAATGTTAGGTTTTTTGTCAATATGAACAGCAGGTCGTAACCTACTTTATACCGATTCATCTCTGGTCTGATCGAAAGTTTTAAAAGGGGAGTCTAACGGTTCATTTCATTCCATTCATTCAAACTACAAAGACCCATACTCTCAAACTCTCCCTAAAGTGTCAAAAAGTCCTATCCTAGTATCAAGAGTCCTCTAATCCATCAATCGATCTCATTCATCTTGAATTTCCTTCTTGATTTTCGAAAGTGGCATTGAGGAAGGTTTTGGTTTCGTCGAACCAAGGGTGGATTCCATGGGTGATTAGTTTGAAGGTTTTCATTTCTACGGTGAGCATGGTTGTTGTGCGTATGGCTAGTGTCATGGGTGGCCAAACTGTGGCAGCAAAGCAAGAGGCTAAGAGAAAAGGGAAGTGAAAGGTTGTCAAATCTAAGTCAGATGAGCTCGAGCCACCTACTGTGCCAAGAAGCAGAAGAAGATGGGTTACAAGGAGACAATAGAGAATAGGGGAGTGATGTGTGAGCGCATGGTGGATGCAAATAGCTTGGAGAAGAATGCACCTGTTCGGGTGATTATTGATTGTGGCCTTGAGTTTTTCTCTAAACCAGTTGAGGGTTACATTCTATGTTTTGGCCATGATTTCTACACTGGATTGACTATATTTGATGTTGACCTGATGATTTTCAGGACCACAGTCCGAGGGAAGGTGATTGAGGTCACTCCGATGAAGATAAAAGGCCCGACTCTTATGAGATTTATTACCCACATACGGAGTTTGTGGCAAAGGAGCTTCTGAGTATGTCAAGGAGATGTATGATAGATCTGAGCATTTTAGAGGCACTTTTATACATGGGCACTTGGATACCGAGCACCGGTTGATGAACAAGATCCTTCACTACAATGTCTACCCAAAGGGATCTGAGAAAAATCCTGGGATGGCTAAGATTGTGTTGTTGTTTGAGATCATGGCAGGGTCAAGGATTGACATAGCCCTGATGATATGGGGTGCGTTGAGAGACTACTGCACTATGAGGAAGCCGAAGGGGAACATGCATTTTGGTAATATGGTGACGAAGCTTTGCCTCAGTACTGGGTGAAGGAGACATCATCACACCAACTTTCCCTCCTGAGCTTGGACCTATTAGTAGCTGTGGAGAGGGAAAAGCTCGATAATGTCTAAGGCTGGTGGTTTTGGGAGCAAGTTGAAGCCTACTACTACTACTACTTTTGCTACTGAGACTACTCATACGTGCTATAGTACATTAGAGAGTGAGTAATTGGAGGAGAGGCTAAGAGGAATTAAGAGTGATATGCGGGTGGTGAAGTGTTTACAAAGTAGGTTGGAGTAGAAGGTGAATGAGAAGGAAAACATTTTCTCTAGGTTTGGAATGCCTAAGGCAATCATCAACAATGGTGATTCACATTTTGTAATAGACCATTTGGTACTCTAATGCACAAATATGGTATCACACACCGAATGTCAACTGGTTATCACCCAAAGACTAACAACTAAGTTGAATTGATCAATAGGAAAATTAAGCACATATTAAAGAAAACGGTAAACCCTAACTGTAAGAATTGGTCACTTCGATTGACCGATACCTTATGGGCATACCATATATCATTCAAAACACATTTACGGATGTCTCCCTATAGGTTAGTCTATGGCAAAGCCTATCATTCTCTAGTTAAGATTAAACACCGTGCATACTGGGCCATTAAATCATTGAATTTTAATTTGGGTCCATCAAGTGAATTGGAAGAAATTCGTAGGGATGCATATGAAAGTACTCGAATTTATAAATAACAGGTCAAAGTTTTTCATGATATTGCTATTTTGCAAAAGACCTTCGAGCAAGGTCAAAGAGTATTTTTATACAATTCCCGTCTTCATCTTTTCCCATGGAAATTGCGTTCTCGTTGGACTGGCCCGTATGTAGTCAGAGTTGTGTATCCTAATGGGTCCATGGAGGAAGAAAACCCAAAGAATTGGCAAATTTTTAAAGTTAATGGACAAAGACTTAAGCCATTCTTGAAGGATTTCTCACCTGAGGACGTTGTTGAAGAACTTTTTGATCCTATGTATCAGGATCTTAACTCTGAATAGTTATTTTTAGTTGATAGTGTACAGTTGGTAGTTTTATTTTTAAATTTGGTGTACAGATTATTTTGTTGTACTTAACTCTTTTTTTATAGTTTATGTTGTTGTTTTACAGTTGGTGGTTTTTCTTTTTGAAGCTTAGTGACAGGTATTTTCTTACCCTTATTGTATTCATTTTTCTCATTGCTTGACTATTTTTGCATTAAGGACAATGCATGATTTAAGTTGGGGGGTATGGGGTGCATAATTACTATGCTACACCACCATGCTATATGTTGAAAATGAGAAAAATTGAAAAACTTTTAAAAAGAATTTTGAAAAAAATAATGAAAAAGAAAAAAAAAGCATCCGATTTGGACTGTATTATTTTCTTTTAATTAGCATCCAATTTGGACAATAAAGGTCATCCCCTCAGAACAACCCTCTTTGTTATCCTCTATCATTTGTTTCACTCAGCCCAAGTATCACCCCAATGCCTCATTACAACCTTTTGAAAGTCCTAAATGATCTAGAGAAAGCATGGGGAAAACATACTTTTAAAGAAAAATAAAGGTTGATTTAACTATCTAGTGCCCTAACACTCCTTTCATGAGATTATGCCAAGGTTGTTTCATTTTTATGCATGTACTTCATTTTTGGATTATATGTGAGCATACTTCGTTTTGTGCACAAGATTCTATCTCACATATACACATGAAGAGCATGCCAGGAAAATCATGGTGTGATTCATCGTCGAGAGAAACCCTTGGTGAGTTTTTCATTGAAGCTAAATTTGGATAGCTAAGTGAATGTGGATTCCATTGACTAAATGCTCCAATTACATAGTCATTTCACACACACACACAAGTTTTAAAAGGAAATGTGTAGGTGTGTACTCTAGAATAGCATTTAAGGCTATGATGTGATTCATGTGTGATTAGTTCAGGTGCATTGGACAAAGCTATTTTTGACATTTCAGTCTAGTTAGGATAAGGGCATATGTTTCAAATGTTAGATACGAGGAAAAGAAGTTTGTACTTACCTTCACTGGAAACATTCTGTAACACCCCAAAACACACCCTGGACGGCATCACATTCTAAAACATTCATATCATGAGAGCACTAATATAATTCCTCAAGAAACGAGACTCCATTTATCATCCACAAATATTTACAAAGTGATCCAAAAGAATAAGCCCAAATTATGGCTATTACATCTCACAAATTAATTAAAGTTGCACAGCGGAATAAACAAAAGAAACTAGACTACATAATGTTCCAAAAGAATGTCCTAGTCTAGTACAAAAGGAAAGAAGGTCGCTCTATGCTTCCACCTCGGGATCCACACTTCCGTCAAGTGGAGTCTCCCAAGTAGCGGGCTCCACGACCCTTACGTCCTCCTCAAGCGGGTAATTTGAAAAATGTTAGCGGTAGGGGGTGAGCACGAAGCTTTGTAGAAAAATTCTCTCAAACCCTTACAAGGTTTAGAAAAGCATTTAAAATGGCCGGTCTCATTTCACAAATAGCATATATAACCTTTGAAGTAAAACAATGACATTTTACAACGGATCTCAAGTTTAAGTAGCAAAAGTACTAGAAATGAACAATAATAACCAATTCTAATAAACATCCATTTTCAAAATATAAACCATTTCCCACACATTATATAATATTGTCCTCCATGGCATGAGCATCCTTACAAGGAACCTCTCACCCCCAAGGTTTGATTTCTCAAGCATCCTTACAAGGAACCTCTTGAGGAAAATCACATACTGTCCTCTTTTGGCATGAGCATCCTTATAAGGAACCTCTCACCCTCAAGGCTTGGTTTCTTAAGCATCCTTATAAGGAACCTCTTAAGGAAAATCACATACTGTCCTCTTTTGGCATGAGCATCCTTATAAGGAACCTCTCACCCTCAAGGCATCACAAACAACCCAACCAAGCATACAATTCCAATATTTTTCTCAATTTACAATCATCTATCCAAAATCCCCCAAAATATAACATGTAAAGTTCCACAACCAACTAAGAAAAATACTTGAGATCACAATAACATCATTTTTCTACCCAACACAACAACTACGGTTTTCGAAGTTTATAATGAAGAAAGCATTTAAGAAGAAATATATCACTCTCCCAAAAACTAGGGTTTTAAAACTAGAAAAGAGATTTCATGGGTATTAAACCCTAACTTTGTTCAAAACATGTAATCTTTGCCAAACATTCTAAGAGAGGATGATTGCATAACATATATATACCATTGATAGCCAAAACATAAATATATAAATACCCTAGCCTCAATGAAAGTGAGTGAGAGAAAACCCCTACCTTGATGTTCTTGAAATCTAGGGCTTTAATCTTTTTGGAAGTGTAACTCCCTCTTGATCTTGTGTTTCTTTCTCCTCTTTTATCTCCTCCTAGGGTTCTAAAGTGTTTAGGATGAGAGTGGAGTGAAGAATGGGACAAATGAGGGCTTGGGGTGGTGTTTTAAACCCAAAAATCCCGACTTTTTAACTGTTCGGCGAGTGTCAGAAAAAGCGTACCGGTACGGTATAGTACTAGTACTCGGTACCGGTACGGTTAAGCTACTGGTTCGGGCGTACCGGTACACTTCGGCTACTTCGACTTCTAGGGCAGTTGTGACCTATTTAGAGGTCGAATTGGAAAATTTTCATGAGATACACTTTTGTATCACTAGATGTCTACTATCTACTGTCCAAATTTCAGATCAATTGGATATAAGAATAAAAAGTTATGACCAAAAGACTAGAAGGTGTCCTAACTCCTTTTTACCCAAATTTTCTCTAAGTGTGTTTTCACTCCGGAATACTTCCTAACTTCCAATACACCTCATATTACCTCTCCAAGGTTGTTCGACCTTCCGGATTCAATGAACACCTTATGTTGACCTAAAAATATTTAGAAATTCATCTAATCACCCTTTCCAAGTTTAAATGTCTTGAAAACTCAAACTTCCCAATCAATATGCCTCTCTAGCATTTCTCTTACTATTACAATTTATATAGTTCATTCTTACATCATTACACATATTCAATTTTTTACAACAATTATTTACTATATATCTATATACATATATAAGAGAAAAATGCGGGGTGTTACAATCCACCCCCTTAAAGAAAGTTTTGTCCTCGAAACTTACCTCAAGTAGCGAACAAATATGGATACTTCCCCCGCATTTCTTGCTCCGGTTCCCATGTAGCTTCCTCCACTCCATGGTGTTGCCACCAAACCTTTACCAATCTGATAACTTTGTTTGCGAAGCACTTTTTCCTTGGCGTCGAGAATTTCTACCGGTTGTTCTTCGTAGGTTGCTTCGTCTGGAATTTCAATCTCCTCCAAGTTCACGACTGGAGTTGCATCCGAGTGACACGTCCTCAACATTGACACGTGAAACATGCCATGTACTCCGGATAGCTGGGCTGGTAGTCGAAGTTGATACGCCGCATTGCCTACCACTTTGATCACTTCAAACGGTCCGGTATATCTTGGCGCTAACTTCTCCTTCTTGCCGAATCGAAACACGCCCTTCTTGTGTGACACCTTGGGAAACATGTAATCTCCCACTTTGAATTCCAAGGACCTTCGTCTGTGGTCCGTATAACTCTTCTATCTACTTTGCGCCGTGCGTAGCCTCTCTCGGATGAGTTGAATCTTCTCCGTAGTTTCCCCATTGTAGTCCTTACTCCGTTATTTCGCTGCGCACTCTGATATAAATTACAATCCACCAAAGGTTACAGTTGAAACCTAACCAGACTTGTCCTCCCATTTTTGCTTCCAAATCCATATACATTATTTTTTTTTCGAAATAATTTAAGAAAAATTAACATAATATCATCGAAAATACCATTTTAGTGGTCACTACCAATCACTAGAGTTTTGAATTCATGAGAAAATAAATAATCAAGCTTTGGAATCAAGAATAAATGGCTATCAAGCTTGGAAATCAAGAACAAGCAAGGTTTGAAATTAATAACAAACGAATCTCAAGTTTTTGGAATCCAAAATAAAGGAACAATCAAGTCTCGAATTCCATAACAAACCCATATCAAGCTTTGTAGTCAAAATAAGAAACAACCAAAGCTTGAAATCAAGAACAAAGTAACAATCGAGTCTTGGAGTCAATAACAGATGCATGTCAAGCTTTGTAACCAAGAACTAAAGAGTATCAAGTTTTGAACTCAAGGACAAGGAGAAATCAAGTATTGAAATCAAAAGCAATTGAATGTCAAGTCTTGAAATCAAGAACCAATGAATATCAAGTATTGAATATCAAGAATAAATGAATTACAAGAGTTAGAATCAATAACAAATGAATATTAAATTTGGCTATCAAGAACCAATGGATCATCAAGCCTGGGAAAATTAAAAACAAATGAACAACCATGTCTTGAAATCAAGAACCAAAGGATGTCAAATATTGAATATCAAGAATACATGAATTACAATAGTTAGAATCAATCAAATGAATACCAAATTTGGCTATCAAGAGCAAATGAATATTAAGCTTGGAAATCAAGAATAAAAGCGTATCAAGCTTGAAAGTCATGAACAAAGGAGAAATTAAGATTTAATGAAACAATCATGTATGAAAATCAATAACAAACGACTATCAATGTGTGAAATCAAGAACAAAGGATTATAAAGCTTAGAAATCAAGACCAAAAGAACACTCAAGTCTTGGAACCGAGAATAAAGAATATCAAGTATTGAATATTGAAAATAATTGAATCACAAGGGTAGAATCAATAACAAACGAATATCAAATTTTTGATACCAAGAACAAATGGATCATTAAGCTTAGGAAGTTAAGGACAAGGAAACAATCAAGTCTCGAGATCAATAACAACGGATATCAAGCTTGGAATCAGAGATAAAGTAACAATCATGTATTGGAATCGATAACAAACGACTATCAAGGTTTGAAATCAATGACAGAGGCAAGATAAAGAGAAAACACCTCTCCCTTGAAAACTAGGATTTCAAGGGCATACCAAAAGGATTTGGTGGTCACCCACCCATAACATAGCTTAGAATAAATAATATTTAAGTTCGGGAATCAAGAACAAAGGAGAAATCAAGAGAAAAACACATCTCCTTTGTAAACTAGGGTTTGAAGGCATACGAAAAGATTTAGGGTTTACCCCACCATAATATATTTTGGGACAAGGTAGTATTATCCAGAATGGCAAGACATGATGATTCCATAGCAAGTAGATATAAATTAGAGTCAAAGATTACATATAAATAAACCCTACTAGTATCCCCTTGTTTTCTCGTAGGCAAGTTAACATATACAGTAAGTTCTATTTCCTCGAAACCCAATCCCAATTCCACAACGTACACAGTACGTAGAAAAGAATAAGTCGCATAGGAATCCAATATAATTCGGGCCCAAAAATTGTAGAGGAGAGCAATACCTTCCACCACGGCGTTGGAGGCATCTTCCTCTGGTTGAGTCAAAGCAAAAACCTTTCCTTGATTGGCGCCGCCGAGGGCTTGAGCTTGTAACGGTCTCTGTGGTGGTAGTGGCTGTCGTAGCGGTGGCCTGTTTGCATTCACTCGCCCAGTTGCTTGGTTGGTCTTGGTAGAAAGTAATGGACAATTATCTATGAAGTGCCCAACACCTCCACAGGCAAAACATCAGCGTGCATCCGTGCCTACTCTCTCTGGTACGCCTTTTGCTCCTCGAGCTATCTGAGGTCTCTGCTGTGCTGGCCTTTGTAGAGGTAGCTTGTTTGCTGGTACTTGCTCGGTTGCTTGTTTGGTCCTTGGGGGAAACGAGGGGCATCTATGTTTGAAGTGCTCATACTCTCCGCATGCAAAGCATTGGCGCGGGTCAGTGCTTGTTCTAGTATGAGTCACTTCATCTCCTCGAGCTGTCAGAAGTCTCTATCCACCTGCCTGGTCTGGACTTCGGTATGGTGCTGCTCGCTGTACTCCACTGGTGCTAGGGTCCGTCCTGATTTGACCTCCTCTCACGAAGCTCTGTCGCCGCTAGCTGTCCTCTATATCTCTCTCCACCAATGCAGCTCGGTCAGCCAGGTCCCCATACTCCCGGATCTTGAGGGCCACCAACCTCTCTCGGATGACAGGCCTCAATCCCTGCTCAAAGCGTTTGGCCCTGTCGACTTCAGTAGATATAAATCCTGTAGCATAATGGGAGAGCTCGTCAAACCACCTCTCGTACTCGGCCACCGTCATACTGCCCTGTCGTAGTGCAAGAATCAGCCTTCATTCGGTCTCTGACTGATTCAGGGAAGTACTTGTCTTGGAAGATTCGGTCGAACTCCTCCCAAGTGAGAGCATCGGTGTCCCTCCGTCTCTTAACCGAATCCCACCAATAGTCGGCCTCCCCCTCTAACAACTAGGTCGCCAAGCCAACCCTCAAGTCTTCGGCAACTCCCATGCCGTCACACACTTTCTTCACCCGCCGTATCCACCTATCCGCATCCAAAGAATTGGAGCTCCCTTGGAAATTGGGTGTACGTTACCTCAAGGATTCCCGAAGAGCTATCATCATTCGGTCTCCGTTCCCATTGCCTGGTACTTGAGCGAGTGGATGAGCTCCACCATTATGGTTATTGTTCCCATTTTGGTTTTTTTTTACCAAAGTGGTGAGCTCCCTCAAGCATTGATATATGTCATTCAAGGCATCGGGAGGTGGCGGTGGTGGTGGATTGGCTTGACCTCCACGACCACGCCCACATCCACGTTCACGTACACTTCCACGTTCACGTACACGTCCACGTCCTCGTCCACGTTCACGTCCACGTCCACGTTCACGTCCACGTCCTCGTTCACGTCCACGTCTTCGTCCTCGTTCACCGTCCATTTTGCACATCAATATACAACTTAGTTCCCTTGATGTGCAAGATATAAACTAAAGTGATATGTAGGATGTATTGATTTAAGCACAAGGCATATACAAATTTAACTTAACAATTTTCTTCACCCTAAACCTACATCTCTAGTGGTAATCCATAACCTACAGCTCCCATGTAAGACCTAAAACCTAGGCTCTGATACCAACTTTGTAACACCCCAAAACACACCCTGGACGGCATCACATTCTAAAACATTCATATCATGAGAGCACTAATATAATTCCTCAAGAAACGAGACTCCATTTATCATCCACAAATATTTACAAAGTGATCCAAAAGAATAAGCCCAAATTATGGCTATTACATCTCACAAATTAATTAAAGTTGCACAGCGGAATAAACAAAAGAAACTAGACTACATAATGTTCCAAAAGAATGTCCTAGTCTAGTACAAAAGGAAAGAAGGTCGCTCTATGCGTCCACCTCGGGATCCACACTTCCGTCAAGTGGAGTCTCCCAAGTAGCGGGCTCCTCGACCCTTACGTCCTCCTCAAGCGGGTAATCTGAAAAATGTTAGCGGTAGGGGGTGAGCACGAAGCTCTGTAGAAAAATTCTCTCAAACCCATACAAGGTTTAGAAAAGCATTTAAAATGGCCGGTCTCATTTCACAAATAGCATATATAACCTTTGAAGTAGAACAATGACATTTTACAACGGATTTCAAGTTTAAGTAGCAAAAGTACTAGAAATGAACAATAATAACCAATTCTAATAAACATCCATTTTCAAAATATAAACCATTTCCCACACATTATATACTATTGTCCTCCATGGCATGAGCATCCTTACAAGGAACCTCTCACCCCCAATGTTTGGTTTCTCAAGCATCCTTACAAGGAACCTCTTGAGGAAAATCACATACTGTCCTCTTTTGGCATGAGCGTCCTTATAAGGAACCTCTCACCCTCAAGGCTTGGTTTCTTAAGCATCCTTATAAGGAACCTCTTAAGGAAAATCACATACTGTCCTCTTTTGGCATGAGCATCCTTATAAAGAACCTCTCACCCTCAAGGCATCACAAACAACCCAACCAAGCATACAATTCCAATATTTTTCTCAATTTACAATCATCTATCCAAAATCCCCCAAAATATAACATGTAAAGTTCCACAACCAACTAAGAAAAATACTTGAGATCACAATAACATCATTTTTCTACCCAACACAACAACTACGGTTTTCGAAGTTTATAATGAAGAAAGCATTTAAGAAGAAATATATCACTCTCCCAAAAACTAGGGTTTTAAAACTAGAAAAGAGATTTCATGGGTATTAAACCCTAACTTTGTTCAAAACATGTAATCTTTGCCAAAAATTCTAAGAGATGATGATTCCATAACATATATATACCATTGATAGCCAAAACATAAATATATAAATACCCTAGCCTCAATGAAAGTGAGTGAGAGAAAACCCCTACCTTGATGTTCTTGAAATCTAGGGCTTTAATCTTTTTGGAAGTGTAACTCCCTCTTGATCTTGTGTTTCTTTCTCCTCCTTTATCTCCTCCTAGGGTTCTAAAGTGTTTAGGATGAGAGTGGAGTGAAGAATGGGACAAATGAGGGCTTGGGGTGGTGTTTTAAACCCAAAAATTTCGACTTTTTAACTGTTCGGCGAGTGTTAGAAAAAGCGTACCGGTACACGGTACCGGTACGGTATAGTACTGGTACTCGGTACCGGTACGGTTAAGCTACTGGTTCGGGCGTACCGGTACACTTCGGCTACTTCGACTGCGAGGGCAGTTTTGACCTATTTAGAGGTCGATTTGGAAAATTTTCATGAGACACACTTTTGTAGCCCTAGATGTCTACTATCTACTGTCCAAATTTCAGATCAATTGGATATAAGGATAAAAAGTTATGACCAAAATATTAGAAGGTGTCCTAACTCCTTTTTACCCAAATTTTCTCTAAGTGTGTTTTCACTCCGGAATACTTCCTAACTTCCAATATACCTCATATTACCTCTCCAAGGTTGTTCGACCTTCCGGATTCAATGGACACCTTATTTTGACCTAAAAATATTTAGAAATTCATCTAATCACCCTTTCCAAGTTTAAATGTCTTGGAAACTCAAACTTCTCAATCAATATGACTCTCTAGCATTTCTCTTACTATTACAATCTATATAGTTCATTCTTACATCATTACACATATTCACATTTTTACAACAATTATTTACTATATATCTATATACATATATAAGAGAAAAATGCGGGGTGTTACACATTCATGAGACAAAACTCATCCACTAGGGATCACCTAGGGGTTTAAAGGCTTGTTGCATATGCTAAATGCAATAGCAGAATTAGTATAGGTTTATTTTTGTTTTCTTATTTTTTACATTTAGTTTGATAGGGACTAGCAAATCTTAAGTTGGGGAGTGTGATGAGTATGTAATATTGCATATTTAACGGCCTCATTACATGTATTTTAACTTAACTTTGCATTTAATTACTTGGAGTTAGTCGAAGTTATGAATAATGTGAAAATTTTGATGTTGCAGGTAATCATAAGGTAAATGATAGCTTTCGAAACCCTGCAACTAAGTGTGGATGAGTGGTGAGGAGATGGACACATTACATGAGGATTGGGAGGCTTTAAAGTGAAAAAAATCAAGTAGGTGGAGGTATTTGGTATCATAGGCACCGGTATCTAAGCCTACTTGAATTTTGGTACCGGCACCCGCACCATTTGTTATTGGTACCTCTGTATTCCCCATTTTTAACCATGATCCACTTCGAATCTGAAAAAGTACAAAACATAAAAGTTGTAGATCGAGATGTCCTCTATATTGTGTCAACATTTCAACTCAATCGTATGGTTGCATCAAAATTTATGATAATTTTACAAAAACTAGTCCTGAGTTGGCACCTTCTAGAAGGTTTTGCCTACTGGAAGGTTTGCTTCGACCTTCCAAAAGGTTTGCTTCGACCTTCCAAAAGGTTTGGCCCAGAAACGCCTGAACACCTACAACTCAATGTTCTGCCACTTGGGGGTCCTGACATATTCTACATATATACGTGTCTCCTACACCCTAAAGTCAGCTTGGGAAGATGGAGGATGGGAAATGAAGAGAGAGAAGGAGGGAGGCATGGTAGGTGCAGGCTAAGCTTGTCCTAGCCTGTCCAATGCATCAAATCACCTCCTATGGATGGGAGGTCTACTCTCACAACTAGAGGAGAGCCTCATGGGCGAAAATGCATTGATTTATATACCATTTATTCAGCTTCACACAAGATTTTGAGGAAGAGGAGGCTACTTAAGCTTAGGAGTAGTTTTAGAGAGATAAGTTCCCAATGAAGAAGATGAAGTTCTAGAGAGAAATTTAGTTTTTTGCATTTTCTTCTCCATTGCAGTTGTAGTAAGCTTTAAATCACTTGTAATCTTTACTTCTTGCACTTTAAACTCTTTCATTCAAGTGTATTTCAAGTTTAGTTACATTTTCTAGCATTTCAAGTTTTAGATTTGGGTATTGTTTTCCAACCTTTATATTTTGACTATGAATGCATTCTCTCTTGTAGTTTAACTCTTTTCTTGCATTAATACAAGTTCTATATTCCATTTCACTACCATGTCTTCTTACATTATGTTTGTTCTTGCTTTTAACTATGAGTAGCTAGATATTTAGTTGGCTAATTCAAGGGGAATTTCCTCTTGTGTATGTGAAATTGACTCTCATTCGTTCCTCCTCATAGTGTAAGATGGTTTAGTTTGACTAGGTTGAGTGTGGACGTGGTTGTGAGTTCTTGATACACTGTAGACTTGTCACGGGGTATGCTTGAATCCTCACCTCCGTTTTAGTCCCTCGCTTCCTACGAATCAATCAAACGTCTAGGCACCATTGGTAGAATTTCTTGAGTTGATTTGACATTCTCATTGGAATGACCCTTTCGGATTAGTCAACCTCGTTTTCATTACATTTTTAGCAAAAACTACAATCACCAAAACACAAACTCACAAGATTTTACACTTTTTCATTTTTTGCAAAATCACCTTCAACACAATTCGCCTTCCTTCCCTGAGGAGACGACCTTGGAATACCTATTCCAAGTAAAATACGACACTCAAAAGTCTCTCTACGCTTGGGGAGCACTTTTGCACACACACACACACACACATTTTGTTCATTCACACCCGTTTTCCTATTTCTTGCATGATATCCAAGGGAGAGTGACACTCACCTAACCGTATAAGCCACATACACATTACCGGAATCATGGTCGAAAATTAGGAACGACAGAATAAACCAAGCAGGTTGAAATACATTTACTCAAAAGATAATTCTTTCAAATTCAATCTATTTCAATAATCTCATTATTTTTGTTTTGGTTAATGTAAATGAGATAGTTGATTTTATCTCAATACATAAGACGTACCTTGCCATGTATTTTTCGGAAATAATCTTAGGCCATCTTTGAATTAATTTGTGTCTTAGCCTATTCTTTCTTAAAATCATCCCTACAAGCCATGATTGAGGTTTAATGTAAATTTCATTTCTTAGCCACATGATTAACCAAGTCATGAATAAATGTGTTTATCTTACTTTGGTTATCTCGAGATTGTTATTGTTTATATTGTGAAAGGAGAAATGTGGTTATAAGAAAAGAAAAGAAAAACAAAGAAAAGTGGAGGAAAAATGATGATATACATGAATTGTTGACATTCAAAAGCAAAACAAAGAAGGCAGGAAAGAAAGAAGGTGAAAAGAAAAAACAAAAGAAGAAATGTAAACCCCCACATTTGTATCTTTATATAGTAATATAATTATGTTTTGAAATGCTAATATATGTGATAATGTATGCATGAACTATGTAGATTGTAAGAGTAGAAATAAAAATGTTAGGCAAGGTAATAGGGTATGTATTGGAAGCTAGGAAGTATTCCGGAGTGAAAGCACAGTTAAGAGAAATTTTGGGTAGAAAGGATTTTGGACACTGCCTAATATTTGGATCATAAATTTTTATCCTAATGTTCATTTGATATGAAATTTTGACAGTAGATAGCAGACTTCCAGGGATACAAAAGTTTATTTCACGAAACTTTTCCAAATCAATCTCTAAATAGGCCAAACTTTACTAGAAGTTTCAGCAAAAATAGGAATTCCGTTCGAACGTGAATCGACGTTCGAAAGTCAATAAACGTTCGAACAAAAGTTCGTTCCAGTATTCTTGTTTGATGGAAAAACAAAAGTACTGGGAGCAACGAACGTTCGAACGCCAATGACGTTCGAACGTGAGTTACGAATCTGGGTTTCAGAATCGCGTACAGGAGACCCTTTCTTCCACTATAAATACTTAAGGACACCTCTTTTAGCATCATTTCAACATTTCTAACGCTATAAAGTCTTAGAGAGGAAGAAAGGAAGAGAAAAACACAAGATCAAGGAGGATTTTCACATTGAAGTGGATCAAAATCTCAAGTTCTTCACACAAAACTAAGGAAGAAAGTAGGGGTTTCTTCCTATTCTCTTCCATTGAGGCTAAGGTTTATATATATGTATGTTTTGACTCTCAATCCTATATATATGATATGATATCATTATTTCTTGATGCTCTTGCAAAGATTACCATGTTTTGAAGGAAGCTATGGTGGAATAGCCATGAAATCTCTTTCTACTGTCTTGAAAACCCTAGTTTTCAAGAAAAATGGGTTTTTCTCTCAATTTTCATTTGATCTTTATTTCTAAAGTCCTATTCTTGATTAAATCATGTATTCATATCATACTTGTTCTTGTTCCAAGAAATTATGGTTTTTGGCAAAACCCTAAAATGTTGATATCAAAATTGTGAAGGTTTTATTGATATGATCTCTTGCATATTTTAATTCATTTATTATTGTAGTTGTAAAATCTCGGCAAATTTGAACTTTTTTCTGAAAAGGGCAAAATGGTAATTTTTCACCGCTATGCGGATTTGAAATAAGTATTTCTCTAGACCTTGGATGAGGAAACAGACTTCACCCTTGGATTCGTATCGCGAAATCCAATTACCCTGCCAAATTTCGTCGAATTCCGAGATAGTCGGATTTTTGCACGTCGTTCGAGGCGACTGGGTGGCAAAAGACCTCACAAAGGTCCCCAAATATAAATTTTATAAAATTTATGTATAATTGAACAAAAGTTCAAATAAAATTAATTTGAACTTAAACTGGTACGAAATAAATCGTTTCGGGGCGAAAAACGGACCCGAAAGTAGTAAACGAGCGGTGCGATGTGGACCGCATATTTAAAAATATAAATAGTGACTTAAATCAGATTTTTTAGCAAAATATCTCACTTGTTCAACCATATGGCCGGCCATAGAGAGAAGGGAGAGAAAAGAGAAGAAAAAGTTTGTCTTCAAGCTTCTCCCACCGTTTTTCGAAGTTCCATCGCTCGGATTTCGTCGAGCCAAGAAAGAAAGTCGATCACCGCGACGAGGGCTACGTCTACGTACCAAGAAAAGTGGATTTCACCGAAGGTCCAAAGAAAATATTTTGGAGAAATCAAGTTCTTGGGCTAGTTTTTGGTGTTCTTGACGTCTCTACACTTCAATCTACGCTACAAGAGGTAGGGATTTTCCTACTTTGGTTTTACTCCTACCTCAAGGGGTTGTTTTTGTGGCTGAAATATGAATGATATGTGGTTGTTTTTCTGGCTGAAATATGACTGTTAGATGGCTGTATATAGACTGTTATATGGGCTGAAATATGGACAGTTTTGTGTGCGGGTTAGGGGCTGTTTTGTGCACTGCCGTGGGGTTATTTTGTGCACGGTTTAGGGGCTGTTTTGTGCGCTGTTTAGGGCCTGATTTGTGGCTGAATGTGGGACTGTTCTTGGACTGTTTTAGTGGCTGAAATGGGGCTGCATGTAGGCTATCCAAATGGACTGTTTTGCGGACTGTTTTTAAGCCATTTAGTGGACTGTTTTTAGGCCATTTTGCGGACTGTTTTGTGCGCGGTTTAGGGATTGTTTAAGGGGCTTCTTAGTGGTTGATTTGTGGGTTGTTTTGTGGCTGAATTGTGGGCTGCTTAGTGGTTGATTTGTGGGCTACTTAGTGGCTGAATTGTGGGTTGTTTGGTAGCTGAATTGTGGACTGTTTTTGGGCCGTTATATGGTTTGTTTAGGGGCTATTATGTGGGCTGTTTTGGTGGGCATATTATATGTTTACATTATGCCTTGAGAATTAAGTGTGTTATTGCTTGAGTATGTAGTAACATGCTTAGGGATTTTGTTGGAAAGAAATGTTGATATATGCGTATTAATGATTAGACCTAGTTAGTGCATAATTTAATTAAGTGAATAAGACAATTGTGTTAGTTAAATAAAGTTAAACTAGTCAAAATAAGCCTTATTAGGGTTAGTGTGTGAATTATGGATAATGCATTAATTGTTGTTCTTTTCAGGGTTTTATGCGTCAAAACTACAAACTACCGGGGAGCCAATTGTGACAAAGGTACAAATTCTAGGATGACAATTATTAAAGCTCTAAACAAAGAAAGATTAAAGTAATCCAAATGCCATCTTTTGGAGGTTTGTGAATGACAACTTTTGGAAGCTTGTGAATGACAACTTTTGGAAGCTTGTGAATGACAACTTTTGGAAGCTTGTGAATGTCATCCCTTGGGCTTGTGAATGGCATCTTTGGGGTTTGTAAATGTTATCCCTTGAGGTTTGTAAAGGCTATTTTTTTGGTTACCTATAAATACCCACCCCTTGGGTCTTGTAAAGATCATCACTTTTTCATTTGTATCATTTTTTTGGAGAGAACTTTTGGTTGTGGAAAACCCTCCAAAAGTAATTTCTTTCTTTGTTGCTTTATTATATTGTTGCTCTCTTTTAATTGAAGTATTGTCTTCTTTTATTGTAGTTTGTCTCTTTTAATTTCATGTCTAGAAGAAAGATAGATTACTTTTGGTTGTGGATCACCCTCCAAAAGTGACTACTTTTCTTCTACTTTTAATTTGTGTTTCATATCTTTCACTTCCATTGCTTGAGCTTTCTTCTTTCTTAGAGGAGTGAAACTCTTCCACTTTTCTAGAGCTTTACCAAAGCCGTGAAGGGTGGAACGTGATTCACTCATTCTTCGTTGAAGATCGGCTCCTTGTTTAGTGTATTTCATTTTCTAAGTCCTCTACTTGGAGGGATGATCATCACTCACTTTTCTAGCTTTACCAAAGTCATGAAGAGTGAATAGTTTCTCATTCACTCTTTAGTAAGAGGTGAAGGGCATGTATAAATTATCTGGAAGTTATATTTGTGCATTGTTCTTATGCTTAATGTTGAATATTCCCCTTGCTTATTGGATGATTGATTGCATCTAGCAAAGCTAAGGTACTTTGTAAAACCATGGGTCCCTTCTATGACATTGATGACTCTTGCATAGAAAGGTTCATGAGTTCAAGGCAAGTACCCCGGCTAGATCTTCATGACTACCCTTCAATCTTCCCCATTATTGTGTTTCAATTAAAGAATGGAAATGGAATATTGATGTCATGATTGGATGTCTTGTAGAAACACTTGCTTGTTTGTAGACGGGTTAAGTCTCGGCACAGATAATTCTTGTAAACTTCTAGAAAGACATCGGAATCATGTCCTTAATTCTCCTAACCCACCTTTATCTTCCGATTAACCTGTTGTTGACATGGGGGTTAATTGAGTTATCACGCACAAGTATAACAAACCGGATAATTAACTACATGTCCAGATCCTTGAACTAAAGAGTGACTCTTTTATATTAAAGTCTATCTCACATTTTGTGTGGAAAACTCTCCTGGAAAGAATCTCATATTCTGTCCAGAAAGAATCTTGAACACCACAATTTCAAATCTCAAAGGATACAACCAACTGGTCTCCGCCACTGCTTACTTTGAAACACTAATAACAGCTCCCTGTGGATTCGACTCCGGACTCAAACCAGATTATTACTACAGCTTGACCGCCTGCACTTGGGTGTACACATTTCGGATCAAGCCAAGTTTTTGGCGCCGTTGCCGGGGAGCCATAAAAAGTGTTTGAAGGTAAAAGGTAAAAAGACCTTTCTTTCTTTTTTATATTCTTTGATTTTCTTTCCTTTTTGTATATTCTTTGGTTTACTGTGAATAATTTTGTTTTGTTTAATTTTCTTTATTTTTATGTCTGAGGGCACTCCTCACTATCAGAATTGGCCAGTAGAATCATTTGAGTCTGTGAATCAGCCTGAACCAAATTCACCTAGATCAGTAGCAGACTCCTGTGAGGGAAATATGACAAATAATGAAAGAAACGGAGAAGTCCCTATGAGAGAGAGGGAAGTACCTAACATTCGAACTTTGCGGGATCACCTAAATCCCACAAGAAATAATGTCCCCTCTTGTTTTGTATTCCCTGAAAATGCTCCCCCCTTTACTGTAAAGCCGAGGACAGTGCAACTGTTACCTGTTTTTCATGGATTGGATGCAGAAAATCCATATCTGCATATAAAAGATTTTGAGGAAGTATGTGGAACATTTCAAGACAATTCTAAACTGTCCAAGATGAAACTTTTTTCTTTCTCTTTAAGGGACAAAGCTAAACAATGACTAAGTTCTTTAAAATCTCTTTCAATACCTAACTGGCAGGCATTACAGAATGAATTTTTCAGAAAGTTTTTTCCTCTACACCGCACTAATGCACTCAAAAGACAGATCATGAATTTTTCGGTCAAAGAAGGAGAAACTTTTTACCAAAGTTGGGAGAGATTCAAATATCTTCTCCAATCCTGCCCACACCATGCTTTTGAGAATTGGACTTTGGTAGGATTTTTCTATGACTCTTTGCCCTCTAGACTACGCCAGTTCGTCGAAATGATGGCCCAAGGAGAATTTATGGAAAAAAGTCCGGAAGAGGCATTCGATTTTTTTGATACCATATCTGATAGTTCTCAGATGTGGGACTCAGCCTCCCCTACCACTGTTGAAACCAGACCATCTCCTTCCCAAGGAGGTAAGTATGTCTTGAGAGATGATGATGACCTAAGAGCGAAAATGTCTACGTTGTCTCGAAAGCTTGAAGCTTTAGAGATGAAGAAGGTCCATCAAGTTGAGGTTAGCTCTTCCACATAACAAGTGTATGGAATCTGTGCGCTAACAGGACACCCTACTAGGGAGTGTCCCACCATCCCAGCTTTCAAAGAGGTCTTGTTGGAACAAACAAATGCAATTTCCAACTTCAACAAGCCTTACTCCAACCCATACTCTGAAACATACAATCCAGGGTGGCGGAACCACCCGAACTTCAGTTGGAGGAACACACAACCAACGCCCATGAACCAACAACAAGGTTCATACCCACCACCTCAAGGACCTCCCGCATATCAACCATACCAACCACCACAAAAGAGGAGCCTTGAGGACACACTGAATCAGTTCATGCAAACCCAAATGAACTACAACACTCATTCCACACAGGCTTTCATAGATTTCAAAACCCAGACTACTCAATCTTTTGAGGATCTTAAAAGCCACATCCAAAGGCTGACCCAATCCATGGCCACACACGAAAAGGACAAGTTCCCTGCCCAACCAAAGCAACCACAAGGCCAATTCCATGTGGGGAACCCGTCAACCACAGGAAACCCACAAGACCAAGCCCAAGTTGTCACTACACTAAGAAGTGGCAAGGTGATTGACCAGACCATTAGAGACAAGCTCATCCCAGTCAACTCATCATTTGAGCCTGAACCAATTGAGACTGAACTTGAAGTAGAACCTGAGCCTATGATTGAGCAAGAGCCAGAACCTTCTGAGGAAAGAGAGCCGTCGTGTTCCATTCCTGCTCCTTTTCCTCATAGACTCAAAACCAAACAGAAGTTGAAAAATCAGCCTGAAATTTACGAGCTTTTTAAGCAAGTAAAGATCAACATCCCTCTTCTGGATGCAATCAAACATGTTCCTTCTTATGCCAAGTTTCTGAAAGACTTGTGCACAATCAAGAGAAGCCAAAATGTCCAAAAAAGAGTCTTCTTGACGGAACAAGCTAGTGCCCTTCTTCAACACAAAACCCTTCCAAAATACAAAGACCCAGGGTGTCCGACTGTGTCGTGTGTCATTGGAAACTTCCGAATTGAACAAGCACTGTTAGATCTTGGAGCCAGTGTTAATTTGCTACCCTACTCTGTCTACCAACAGTTGGGTCTAGGTGAACTCAAACTCACTTGTGTCACACTCCAGTTGGCTGACAGATCTGTCAAAACCCCTAGAGGCATTGTTGAAGATGTACTTGTCCAAGTGGACAACTTAGTCTTCCCTGTAGACTTCATTGTTCTGGATACTCAACCAGCAATACATTCGGAGAACCAAATTCTCGTCATTCTTGGTCGACCTTTCCTAGCAACTTCCAATGCACTAATCAATTGCAGGAATGGAGTCATGAAATTAACTTTTGGGAATATGACTCTCGAACTGAACATTTTCAATATTGCTAAGCATCCACAAGAAGACAAGGAAGAAAGGGAAATAAACTCCATTGAAACTTTGATACAAGAACATTTGAATGACACATTCTGTGAGAACCCTACTGAATCTTCTTTGCTAGAGTTCATCTCATCTGAAACAACAGATGATGGCCCAAATCCACAAAGTTGCCCTACTCATGCTGTTGAGACATGGGCCCCCAAATTCGAAGAGATTTCACCAAGTGGTACAAAGCCACTCTCATCAAGTATCAAGCCACCAAAGCCTGAATTGAAACCTCTCCCATCTGACCTCAAATATGCATTCTTAGGAGAGGACGAGTCATACCCAGTGGTGATTTCATCTAAGCTTACGGACTTGCAAGAGTCTAAGCTGATTGAAGTTCTCAAACTCCATAAAAGCACCATTGGGTGGACCATCGCTGACTTGAAAGGTATAAGCCCATTAATCTGCAATCATGCTATATACCTTGAAGAGGATTTAAAACCCTCTTGTCAAATGCAGTGATGACTGAACCCTCATATGAAGGAAGTTGTGAAAACTAAGGTGCTTAAGCTGTTAGATGCAGGGATAATCTTCCCCATCTCTGATAGCAAGTGGGTTAGTCCAACCCAAGTTGTGCCCAAAAAGTCTGGGGTCACAGTGGTAAAAAATGATGCAAATGAACTAGTACCAACTCGAGTCGTCACAGGATGGCGAATGTGTATTGACTATCGAAAACTCAATTTGGTCACTAGAAAATATCATTTTCCTCTTCCATTTCTTGACCAAGTCCTAGAGAGAATTGCAGGCCACACATTCTACTGTTTCCTAGATGCCTATTCTGGATACAATCAAATTGAGATAGCATTAGATGATCAGGAGAAAACAACCTTCACATGCCCCTTTGGCACTTTTGCATTCAAAAGGATGCCATTTGGACTTTGTAACGTTCCTGCAACATTCCAAAGATGTATGCTAAGCTTGTTCAGTGACATGGTTGAAAATTTTTTGGAAGTATTCATGGATGACTTCTCTGTTTATGGTGACGCATTTGATTTGTGTCTGACCAATTTAGAAAAGGTGCTAATTAGATGTAAGGAAGCTAATCTAGTGCTAAATTGGGAAAAATGTCATTTCATGGTAACGCAAGGCATTGTCCTTGGTCACATTGTGTCGTCTGAGGGCATGAAAGTTGACAAGACAAAAATAGATCTAATTGGAAATTTGCCTGCCCCTAAGACTGTAAAGGATGTCCGATCATTCCTAGGACATGCAGGTTTTACAGAAGATTCATAAAAGATTTCAGTACTATAGCCAAACCCATGTGTCATCTTCTGATTCAGGATGTAATTTTTGTGTGGAATGAAGCATGCCAGAAAGCTTTTGACAAGCTTAAAGGCATGTTAATTTCTGCTCCAATAATGCAACCCCCTGACTGGACTCTTCCATTTGAATTGATGTGTGATGCAAGTGATTATGATGTAGGTGCTGTGTTGGGACAAAGAAAAGATAAGAAACCTCATGTGATTTACTATGCAAGCAAAACTTTGAATGATGCTCAAATGAATTATTCAACAACTGAAAAAGAATTGCTTGCTGTAGTTTTTGCTCTGAAAAAATTCCGTTCTTATCTTGTTGGTTATTCTGTTACTGTATTCACTGACCATGCAGCCCTAAAATTCTTGCTCACAAAGAAGGACGCCAAGCCAAGACTCTTGAGATGGATACTTTTGCTCCAAGAGTTTGATCTTGTCATCAAAGACAAGAAAGGTGTCGAGAATGTGGTGGCAGATCATCTGTCCAGATTAACATATGAATTTTGTGAAGATGGACTGCCAATCAATGAGAAATTTCCTGATGAACAACTGTTCATGATTGATAAGACACCATGGTATGCAGATATTGCTAACTTCCTTACTACTGGTACGTTCCCACCGTCCTTTACCATGATGGACAAAAAGAAATTTCTGAGGGAGGTTCGTAACTTCTTTTGGGAGGATCCTTACGTATTCAAGTACTGTAAAGATCAAATCATAAGGCGTTGCATCCCCGCTTATGAAAGCAGCCAGGTAATAACATTTTGTCATTTTGAAGCATGTGGTGGCCATTTTTCATCAAGGAAAACTGCTGCAAAAATCCTGCAGTGTGGATTTTATTGGCCCACACTTTTCAAAGATGTATGTGCCTTTTGTTTAACTTGCGATAGATGTTAAAGGTTGGGAAACATTTCTAAAAGAAACATGATGCCCTTAAACCCCATTCTGGTAATTGAAATTTTTTACTGTTGGGACATCGATTTTATGGGACCATTTCCCCCTTCCTTTAGCTATCTATACATTTTAGTGGCCGTAGACTATGTATCTAAATGGGTTGAAGCAATTCCATGCCGAAACAATTATCACCGCACAATGATCAAATTTTTAAAAGAAAATATTTTGTCCCGGTTTGGAATTCCGAGATCAATCATAAGTGATGGGGGTTCTCATTTTTGCAATCATCCATTCTGGAATTTAATGAGAAAATACTTGATCTTTCACAAAATTGCAACCCCTTATCACCCACAGACTAGTGGACAGGCTGAATTAGCTAATCGGGAGATCAAATTAATTTTAGAAAAAATGGTAAATCCAGACCGCAAAGATTGGTCGTTAAGACTAACTGATGCACTCTGGGCATATCGCACTGCTTTCAAAACAATTTTGGGCATGTCTCCTTATCGATTAGTCTATGGAAAACTATGTCACCTACCTGTGGAATTGGAACATAGGGCATACTGGGCCATTAAAGCAATGAATTTTGACCTAGACAAGGCCGGACTAGCAAGGAAACTTCAGATAAATGAATTGGAGGAATTAAGAAATGAAGCATATGAGAATGCTAAGATTGCGAAAACCAGAATGAAAATTTTTCATGACAAGAACATTGTACGGAAGTCTTTTGAACCTTCTCAAAAAGTCTTATTGTTCAATTCAAGACTCCGCCTCTTTCCTGGTAAGTTGAAGTCAAGATGGACTGGGCCTTACATTGTCAAAAAGGTGTTTGGCCATGGAGCAGTTGAAGTAGAAAACCCATCGAATGGTAATATCTTTACTGTTAATGGTCAGCGGTTGAAACTATTTTTGGAGGACTTTGTTAAAAATGTGGACACCATTCTTTTGATGGAACCAGAATATCCCTCCGAGATTCGCGCCTGCCGACACTCAAATGGATCGGGTCAGGAAAAATACATCCTGACCCGACCCGAGAGAACGCCTTTATAAGGCCCTCACCTTTTGTCTCCCTCTCATTCACCGTTGTTGCCCCCCCTTTCCTTCTTCTTTTTCTTTTTTCTTCTTCTTCTTCTTCGTTATTCTCTCTGTTCTTTGTAAAAACAACCCACCCCCTGTAAATCCATGACCATATACCCCGATGACCCACTCCTTTGTTTAATAATTTGTCTTATATGTTTGTATTTGTACATGGGTGCTCTTTTTCTGCTCGCACTTAGGGTGAGGGGTTTCCAGCCTAACCCAGATCTCCCTAGAGATGAGTAATTGTTTTGTTTTCTTTGTAGGTTTCAACAGATGAACAGATCTCCACCAATCAACCTAATCTCCAAGATCCGTGAACTGGTAAATTTGAAACATTGGGGACAATGTTCTGTTTAGGTTGGGGGGTGAGAAGTACAGTTCATATTACCACTATGTGCTCGTAAATTTTTTTTTGTTGTTGTTTTTGCTGCTGTAGTTGTTGTTCTTCTGATCATATTATGTACCTTGCCTTGTATAAATTGATGATTATGTCTGTGATTCAGATTCAATCGTCTTTGTAACTGGCAGACGTTAAAGAACCAGATAGTGAGTCTTAAAGTTTAGAAAGTATGGATGTTAAACTTTTTTGGTTTAGTCTAGGAGTTCTATGCACTTTTCCATTTGATGTGCATACTGTGATCATGAGAAAAGCAAGACTAGTAAGGAAGGCCGAAATCCAAGAAAAACAAGCGAAACCCCTCTGTGGCAGAAGCACTTTTTCCAAACGCTGTCGTGCCAAAAGGTTGGGTGCCTGTAAACAGTGTGGCAGAGTCTTTCACGAGAAAAGATATAACCAGTGTTTTGAACCAATTTCCGGTCATGCACTCGATCGATTAGACTGGATAGTGAATGGGCTGAGTAAGGATTATCCTGATACGCTATGCTATTCCGGTACTTTGCTTAACCGGTTTGTGAGAGAGGAAATTGAGAGAGTCACTGGTTGTTCGAACTACACAAACACAGAGGGAGACTCGGATTAGATTTTGACTAATAAATGACAAAGCTGTGGAAAAATGTGTTTTGGGGGTGAAGCTTAATGGTCCGAACGTTTTTTGTAAAAAGTGTAAATATTTTTTTTTAGATGTATAAAGTCTTTTTGTTGAAATAAAGATGTGGGCCGAGTAAGGAATGTCCTAAAATGCCAACCTATAGCGTGGGTAGAGACTTATCCTGAGACGCCATAGTTTTTCAAGTTCAATGGGTCGAGTAAGGAATGTCCTAAAATGCCAACCTATAGCGTGGGTAGGGACTTATCCTGAGACGCCATAGTTTTCCAAGTTCAATGGTATTTTCTCTATGCTTAAATGTCAAGTGTACATTGGTATTTGTTATTCTTAAGGTACAGAATGACCAGATTCGAAAATGGAATCGGTATATAACCGACATTCCACGAAAAACCTGACATTACCAGTGGAGATGACAAAGAATACCATGGTAAGTTTTGAGCCTTGCTATACTTTTGAGAGACAATTAACATTTACTCAAGTAAGATCTTTCACTCTCTATTTTTGAATAATCTAATTAAATTTGCTTTGATTGACGCAACTAAGGCAATCTGTTGACATATCCCCAAAGTGATCTGTTCATACGACACATACTTGTGCACACATACTTGAGAAAGGATCTTAGGCCATCTTTGACTGAATTTTGAGCCTTAAGCCATTTCTTTTACAAAATTATATCCCTAGTTAACCGTGATTGAGCCTTCAATGAACGATCTTTTTCCAAATAGCCCGTATGATTACCAAGCAACAAGAGAATATACTTGACATACCTTTGCTATCTAATTTTCTTGCACCCTCTTATAAATCAATATGATACAGAAATGCAAGAAAAAGGGAAAAGGCTACAGAGGCTACTATTCAATGAGAAGAAAAATCGATGGGAACAATTGAAACAAAAAAGAAACAAAAAGGCAGGAAATTGCCAAGAAAGTGAAAAAATGAGAAAAATGAAAGAAAGAAATATCATTTTTGGGCAAGATGTCGAAAAGTTAGAAAGAAGTGTGCTACATTACAGAATGAAAGGATAGCTTTTGAATATCATTGACGTCATTTCGTTAGCCACTGACCTCTGGCTACATTACAACCTATAAAAAGCCCTAATTGATCTCAAGTCTGTTGCATGCATGTGTCGTTAACCAAAAGTGGGGTATGATAAATAGTATTTCTTTAAATTGCATCAATATTCTTTCATGAGATTATGCCAAACATGATTAGTTTGTTTCCTTAAACTTCACTCCCTTTCTAATTGTGCATGTGATTTTTTGATTGGCCACCCTCTGATCACATGCCTCGTGAGAGACAAGTCACTATAATCGGAGTGAACTATAATCGGAGTGAACTTTTGCTGAGAGCATTCTACGAGAGGTTTGTGAAATCGAAGCTATCCATGAAAGGTGGTAAAATGGAGTGTTTGTTATATAACAATTCTTGTTGCTAGAATGATCATTCTTATTACATAGGGAATTTCAAATACCATTATAACAAGTGTTTATTTTTGCATATATTACGTACCAATGACTGAGAATTGTTCTATTTTTCTTTAAAAAAAAAAAATTTTAACTAAAGGATGGATTGTCTCAACGATCATGGTGCTAACTCATATACACATCTTTTTAACTAGAGTTTGTAGGTAGCTTCACTGGAAACCTTCACGAGACAAAACTCGTCCACTAGGGATCACCTAGGGGTTTAACGGCTTGTTGCATATGCTAAATGCAATCGTGTTATCTACGAAAGTGATTTTATTTTGTTATGTTGTTATTTATTACTAGGGACTAGTAATGTTTAGGTTGGGGGGGTGTGATTAGACCTAGTTAGTTCATAATTTAATTAAGTGAATAAGACAATTGTGTTAGTTAAATAAAGTTAAACTAGTCAAAATAAGCCTTATTAGGGTTAGTGTGTGAATTAGGGATAATGCATTAATTGTTGTTCTTTTCAGGGTTTTATGCGTCAAAACTACAAACTACCGGGGAGCCAATTGTGACAAAGCTACAAATTCTATGATGACAATTATTAAAGCTCTAAACAAAGAGAGATTAAAGTAATCCAAATGCCATCTTTTGGAGGTTTGTGAATGACAACTTTTGGAAGTTTGTGAATGACAACTTTTGGAAGCTTGTGAATGACAACTTTTGGAAGCTTGTGAATGTCATCCCTTGGGCTTGTGAATGGCATCTTTGGGGTTTGTAAATGTTATCCCTTGAGGTTTGTAAAGACTATTTTTTTGGTTGCCTATAAATACCCACCCCTTGGGTCTTGTAAAAAAGATCATCACTTTTTCATTTGTATCATTTTCTTTGAGAGAACTTTTGGTTGTGGAAAACCCTCCAAAAGTAATTTCTTTCTTTGTTGCTTTATTATATTGTTGCTCTCTTTTAATTGAAGTATTGTCTTCTTTTATTGTAGTTTGTCTCTTTTAATTTCATGTCTAGAAGAAAGATAGATTACTTTTGGTTGTGGATCACCCTCCAAAAGTGACTACTTTTCTTCTACTTTTAATTTGTGTTTCATATCTTTCACTTCCATTGCTTGAGCTTTCTTCTTTCTTAGAGGAGTGAAACTCTTCTACTTTTCTAGAGCTTTACCAAAGCGGTGAAGGTGGAACGTGATTCACTCATTCTTCGTTGAAGATCGGCTCCTTGTTTAGTGTATTTCATTTTCTAAGTCCTCTACTTGGAGGGATGAGCATCACTCACTTTTCTAGCTTTACCAAAGTCATGAAGAGTGAGTAGTTTCTCATTCACTCTTTAGTAAGAGGTGAAGGGCATGTATAAATTATCTGGAAGTTATATTTGTGCATTGTTCTTATGCTTAATGTTGAATATTCCCCTTGCTTATTGGATGATTGATTGCATCTAGCAAAGATAAGGTACTTTGTAAAACCATGGGTCCCTTCTATGACACAGATGACTCTTGCATAGAAAGGTTCATGAGTTCAAGGCAAGTACCCCGGCTAGATCTTCATGACTACCCTTCAATCTTCCCCATTATTGTGTTTCAATTAAAGAATGGAAATGGAATATTGATGTCATGATTGGATGTCTTGTAGAAACACTTGCTTGTTTGTAGACGGGTTAAGTCTCGGCACAGATAATTCTTGTAAACTTCTAGAAAGACATCGAAATCATGTCCTTAATTCTCCTAACCCACCTTTATCTTCCGATTAACCTGCTGTTGACATGGGGGTTAATTGAGTTATCACGCACAAGTATAACAAACCGGATAATTAACTACATGTCCAGATCCTTGAACTAAAGAGTGACTCTTTTATATTAAAGTCTATCTCACATTTTGTGTGGAAAACTCTCCTGGAAAGAATCTTATATTCTGTCCAGAAAGAATCTTGAACACCACAATTTCAAATCTCAAAGGATACAACCAACTGGTCTCCACCACAGCTTACTTTGAAACACTAATAACAGCTCCCTGTGGATTCGACTCTGGACTCAAACCGGATTATTACTACAGCTTGACCGCCTGCACTTGAGTGTACACATTTCGGATCAAGCCAATTAATATATTGACATTGTGATGAGTTTTTGGAGGTTATATGCATATGATATAATTGTCCATGCTACATGATGAAATGTGTAATTTAAATGGTTCATATGACATTCATTACATATGAGGCATGACATTGATATGCAATGACACATTACATTGCATTTGCACGGAGGCATCCATTTCATGGGCTTAGGCATAAGTGTGGGTGTGTGTGTGTGTTTGGGCATGGTTCATTCAAACATCATTCTTGGTGGTTGAAGGGTGGGCTCGAGAAAGTTGGATTGAATATCCGACTGAGTCGCACGGTTGCATGCATGGAAAAACTTGTGTCGGGTATAGCAAGTAGGGCTAGACTCTCCCTCGGGTGCAAAACCCGGTCACACGGTTCAGACACTTCCCGGCTGTGAAATTCCAGAAAAGTGCTGGTGTTTACGGAACCGGTGGTTGAGATACCAAAATTCGTTGCCCAACAAGACACAAGATTTTGATTTATAAAGTACTCATTCAATGAGTAACACCCATAAATGATTTGGTTTTATAATAAAATAACTTTTATTTCAAACGATCATTGGGTGGATTTTTCGTCAATTGACGAATTCATTACACATTAGCATTGCATTGTGTTGTGGGAGTCGGTGAGGACTCGGGTTAAAGTTGCATGAGTGAGTTCCATCTCATTTCATAGCATGACATGTTAAATTCTAATATAGAGTTGCATATTCTTACTTGGAATGTTGAGGTGAATATGAAATGTTGAATGTGAACATTGCATGTGCACTTAGGTGGGGAGTAGCCTCTGTAGGAATTACTCTACTGGGCGTGGCTCACCCTATACGGGAAAACATTTCAGGTGCGGGATATACGCCGGTGGACGGCTCTCATTCGGGGCCGCAAGGATGAAGAAAAGCCGACTTGTGGCTTTTAATGCATTGTTTTCGTAAAACAAACTTGAAAAATTATATTTTTGGACTTGTAATTTACTTTTGGGCATGTAATGTGTAAAAAAGTTGTAATTGAACTCTTATGGACTATGTTAATGTAACATTGCATGTTATTATATGAGTTGGGATAAATGGACCCGGTGTGGTCAATGTCTTGCTTATAAATGGACCCGGTGCGGTCATTGTGTTATATTGGGCCTCAGATGGGTCATGTTAATGTATATTGTACAGGTTGGGTTTTGGGTAGAGCTCCCCGTACAAAGGAGACTCTGCCCGATTTTGTTAAATTATGGATCCCGGTAAATGGGACGCAACGGTGTGATATCGAGTTACACGATATCCATAGGCATTCCGCGGGTTGATGGGTGATCAACGGACCCCCGGATTTTGGGGTGTCACAGTAGTATATTGTGAATTGTATAATTGTGATACTTGAATTATTAACGAAAATTGTGATTGATTAAGATTGTGGTTGTTGAGAAAATGTTGGTTTTATCTTTTGTATGGTTTGTTGTGACGGACTTGAATTGCCTTCGAGAGCTGCCGTAGAGTGTTAGAGGTTAGTCTATCCTAGTGGGGGTGAGATGATTTCCTAACACTTGTAGTGGATTGTTGTTTGTGAGAGCAACCACTATTGTTCACGTAGGTTCGAGGCTGAGGGATGGTATACCTTTCTTGGGAAGGATTCGTCAATGCCGTGGGAGATGGTATACACCCTTCCTAAAGTGGTTTGTGATGTGCCATGCGGAGAATGATTGGTTTGTGGTGGGTGAACGAGGTAGAATCGTTGTGTAAATTCCTGAGAAGCAACCAACATACATGACAATGGGAATGAACCAACATACATGAGAATATGGAATTATGTTACTGAATTATTTATGGATTGCTTTAATTTCTTGTAAGTTTATTTCTGTCATTGATTTACTATATTCCATACACTTGAGATCATTACAACTCTCATGATTTTATTCTCAAAATCTATATATGCTATTTTCCAAAAGAGACTTGACATCTTTTATTTGTTTTAAAACCTTGTTTGGGTTTGGGAGGATTTTCCTATAGAGCTTAGTGCTCACCCCCTACAAATAACATCATTTTCAAATTATGACTTAGAGGAAGAGCTCAGAGTTGATGAGCAGGTAGCTTGGGAAACTCAATTGGATGGAAGTGTGGATCCCGAGGGGAACGTATAGAGTTGTTCTCTTTATGTCCTAGACTAGAAGAGGATTTTGAGACAATGTATAGATGATATTTTGTTTATTCCGCTACAAGATAACAGTTAATTTTTGATGTACTTGTCATAGTGGGGCATATTCTTTTTAGATGCAATGGCCATGATTTGGTATATTCTTTTGGATGATGTTATAGATATTGTGCATGATGAATGAAATTTTCTTTAATTATGGAAATTATTAGTTGCTCTCTTGATGTGAATGGTTTTAGATAGTAATGCCGTCCAAGGGGGATTTTGGGGTATTACAAGAAAAGAAAAGAAAAAGTTATGAAGAATGAAAAGAGGGGAAAGAAAGAGAAACAAAGATAGTAACCAATTGATTCCAAAAGAGGAGATGTGGTTAGAAAATTCATACTCTTGGGATAACTCCTTTCTGAATTCCTATATCCCTTTGTTTCTTTAGCCTAAATTTTCATTTGAGGCCACGTTACAACCTAATAAAGTCCTATTTGATTTTGGGAATATGATAGGTGTATGTTCTAAATCACATAGAGATAGGTCAACAACACTACTTTCATTTACCTAACATCCTTTCATGAGATTATGTCAAGATTGTTTCATTTTCATGATTGTTCGTCATTTCTAAATTATATGTGAGCTATACTTTGTTTTGAATTACAAAAATTCATCTCACATATAGACAATGAGTGGAATGTCAATAAAATCAGAGTGTTTTATGTCTTGAGAAGAAATCATTGGCGAGACTTGCATCAAAGCTAATTTTGGGATAGCTAATATAGATGTTTGTTTTAGTTGGTAAATTTCTTAAATTGCACTATCATTTCACACACACACACAAGCCCCTAATGGAAATGTGTATGTGAATACTTTGGCATAGCATTTAAATCTGTGATATAGCTTATGAGTAAATGTCTTGAGTGGATGGGGGAATTTTTATTAAATCTTATTGTTAATTAGGATATTATAATATTTTCTAAGTCCAGGATATAATAAAGAAGTTTGTAGGTACTTTTATTGGAAACCTTCATGAGACACCACTCATCCACTAGGGGTGACCTAGGGGGTTTAAAGGCTTGTTGCATTCGCTAAATGCAATCGTATAACCTACGAAAGTGGATTTAGGTTTTATTTAGTGTATTTAATTTAAATGCATTTTAAGTCCTATGAGTTTTTTAGTTTTCTTGCATGTTTTGTTTGTTTTAATTAGCATCTTGTGTGTAATTAATTAATAAGATGTCTTAGGTTAGTAAATAAGTGTTAGGAAGCTTTAAGGTCATTTAAATAAAGAAAATAAAATAAAAAATGAAACAATCGAGAAAGAAATAAACCAACCGGTTGAACTTGTACCAGTTGTTCAAGGAGCCAAAAGTGCGTCAACCGGTTGAACAAGTTGATCAACCGGTTGATGTTCCAGTTTGTTTTTTTCAGTTTTTTAAAGGGAGGCCAAGGGGTTTATTTCATTATGACTTCTAAAACACTAAACCCACTCTCTCTTTCTCTTTGTAGGCTACCGAAACCCCTTACCCAAACTCTTGATCTACAAATCATCAACCAAAATGTAAAACTCGGAAAAATTTATAATTTTATTGCGAATGACAAAATGGTAATTAGCCATTGTGCTACGGGTTGAAAACTCAAATTTCTCTAGAACTTGGATGAAAAAATGGACCTCACTGTTGGATTCCTCTTGCGAAATCTAGTTACCCAATCAATTTTTTGAATTATGAGACAGTCAATTTTTTGCGTTTTACGATGCTATCGGGTGTCGCGTGACCAAAATAAATGCGATCAGATTTTAATTGTGAAACACGAAAAATAATTTAAATTTAGTGTAGATAAAATATTTTGAACATAAATCAGAACGAGATTTAATTGATTCGGGATAAAACCGGATCAGGAAAAGATGGGACATGTGGCACAATGAGGGCCAAGTATTAAGGGGCATAAATAGGGGAGAAAATCAAAATTTCTCCCCATTTACACCATGTTTAACTCTAAATAATGCATATGTGCGCGAATTAGGGTTAATGTGTAGTTTGTGCATTTTTACAGGGTTTCAAACATAAATACAGAAATTTAGGAGGATCAAAGTGTAAAGGCTAAATAAAGAAAGGGAGGCAAGTGCAATTAAGAAGTCAAACAAGGAGGCTGCCAAGCAAGGAAACTAGAGAATTGCCACCGTCCAGATGGTGGTGATGGTGTCCGGACGGTGCTTAAACCGCCTCAACTCTCTATCCTCTCCCATTGGTCCATTCAAGCAACACAAGCACCCCATTGGTCAACCAGGGTTTCTGTCGCCTTTCATCCTCCTACTGGTGCCTATAAATAGCCCTCCTCAGCTCATTTTTTGGGGGATGGCAAAGGAGCTCAGTTCGGTGCAAGAGAGGAGAGAAATGAGGAAAGAAAGAGAGAAAGGGAGACTTCAGTCAGAAAACAAGCGGAACCTTGCAGAATCACTTATCAGCCAGAATTTTCTCTACTTCTACATTTCTGTTTATCCTTTATACTTGGAGGGTTGAACCTCTCTTGTGACACCCCAATTTCCGGGGGTCCTATATTAACCGTTGATCATCCTTCAACCCGCGGAAGTACCCGTAGATGTCGCTCAACCCAACACCACGTCGATAGCATCCACTTAACCGGAATCATAACCCACAATTGTAAACCGGATTCAATTATTCATTGGGCTCAACCAAGAAAAATGTGTACCGGTACTGCATACCGGTACGCATTTTCCAGTAGACAGTGTGAAACCCCGAAAAATTTAAACTTTGACGAACAAGGGCAATAGGTGAATTGTCACTTCGGTACTAGTTGAAAAACTGAATTTTTCTAGATCTCGGATGACGAAACGGATTCCACCGTTGGATTCGTCTCGCGAAATCTAGTTACCACGTCAAATTTCGTTGAATTCCGAGATAGTCGGATTTTTCGCGTTTTACGAGACGAACGGGCCTCGGGTGACCCCGTGCACGAAATTTTTATAAAATTTTAAAGTTTGGGGAAATATTAGAGGCAAGTTGAAATAAAAATAATTCGAACTTGAACCGGAGCGAAATTTAGTCGTTTCGGGATTAAAACGGACCCGAAATTAAATAGGACATGTGGCCAATTGTGGGCCAAGTATCCTAAAAATATAAATAGGGGCCTAAAGTCTGAAAAATCAGACTTCTCCTTCACCATTCAGCCGGTTTCAGCCGAGAGAAAAGAAGAGAGGGAAAATGAGAGAAAACTCCACCTTCTCTCTACGATCTACTCCGTTCTAGCGCTCAAATCGATTCGGGCCAAGAACAAGAGTTGCTCTACGCGTCGAGGGCTACGCGTGGGTACCAAAAACAACGGTTTTCACCGAACGTTGGAGGGCCGAAAATTTGGAAGTGAAGGATTCAAGCTTGCTTTGAGTTCTAGGAGCTTCCCACGGCGATTCTACACGCTACAAGAGGTAGGGTTTTCTTCCTACTTAGGTTTATTTCCAACCTAGGAAGGTTATATGGAATGGGTAGGTGTATATATATATGTATCACTTGCCTATTGTGGTTAATTGGGTGAAATGGGTATTGAGAATGGTTGGTATGATTTAAATCACATTCTCTAGTTTAATGTACCACCAATGCATTTATGTGTGGGAATTGGGTACCAAATGTGCTAAGCAAGGTTGGTATGAAATGGGTGTATATATTTACTTGTTGGGTAAATTTCATAAAGGAACTTGAAGTGTAGAAAGTGGATATGGGAAAATTGGTAAAGTGAAATTCTAAATGGAATTGACATTTAGAGGTGGTTGCTTTATAATTCTCTTGGGGGATTATGATATGTGGATATTAGGAAATGGATAGAATAAATTCTATCTTGGTATAGTTATGTAGAAATCACTTGATATGATTTCTTGAGTTTGATGATGATAATTGATGTGTGTGGGCTATACCTTGTGGTTACATGACATTATGCTTATATGGCGTTTGATGAAATGCCTTAAAGGATAAAAGTTGTTATTTGAACGAAAGTGGAATAACATGTTTGGGTGGTGTGATTCACAATTGGAATTGTATGTTTTTAAGGAAATGAAGAATTGATTATAGGAATAACTTAAGCTAAATTCTAGCTTACAATTGATATATGGAAGTTACTTGTATATCTTTGTGGAAGTGAATGAAATAGTGGACTGGTTTATAGCCTATTTCGGAGCTGCTATGTAGCTTAATTTGGGGACTGTTTTGTGGTTAATTAGTGGAATGTTTTGTGGCTAATTAGTGGATTGTTTTGTGGCTAATTAGTGGACTGTTTTTATGGTTGTTTGGGGACTGAAATTGTGGTTGCCTTGAGGCTGAAATTGCGCACTGTTTGGGTTAAACTTATGGGTTGTTTTGGGCTTATTTCATGCTATGATGTTTATGTGAAATGAGTTGATGTAGGAGACTTTGTATAGGACTCTTAACTATGGTTGGTGACTTGATTAAATGGGGCTTTTACCTGTTGTTGGTGACATGATTAGATGGATGTTGAAAGTGGATACAATATATTTTATCTTGAAATGGTGGTGTAGAAATTACTTAAAGTAATTTCTTGTGATACATGATGACGTGTAGGATTCTTCCTATTTGGGATTATTCCTCACCTTAGTTGCTTATATGAGATGTTGGTATGGAAAAGAAGGGTGTTAGAGCCTTAACACTTACAAAATAATTAGAGAAATGACTTAGATCACTTCCTTGATTAAATGCCTAGAATGATGTATTGATGAGTTTGCTATGTTAATTGCATGCTTATGTGATAACATGTTTGAAAATGGTTATTGGATGAAATGTTGATATAGACATGCTTGCTATATATTGATAATGTGTTGAATTATGGTATTTATGTGCTTCTGATATGAAGTACCATGAATATGTAGATTTATCTTGACATTGTTCATATGGCACTCATACATATCGAACATGTGGTTAGAGTGCAATTAGTACATTACATTGCATTCACATGGGTACATCACATTCATGGTTATAAGACATGAGTATGTGTGGGTGAGTTGACATCGCATTCATGGGTCATAGGCATGAGTGTGGGTGTGTGCATGTGTTGCGGATCAAACACCAAATCTTGGTGGTTGGTATGTGAACTCGGGAAAGTCGGGATCGAAGATCCGACTGAGTTGCACGGTTGCATTGCATAAGGAAAACTTGTGTCGGGTAAAGCAAGTAGGGCTAGACACTCCCTCGGGTGAAAAACCCGGAACCAATGGTTCATACACTCCGACGGTGCAAGTCCAAAAAGTGTAGATAGGCCCACGGAGCCGGCGGTGCGATTCCAAAATCCGTTGCCCAGGAAGACACAAGATTTTGTTATATAAAAACACCCATCCAATGGGTAGCCTCAAACAATGATTTGATTTTTTATAAAGACATAACTTTTATCTCAAACGATCATTGGGAGGGTTTTTCCGTCAATAGACGGGTTCATACACATTGGCTTTTGCATTGTGTGGTGTGAGTCGGGGAAGACTCGGGACAAGGTGCATGAGTGAGTTCCATCTCATATCATGGCATGACATAGTATAGCATGGTAGCTTTCTAACATTGAGGTGTATATTCTTGTTAGATTGGTTGATGCTTGTTGATTTGTTGCGTGTGCGCATTTCATATGCACTTAGGTTGGGGAGTAACCTCTGTAGGAGGATATCCTATTGAGCGTGGCTCACCCTTCGTGGGACAACATTTTCAGGTGTGAGTTTTGCACCAGCGGATGGCTCACTTGGAGGGCATCAAGCATGAAGGGGGCCGGCTTGTGGCCTTGGGTTGAGTTTTGTAAAACTTTTATAAAATTTCACTTTTGATGTGTAAAAATGTGGAATTTTATGCTATGGAACTTGTATAGAACATGTATAATGTGGAAAATATAGTTATCCATGTTTGGGATGGTAATGGAATGGTTTTGGTTGAATTGGGATTGAAAAACTAAGGAAGGAAGAAATTCTGGGCAAAACCTTCCGGAAGGTCACTAAAACCTTCCGGAAGGTTAAGGCAGAATTGTGGTCCAGAAGGCAAAACCTTCCGGAAGGTGAAGAAAAACCTTCCGGAAGAACCTTTCCAGTGAGCAAAACCTTCCGGAAGGTTTGAGTACACCTTCCGGAAGGTCGACACGTTTCATTTTCAATCTATTTTCCAGAAGGCAAAACCTTCCGGAAGGTTAAGAAAGACCTTCCGGAAGAACTTTTCCAGTGAGCAAACCTTCCGGAAGGTTGAGTCAAAACCTTCTGGAAGGTTTTCCAAAAATTTGAAATTTTCAAAATGCTTAGCCATGCTTTTGGGCTTTGTTTTCTTTGGTTCCTATGACATAAATGGACATAAATTGAGGTATAATTGACCTTGTGGATGGTAAATCCGGTCAAAAGCAATGTGAATGACGTGGTGTCGGGTTATACGACTATCACGAGTATTTCCGCGGGTTGACGGATGGTCAACGGCTAATAAAGGACCCCCGGGTTTTTGGGGTGTCACAGCTTGGTATCAGAGCATAGGCATACGATTACCTAGGGCTTGAGGGAAATGGGTTTACACCATTGCATTCCATGTGCATTCATGTTATGTGTTTTATTTGTTACATGATTATGTGCTACATGATTATGTGTTATGTTTAAATTATATACATGGTAAAATGTATATGGAAAAGAGGAACACTAGGTTTAGAAAACATAACCTTGGGGGTTCGGAAAAGGATGAACGGGATAGTTCATGGGTTAAATGTCTACTAGTGTGAGACACTCGCTCTACTAGGGACACGATGAGAGAATTCTCAATGTTTTGAACTTGATCCCTACCTTGGGATATTAAGTTAGTACTCTATTGCTATTTGACATGTGTGTAGATGGCATATAGAGGAAGGGGACGTCTAGGCGGTGGACGGAACAACCAACCACTACCGGCTTTGGACCAACAAGCCTATATGGAGGCTATGAGTACGATGGCTGCTAACCTAGCACAGGCAAGCGCCAATTTGAGCCAAGGGGCTCAAGCCATCCAAAGGAGTTTAAGTTACATGGGCCATCAACGGCCACGGAAAAAGCAAAAGGCATCGAGCCCATAAGAACCATCGGGGCAGGGCCGCGGCTATTAAGGCCAAGGCCAAGGGCAAACCTCCCAAAGTAATGGGCACTTCAGGGTTCCCAGCCAAGCGGGGCAGGGGCCATGTTATCATTGTCGCCAAGTGGGTCATAAGAGGAGGGATTGTCCTCAGAGGCATGGATCACGAGAGCGGGTTCAAGCCCAAAATCTTTTGTCCCGAGGAGGGAAGAAATTCAAGGGAACGTTTCAAGGAGGCCAGAAGACATGTTTCTATTGTCGACAACCGGGCCATAGGAAGAAGGATTGCCCCCTGAGGCAAACCTCACAGAGTTCCGAGACTTCTCAATCCCAGTCGTCGGTGGGGCTCACACAAGCACGTGTTGCTCTTCCCTATTCCACTAAGGACCAGGGAAATCAGTCCCAACTACAGGGCGTTGTACAAGTCCCTAGTGCGCCACGTGCGGAGACTCCGCAATCAGATCGGATGAGCCAAGGTATGGGCCAAGGCCAGGAACAAGACTCTGAAGCGACAACATTGGAGACCCAGGAGACGGTTTTTGACGTTGCACCATAGAGTGAGTCGGGGGATCAGGCAGCGACCCACGGTACATCACTTATTCCTTATTTATGGGTACACGTGTTATTTGACTTGAGCGTGTCAAATACTGTTATTTTTCATGTTTTGTGCATGGTACAGTTTTAAATATTATAACCCTAGAAGAGTCCTCAGGGGTGAATTCCACCTTAGGGACTAGGGTCTACATTGATCAGATATGACGGTTGTGAGTTAGAGATCTCGGGGACTCTACTCACTATGGACCTTAGGGTCGTGGACATGTCGGGTTTGATGTCATCCTTGGGATGGACGGATTGACGGCACACTGAGTCGTCGGTGATTGTGATCGTCAGCGAGTCACTGTTTACACCTCAGAGTGTGTATGTTTTAAGTTTTAGGAGCTTACGAATGTTTGCCTCCACATTGGGATGTAGACTTCAGTGTTAAGTTACACCCCGGTATGTTGTCTACTCTATGACTCCTCATAGAATGACACGGGTAGAGTTGTGAGAACTCTAGTTTGAATAAGGACTTCACTACCGAATGCTTCACCTTGGGATGCTTCGGTATTATTGTCAAATTACAAAGAAGGTTACTTTACCCCCTATTCTAGTAGTCCCGGAAATGGGACAGAGGAACACGGGATATGTGGTGCCTTTACGGACGGACTTGGTTGCGTCTAGAACCTAGTCCGGGAGAGAGACGGATACATGAGAGACAGTGAGACAGTAATATTGTAACTTATGCATATGGTCGAATGTGCATGTGGGTGTGAATTTCGGGGACGAAATTCTTTTAAGGAGGAAAGAATGTGAAACCCCGGAAAATTTAAACTTTGACGAACAAGGGCAATAGGTGAATTGTCACTTCGGTACTAGTTGAAAAACTGAATTTTTCTAGATCTCGGATGACGAAACGGATTCCACCGTTGGATTCGTCTCGCGAAATCTAGTTACCACGTCAAATTTCGTTGAATTCCGAGATAGTCGGATTTTTTGCGTTTTACGAGACGAACGGGCCTCGGGTGACCCCGTGCACGAAATTTTTATAAAATTTTAAAGTTTGGGGAAATATTAGAGGCAAGTTGAAATAAAAATAATTCGAACTTGAACCGGAGCGAAATTTAGTCGTTTCGGGATTAAAACGGACCCGAAATTAAATAGGACATGTGGCCAATTGTGGGCCAAGTATCCTAAAAATATAAATAGGGGCCTAAAGTCTGAAAAATCAGACTTCTCCTTCACCATTCAGCCGGTTTCAGCCGAGAGAAAAGAAGAGAGGGAAAATGAGAGAAAACTCCACCTTCTCTCTACGATCTACTCCGTTCTAGCGCTCAAATCGATTCGGGCCAAGAACAAGAGTTGCTCTACGCGTCGAGGGCTACGCGTGGGTACCAAAAACAACGGTTTTCACCGAACGTTGGAGGGCCGAAAATTTGGAAGTGAAGGATTCAAGCTTGCTTTGAGTTCTAGGAGCTTCCCACGGCGATTCTACACGCTACAAGAGGTAGGGTTTTCTTCCTACTTAGGTTTATTTCCAACCTAGGAAGGTTATATGGAATGGGTAGGTGTATATATATATGTACCACTTGCCTATTGTGGTTAATTGGGTGAAATGGGTATTGAGAATGGTTGGTATGATTTAAATCACATTCTCTAGTTTAATGTACCACCAATGCATTTATGTGTGGGAATTGGGTACCAAATGTGCTAAGCAAGGTTGGTATGAAATGGGTGTATATATTTACTTGTTGGGTAAATTTCATAAAGGAACTTGAAGTGTAGAAAGTGGATATGGGAAAATTGGTAAAGTGAAATTCTAAATGGAATTGACATTTAGAGGTGGTTGCTTTATAATTCTCTTGGGGGATTATGATATGTGGATATTAGGAAATGGATAGAATAAATTCTATCTTGGTATAGTTATGTAGAAATCACTTGATATGATTTCTTGAGTTTGATGATGATAATTGATGTGTGTGGGCTATACCTTGTGGTTACATGACATTATGCTTATATGGCGTTTGATGAAATGCCTTAAAGGATAAAAGTTGTTATTTGAACGAAAGTGGAATAACATGTTTGGGTGGTGTGATTCACAATTGGAATTGTATGTTTTTAAGGAAATGAAGAATTGATTATAGGAATAACTTAAGCTAAATTCTAGCTTACAATTGATATATGGAAGTTACTTGTATATCTTTGTGGAAGTGAATGAAATAGTGGACTGGTTTATAGCCTATTTCGGAGCTGCTATGTAGCTTAATTTGGGGACTGTTTTGTGGTTAATTAGTGGAATGTTTTGTGGCTAATTAGTGGATTGTTTTGTGGCTAATTAGTGGACTGTTTTTATGGTTGTTTGGGGACTGAAATTGTGGTTGCCTTGAGGCTGAAATTGCGGACTGTTTGGGTTAAACTTATGGGTTGTTTTGGGCTTATTTCATGCTATGATGTTTATGTGAAATGAGTTGATGTAGGAGACTTTGTATAGGACTCTTAACTATGGTTGGTGACTTGATTAAATGGGGCTTTTACCTGTTGTTGGTGACATGATTAGATGGATGTTGAAAGTGGATACAATATATTTTATCTTGAAATGGTGGTGTAGAAATTACTTAAAGTAATTTCTTGTGATACATGATGACGTGTAGGATTCTTCCTATTTGGGATTATTCCTCACCTTAGTTGCTTATATGAGATGTTGGTATGGAAAAGAAGGGTGTTAGAGCCTTAACACTTACAAAATAATTAGAGAAATGACTTAGATCACTTCCTTGATTAAATGCCTAGAATGATGTATTGATGAGTTTGCTATGTTAATTGCATGCTTATGTGATAACATGTTTGAAAATGGTTATTGGATGAAATGTTGATATAGACATGCTTGCTATATATTGATAATGTGTTGAATTATGGTATTTATGTGCTTCTGATATGAAGTACCATGAATATGTAGATTTATCTTGACATTGTTCATATGGCACTCATACATATCGAACATGTGGTTAGAGTGCAATTGGTACATTACATTGCATTCACATGGGTACATCACATTCATGGTTATAAGACATGAGTATGTGTGGGTGAGTTGACATCGCATTCATGGGTCATAGGCATGAGTGTGGGTGTGTGCATGTGTTGCGGATCAAACACCAAATCTTGGTGGTTGGTATGTGAACTCGGGAAAGTCGGGATCGAAGATCCGACTGAGTTGCACGGTTGCATTGCATAAGGAAAACTTGTGTCGGGTAAAGCAAGTAGGGCTAGACACTCCCTCGGGTGAAAAACCCGGAACCAATGGTTCATACACTCCGACGGTGCAAGTCCAAAAAGTGTAGATAGGCCCACGGAGCCGGCGGTGCGATTCCAAAATCCGTTGCCCAGGAAGACACAAGATTTTGTTATATAAAAACACCCATCCAATGGGTAGCCTCAAACAATGATTTGATTTTTTATAAAGACATAACTTTTATCTCAAACGATCATTGGGAGGGTTTTTCCGTCAATAGACGGGTTCATACACATTGGCTTTTGCATTGTGTGGTGTGAGTCGGGGAAGACTCGGGACAAGGTGCATGAGTGAGTTCCATCTCATATCATGGCATGACATAGTATAGCATGGTAGCTTTCTAACATTGAGGTGTATATTCTTGTTAGATTGGTTGATGCTTGTTGATTTGTTGCGTGTGCGCATTTCATATGCACTTAGGTTGGGGAGTAACCTCTGTAGGAGGATATCCTATTGAGCGTGGCTCACCCTTCGTGGGACAACATTTTCAGGTGTGAGTTTTGCACCAGCGGATGGCTCACTTGGAGGGCATCAAGCATGAAGGGGGCCGGCTTGTGGCCTTGGGTTGAGTTTTGTAAAACTTTTATAAAATTTCACTTTTGATGTGTAAAAATGTGGAATTTTATGCTATGGAACTTGTATAGAACATGTATAATGTGGAAAATATAGTTATCCATGTTTGGGATGGTAATGGAATGGTTTTGGTTGAATTGGGATTGAAAAACTAAGGAAGGAAGAAATTCTGGGCAAAACCTTCCGGAAGGTCACTAAAACCTTCCGGAAGGTTAAGGCAGAATTGTGGTCCAGAAGGCAAAACCTTCCGGAAGGTGAAGAAAAACCTTCCGGAAGAACCTTTCCAGTGAGCAAAACCTTCCGGAAGGTTTGAGTACACCTTCCGGAAGGTCGACACGTTTCATTTTCAATCTATTTTCCAGAAGGCAAAACCTTCCGGAAGGTTAAGAAAGACCTTCCGGAAGAACTTTTCCAGTGAGCAAACCTTCCGGAAGGTTGAGTCAAAACCTTCCGGAAGGTTTTCCAAAAATTTGAAATTTTCAAAATGCTTAGCCATGCTTTTGGGCTTTGTTTTCTTTGGTTCCTATGACATAAATGGACATAAATTGAGGTATAATTGACCTTGTGGATGGTAAATCCGGTCAAAAGCAATGTGAATGACGTGGTGTCGGGTTATACGACTATCACGAGTATTTCCGCGGGTTGACGGATGGTCAACGGCTAATAAAAGACCCCCGGGTTTTTGGGGTGTCACAGCTTGGTATCAGAGCATAGGCATACGATTACCTAGGGCTTGAGGGAAATGGGTTTACACCATTGCATTCCATGTGCATTCATGTTATGTGTTTTATTTGTTACATGATTATGTGCTACATGATTATGTGTTATGTTTAAATTATATACATGGTAAAATGTATATGGAAAAGAAGAACACTAGGTTTAGAAAACATAACCTTGGGGGTTCGGAAAAGGATGAACGGGATAGTTCATGGGTTAAATGTCTACTAGTGTGAGACACTCGCTCTACTAGGGACACGATGAGAGAATTCTCAATGTTTTGAACTTGATCCCTACCTTGGGATATTAAGTTAGTACTCTATTGCTATTTGACATGTGTGTAGATGGCATATAGAGGAAGAGGACGTCTAGGCGGTGGACGGAACAACCAACCACTACCGGCTTTGGACCAACAAGCCTATATGGAGGCTATGAGTACGATGGCTGCTAACCTAGCACAGGCAAGCGCCAATTTGAGCCAAGGGGCTCAAGCCATCCAAAGGAGTTTAAGTTACATGGGCCATCAACGGCCACGGAAAAAGCAAAAGGCATCGAGCCCATAAGAACCATCGGGGCAGGGCCGCGGCTATCAAGGCCAAGGCCAAGGGCAAACCTCCCAAAGTAGTGGGCACTTCAGGGTTCCCAGCCAAGCGGGGCAGGGGCCATGTTATCATTGTCGCCAAGTGGGTCATAAGAGGAGGGATTGTCCTCAGAGGCATGGATCACGAGAGCGGGTTCAAGCCCAAAATCTTTTGTCCCGAGGAGGGAAGAAATTCAAGGGAACGTTTCAAGGAGGCCAGAAGACATGTTTCTATTGTCGACAACCGGGCCATAGGAAGAAGGATTGCCCCCTGAGGCAAACCTCACAGAGTTCCGAGACTTCTCAATCCCAGTCGTCGGTGGGGCTCACACAAGCACGTGTTGCTCTTCCCTATTCCACTAAGGACCAGGGAAATCAGTCCCAACTACAGGGCGTTGTACAAGTCCCTAGTGCGCCACGTGCGGAGACTCCGCAATCAGATCGGATGAGCCAAGGTATGGGCCAAGGCCAGGAACAAGACTCTGAAGCGACAACATTGGAGACCCAGGAGACGGTTTTTGACGTTGCACCATAGAGTGAGTCGGGGGATCAGGCAGCGACCCACGGTACATCACTTATTCCTTATTTATGGGTACACGTGTTATTTGACTTGAGCGTGTCAAATACTGTTATTTTTCATGTTTTGTGCATGGTACAGTTTTAAATATTATAACCCTAGAAGAGTCCTCAGGGGTGAATTCCACCTTAGGGACTAGGGTCTACATTGATCAGATATGACGGTTGTGAGTTAGAGATCTCGGGGACTCTACTCACTAAGGACCTTAGGGTCGTGGACATGTCGGGTTTGATGTCATCCTTGGGATGGACGGATTGACGGCACACTGAGTCGTCGGTGATTGTGATCGTCAGCGAGTCACTGTTTACACCTCAGAGTGTGTATGTTTTAAGTTTTAGGAGCTTACGAATGTTTGCCTCCACATTGGGATGTAGACTTCAGTGTTAAGTTACACCCCGGTATGTTGTCTACTCTATGACTCCTCATAGAATGACACGGGTAGAGTTGTGAGAACTCTAGTTTGAATAAGGACTTCACTACCGAATGCTTCACCTTGGGATGCTTCGGTATTATTGTCAAATTACAAAGAAGGTTACTTTACCCCCTATTCTAGTAGTCCCGGAAATGGGACAGAGGAACACGGGATATGTGGTGCCTTTACGGACGGACTTGGTTGCGTCTAGAACCTAGTCCGGGAGAGAGACGGATACATGAGAGACAGTGAGACAGTAATATTGTAACTTATGCATATGGTCGAATGTGCATGTGGGTGTGAATTTCGGGGACGAAATTCTTTTAAGGAGGAAAGAATGTGAAACCCCGGAAAATTTAAACTTTGACGAACAAGGGCAATAGGTGAATTGTCACTTCGGTACTAGTTGAAAAACTGAATTTTTCTAGATCTCGGATGACGAAACGGATTCCACCGTTGGATTCGTCTCGCGAAATCTAGTTACCACGTCAAATTTCGTTGAATTCCGAGATAGTCGGATTTTTTGCGTTTTACGAGACGAACGGGCCTCGGGTGACCCCGTGCACGAAATTTTTATAAAATTTTAAAGTTTGGGGAAATATTAGAGGCAAGTTGAAATAAAAATAATTCGAACTTGAACCGGAGCGAAATTTAGTCGTTTCGGGATTAAAACGGACCCGAAATTAAATAGGACATGTGGCCAATTGTGGGCCAAGTATCCTAAAAATATAAATAGGGGCCTAAAGTCTGAAAAATCAGACTTCTCCTTCACCATTCAGCCGGTTTCAGCCGAGAGAAAAGAAGAGAGGGAAAATGAGAGAAAACTCCACCTTCTCTCTACGATCTACTCCGTTCTAGCGCTCAAATCGATTCGGGCCAAGAACAAGAGTTGCTCTACGCGTCGAGGGCTACGCGTGGGTACCAAAAACAACGGTTTTCACCGAACGTTGGAGGGCCGAAAATTTGGAAGTGAAGGATTCAAGCTTGCTTTGAGTTCTAGGAGCTTCCCACGGCGATTCTACACGCTACAAGAGGTAGGGTTTTCTTCCTACTTAGGTTTATTTCCAACCTAGGAAGGTTATATGGAATGGGTAGGTGTATATATATATGTACCACTTGCCTATTGTGGTTAATTGGGTGAAATGGGTATTGAGAATGGTTGGTATGATTTAAATCACATTCTCTAGTTTAATGTACCACCAATGCATTTATGTGTGGGAATTGGGTACCAAATGTGCTAAGCAAGGTTGGTATGAAATGGGTGTATATATTTACTTGTTGGGTAAATTTCATAAAGGAACTTGAAGTGTAGAAAGTGGATATGGGAAAATTGGTAAAGTGAAATTCTAAATGGAATTGACATTTAGAGGTGGTTGCTTTATAATTCTCTTGGGGGATTATGATATGTGGATATTAGGAAATGGATAGAATAAATTCTATCTTGGTATAGTTATGTAGAAATCACTTGATATGATTTCTTGAGTTTGATGATGATAATTGATGTGTGTGGGCTATACCTTGTGGTTACATGACATTATGCTTATATGGCGTTTGATGAAATGCCTTAAAGGATAAAAGTTGTTATTTGAACGAAAGTGGAATAACATGTTTGGGTGGTGTGATTCACAATTGGAATTGTATGTTTTTAAGGAAATGAAGAATTGATTATAGGAATAACTTAAGCTAAATTCTAGCTTACAATTGATATATGGAAGTTACTTGTATATCTTTGTGGAAGTGAATGAAATAGTGGACTGGTTTATAGCCTATTTCGGAGCTGCTATGTAGCTTAATTTGGGGACTGTTTTGTGGTTAATTAGTGGAATGTTTTGTGGCTAATTAGTGGATTGTTTTGTGGCTAATTAGTGGACTGTTTTTATGGTTGTTTGGGGACTGAAATTGTGGTTGCCTTGAGGCTGAAATTGCGGACTGTTTGGGTTAAACTTATGGGTTGTTTTGGGCTTATTTCATGCTATGATGTTTATGTGAAATGAGTTGATGTAGGAGACTTTGTATAGGACTCTTAACTATGGTTGGTGACTTGATTAAATGGGGCTTTTACCTGTTGTTGGTGACATGATTAGATGGATGTTGAAAGTGGATACAATATATTTTATCTTGAAATGGTGGTGTAGAAATTACTTAAAGTAATTTCTTGTGATACATGATGACGTGTAGGATTCTTCCTATTTGGGATTATTCCTCACCTTAGTTGCTTATATGAGATGTTGGTATGGAAAAGAAGGGTGTTAGAGCCTTAACACTTACAAAATAATTAGAGAAATGACTTAGATCACTTCCTTGATTAAATGCCTAGAATGATGTATTGATGAGTTTGCTATGTTAATTGCATGCTTATGTGATAACATGTTTGAAAATGGTTATTGGATGAAATGTTGATATAGACATGCTTGCTATATATTGATAATGTGTTGAATTATGGTATTTATGTGCTTCTGATATGAAGTACCATGAATATGTAGATTTATCTTGACATTGTTCATATGGCACTCATACATATCGAACATGTGGTTAGAGTGCAATTAGTACATTACATTGCATTCACATGGGTACATCACATTCATGGTTATAAGACATGAGTATGTGTGGGTGAGTTGACATCGCATTCATGGGTCATAGGCATGAGTGTGGGTGTGTGCATGTGTTGCGGATCAAACACCAAATCTTGGTGGTTGGTATGTGAACTCGGGAAAGTCGGGATCGAAGATCCGACTGAGTTGCACGGTTGCATTGCATAAGGAAAACTTGTGTCGGGTAAAGCAAGTAGGGCTAGACACTCCCTCGGGTGAAAAACCCGGAACCAATGGTTCATACACTCCGACGGTGCAAGTCCAAAAAGTGTAGATAGGCCCACGGAGCCGGCGGTGCGATTCCAAAATCCGTTGCCCAGGAAGACACAAGATTTTGTTATATAAAAACACCCATCCAATGGGTAGCCTCAAACAATGATTTGATTTTTTATAAAGACATAACTTTTATCTCAAACGATCATTGGGAGGGTTTTTCCGTCAATAGACGGGTTCATACACATTGGCTTTTGCATTGTGTGGTGTGAGTCGGGGAAGACTCGGGACAAGGTGCATGAGTGAGTTCCATCTCATATCATGGCATGACATAGTATAGCATGGTAGCTTTCTAACATTGAGGTGTATATTCTTGTTAGATTGGTTGATGCTTGTTGATTTGTTGCGTGTGCGCATTTCATATGCACTTAGGTTGGGGAGTAACCTCTGTAGGAGGATATCCTATTGAGCGTGGCTCACCCTTCGTGGGACAACATTTTCAGGTGTGAGTTTTGCACCAGCGGATGGCTCACTTGGAGGGCATCAAGCATGAAGGGGGCCGGCTTGTGGCCTTGGGTTGAGTTTTGTAAAACTTTTATAAAATTTCACTTTTGATGTGTAAAAATGTGGAATTTTATGCTATGGAACTTGTATAGAACATGTATAATGTGGAAAATATAGTTATCCATGTTTGGGATGGTAATGGAATGGTTTTGGTTGAATTGGGATTGAAAAACTAAGGAAGGAAGAAATTCTGGGCAAAACCTTCCGGAAGGTCACTAAAACCTTCCGGAAGGTTAAGGCAGAATTGTGGTCCAGAAGGCAAAACCTTCCGGAAGGTGAAGAAAAACCTTCCGGAAGAACCTTTCCAGTGAGCAAAACCTTCCGGAAGGTTTGAGTACACCTTCCGGAAGGTCGACACGTTTCATTTTCAATCTATTTTCTAGAAGGCAAAACCTTCCGGAAGGTTAAGAAAGACCTTCCGGAAGAACTTTTCCAGTGAGCAAACCTTCCGGAAGGTTGAGTCAAAACCTTCTGGAAGGTTTTCCAAAAATTTGAAATTTTCAAAATGCTTAGCCATGCTTTTGGGCTTTGTTTTCTTTGGTTTCTATGACATAAATGGACATAAATTGAGGTATAATTGACCTTGTGGATGGTAAATCCGGTCAAAAGCAATGTGAATGACGTGGTGTCGGGTTATACGACTATCACGAGTATTTCCGCGGGTTGACGGATGGTCAACGGCTAATAAAAGACCCCCGGGTTTTTGGGGTGTCACAGACAGACAGTACCGGTACGCAGTACCGGTACACTCTCAAGAGATTTCAAATTTTCAAACTGCTTTGCCCTATTTTCGGTCTATGTTTTCCTTCTCTCCAATGATGTAAATGGAACATAAATCATGGTATGTTGGGTCTTGGTTGAGCCCAATGAATAATTGAATCCGGTTTACAATTGTGGGTTATGATTTCGGTTAAGTGGATGCTATCGACGTGGTGTTGGGTTGAGCGACATCCACGGGTACTTCCGCGGGTTGAAGGATGATCAACGGTTAATATAGGACCCCCGAAAATTGGGGTGTCACATCTCTCACTTTTGTGCCCTAGTTGGTAATAAGAGTGACAATGTTTCAGCTATTCCTCGGGGAAGGATGTGTTGTATTTTTTTCAGTTGTAATGGGGTTATCTCACTCCTTTTGCTCGTCTATAGCAATAAGACGTGAATAGGCCATTTATACTCTTCAGTGAAGGGTGAATGCATGTGTAATACTGTTTAAGTTATGGAAATGCCGATATTTTATTTATGTGTTAATATTTATACCTCCCTTAATTGATGGATGGTTACATTTATAATATGCTCATTGTTATGAACATCGAGCAAAGCCTAATGATATATACGGGATTTTTGGAAATCAAGGTTTAAAGTTTGAGTTGGGTTTCTTGGAGCTTCTTCTACGTGTATTACGCTTCAAGAGGTAGGGTTCTTCTCCTACCTAGGTTTATTTTCAACCTAGGGTTTGTGTACGAAATGGGTAGCATGATTAGAGATGCAATCTCTTGTTTATATATACTCATAGTGTAACTAGAGTATGAAAAATGGTATAAGAATGTGTAAAACCAATTTTTGCATGAATTGGGGTTGTTGAAATTGTTTGTTTGGTAATTTCATGAGAAATGTGATGAATTGGGCAGGTTATGTGTTTACATGATTTTGTGCCTTTTAGATGTTTGATAAAATGCCTTGAATTTTATGAGCATATTATTTGAATGAAATTGATATAACATGTTTTGATGATGTTGTAAATTGAAATTATATGCTTATGATATAATTGAAAATTGGGAATGTTGGTTGAGATGGAGTATTGTTTATAATGTGCTCATGACATATTGAACATGTGATTCGACTTATTTTGTGACCTGCTTTATATCATACACCTAAGTATAAGTGGTCGAATTGTAGTTTTCTTGGTTTAAGTCCAAGATCGATCCCACGAAGAGTTTTAATAATTGGAATTTAAAATAAGAACAGTGAAGTTATTATTAAAGCAGTGTAACATGATATAGCATGTAGTGTGTGTGTGTGTGTGATAGACTAGAAAATAAATTGCATAAATAGAATGCGTAGGTAAACTGATAAAAGACAATAATATGAAAGGTACCCTCAATTTAAGGATCCCATATGCTTTATATTGGTTAAATACTGAAAATGCCACCTTACAACAATTAACTTTTAGGTCACTAGAAAGTTGTGACACCCCGCATTTTTTCTTTTATATATATGTGTATATATATATATAGTAAATAATTGTTGTAAAAATGTGGATATGTGTATGGATGTAAGCATAAATTATATAGATTGTAATAGTAGGAGAACGCTAGAGATAAATATGGATTGGGAAGTTGGAGTTTCCAAGACGATTAAACTTGGAAAGGGTGAATAGATGAATTTCTAAATATCTTTAGGTCAAAATAAGGTGTCCATGGAATCCGGAAGGTCGAACAACCTTGGGAGAGGTAATATGAGGTGTATTGGAAGTTAGGAAGTATTCCGGAGTGAAAACACACTTAGAGAAAATTTGGGTAAAAAGGAGTTGGGACACCTTCTAGTATTTTGGTCATAACTTTTTATCCTTAATTCCAATTGATCTGAAATTTTTACAGTAGATAACAGACATATAGGGCTACAACAGTGTGTCTCATGGAAATTTTCCAATTCAACCTCTAAATGGGTCAAAACTGCCCTGGAAGTTGCAGCAGACAAAGTGTACCGGTACTTCGACTCCAGAAGGTTTGGGGTACCGGTACCATACGGTACCGGTACTGGGTACCGGTACGATCCGTCTGACGCCCGCCGAACAGTAAAAATCGGGATTTTGGTGTTTTAAAACACCCTTTTTAGCCTCATTTGCCCCATTTCTTCATCTCCCTCTCACCCTAACCCTCCTATAAACCCTTAGAGAGAAAGAGAGAAAGATAAAACTCAAGATCAACAGGAAAGACAAAGGGTTCACAAGTGATTCAAGACTCAAACCCTAGGTTTCTTCAAGAGCATAAGGTAGGGGATTTCTTCCTATGTTCTTACATTGAGGCTAGGGCTAAATTATATGTATTCTTTTGGTTTAAAATCATATGTACTTGCTATTAAATACCTGATTCTTTGTCTTCTTGCATTTATTTCTTTTTTTTAAACATTTTGGTAGTTGGGTAACTATTAAAGCTATCTTTTGCACTCTCAAACCCTAGTTTTAAGAAAAATGAATTTTTCTTCTTTACATTTCCTTTGTTCTCACCATCAAAACCTTAGTGCTTGATATTGTACAACCAAATGATGTTTATGGTGATCTCTTGATCTTTTTCTTCAATTATGCTATGGTACAAATGGTGAAATTTGGGGATTTCTTGTGAATTGAGAAATGTTTGTAATGATATCTCTTGTATGATTGTTGTGATGAACTTGAATTGCCTTCGAGCATTGCCATAGAGTGTTAGAGGTTAGTCTATCCCGGTGGGGGTGAGATGGTTGCCTAACACTTGTAGTGGGTGGTTATTTGGTAATAACCACCACTATTGTTCACTGGAGTTTGAACGAGGGGTGGTATACCTTTCCTGGGAAGGGACTCGTCACTGCTATTGGGATGGTAGACGCCTCTTCCTAAAGTACTTGTGATTGTGATGGTGATTGGTGAACTAGGTATAGGTCGTTGGGTAGATTCATGGGAAGCAATCAATATACATGAGAACATGAGATTATTATTATTGTTACGGAATGGTTTCCAACAAGTGCTTGTGGAGGTATGGGACTCCACAAGGACCTGTGGGAAATGGTTATGGTGATAATTGTGACTGAGCTTTACGGTTCATTTAAATTATTGCGAACATTTAAACTTGAGATCTATTTAAAATATCCTGTTTTTCCTTCAAAATGGTATATATGCTATTTGTGAAAATGAGACCAACCGTTTTATATGCTTTTCTAAACCTTGTTTGAGTTTGGGAAGATTTTGCTACAGAGCTTCGTGCTCATCCCCTACAATTAATATTTTTCAGATTTGGCTTTAGAGGAGGAGCTCGGTGTGAATGAGTCGGGCCTTGGGGAAGCTTCCTTGGAGGGGTACCTAGATCCCGAATGGGACATCTAGAGATATAGCTTATTTTGTTCTAGACTAGGAGATTTATTTCTGAACAATGTAAAGTCTAGATTCTTTTGAAACTCCGCTGCGATATATTCATGTAATTCTTTTGGGGAATGTAATTGCCATATCTGGCCTATTCTTTTGGGATAATGTTAAGGATAGTATAGATGGTAAATAGAAATTTTATTGTTATTGGATGGTTAAATGGACCCTGTGTGGTCAAGTTAATAGAATTGCACAGGTTGTGATTTTTGGGTGGAGCTTCCTGTACAAAGGAGACTCTGCCCAAATTTTGTTAAAATTAAGAATGTTTCTTATTCGATGGATATATATTTAGTTGCTCTCATGACATGAATGGTTTCATAGTGTAATGCCGTCCAGGGTGGTATTTGGGGTGTTACAAAGTTGGTATCAGAGCCTAGGCTTTAGGTCTTACATGGGAGCTGTAGGTTATGGATCACTATTAGAGATATAGGATTAGGGTGAAGGAAATTGTGGTCTAGTTTGATATAAACTTTATGCTTTAGACTAAATCTATACTTAGGATGCCTTGTACATCAATGAAACTGAATTGTGAATTGATGTGCAGGATGGACGGGTTACGAGGGCGAGGACGTGGGCGTGGTCGTGGAGGTCAAGCAAATCCACCACCACCACCACCTCCCGATGCCATGCAAGGCATATATCAATACTTGAGGGAGCTCACCACTCTGGTGCAAAACCAGAATGGAAACAACAACAACCACAACCACAACGGGGGAGCTCATCCATTAGCCCAAGTACCGGGCAATGGGGATGATAACCGGAGGATGGAAACCCTTCGGGAATTTCTGAGGCAACACCCGCCTACTTTCCAAGGGAGCTCCAATCCTTTGGATGCAGATAAATGGATCCGTTGGGTAAAGAAGATTTGTGACGGCATGGGGGTTGCCGAAGACTTGAGGGTTGGCTTGGCTACCTATTTGCTCGAGGGGGAGGCCGACTATTGGTGGGACTCCGTGAAAAGAAGGAGGAACACCGAGGCACTTACTTGGGAGGAATTCGACCAAGTCTTCCAATACAAGTATTTTTCGGAATCAGTTAGGGACCGGATGAAGACAGACTTTCTGGCTCTACGGCAGGGTAGCATGACGGTGGCTGAATACGAGAGGAGGTTTGACGAGCTATCCCGCTATGCCACCGAGTTCATATCCACTGAGGCCATGAGGACCAAGCGCTTTGAGCAGGGATTGAGGCCTTCCATCAGGGAGAAGCTTGTGGCACATAAGATCCGGGAATATGGAGATCTTGTGGATAGAGCAGCACTAGTGGAGAGAGACACAGAGGATAATTTGAGGAGACAAAGCTTTGCGAGAGGAGGTCCTATACGGACTGGTGCTAGCAGCAGTGGGGTGCAGAGAGCGGCACCGTACCGTCGTCCTGACCAGGCAGGAGGACAGAGACTCTTGACAGCCCGAGGGGATGGAGCTACTCAGACTCGTACAGGCACTGACCCACGTCAATGCTTTGCCTGTGGAGGTATCGGGCACTTCAGACATAACTATCCATCCTTTCCACCACGGACCAATCAAGCGGCAGGACAAGGGCAAGCAACCCAGCCCCCACTACCGAGACAACCTCCACAGAGACCACAACAGCACAGACCCATAGGAGCTTTAGTCCCAGGCGGCGCCACTCAGGGGAGAGTATTTGCTTTGACCCAAGTGGAGGAAGATGCCTCCAATGCCGTTATGGAAGGTATCGTTTTTCTTTACAATTCTTGGGCCCGAATTTTATTCGATCCCGGGGCAACTCATTCTTTTATAAGTACTGTGTATGCTACTAAATTGGGGTTGGGTTTCGAGAAACTAGAACATGCATTGAATGTTGACTTGCCTACGGGAGAACAGTTGGGTACTAGTCGGGTTTGCAAGGGTTGCGTGCTTCGGATTGGGGAGCACGAATTGATTGTGGATTTGGTTGCTCTAAATATGAAGGGGTATGACGTTATATTCGGGATGGACTTGTTGTCCACTTTCCGGGCCGTAATGGATTGTTTCCGCAAGCGGATTACATTTCAGTTACCAGGAGGGGTAGTTTTCAGTTTTATCAATGACCGAAGTTCTTCCCATCCATTTCCAACTACGGGTAGTAAATTCTTGAAAGCTAAGGCGGGGAGCCATTTGAGTTTCTTAGCTAGCTTAATGGGAGATGATCGAGACAAACTTCCTACTGAAGTAGTGTTGATAGTATCAGACTTTCTAGATGTCTTCCCAGATGAATTACCAGGGTTACCCCCACAAAGGGAGATTGAGTTCAGGATTGATCTCTACGCAGGAACCGAACCTATATCCATTGCTCCTTATCGGATGGCACCTTTGGAGTTGAAGGAGCTGAGGAAGCAATTAGATCATTTGTTGGCGATTGGGTTTATCCGTTTAAGTACTTCACCTTGGGGAGCCCCGGTCCTCTTTGTGAAGAAAACGGACGAGACTCTACAGTTGTGCACGGATTACCGGAGGTTGAATCGGGTTACTGTGAAGAATAAGTATCCGTTGCCAAGAATTGATGACTTATTTGATCAGTTGAAGGGTTCGAAGTATTACTCCAAGATTGATCTTTGCACGGGGTATCATCAGCTGCGGATTAAGGAGGAGGATATTCCTAAGACTGTTTTTCGTACCCGGTATAGTCATTTCGAGTATACGGTGATGTCATTCAGATTGACTAATGCCCCCGCAGCCTTCATGGATTTGATGCACAGAGTCTTCCGGCCTTACCTCGATCAATTTGTCATTGTGTTTATTGATGACATATTGGTTTACTCACAGACTCAGGAGGAACATGCTCGTCATCTCTCTATTGTGCTACAAACATTGAGAGAACATAAATTATATGCGAAGATGAGCAAGTGTGAGTTTTGGATGAAGGAAGTGAAGTTCCTTGGCCATGTTGTGTCCGAGCAAGGAGTAGCGGTTGATCCCGCAAAGATTGAGGTCGTGATGAAATGGGAACCACCAAAGAACGTGACGGAAGTACGGAGTTTCTTGGGGTTAGCCGGCTATTATCGTAGGTTTGTGGAAGGATTCTCCAAGCTTGCGATGCCGATGACTCGCCTTACAAAGAAGGGAGAAAAATTCATGTGGACTCAAGCGTGTGAGCTAGCCTTTCGCACCTTGAAGGAGAAGTTGACAACGGCGCCTATCCTCATTATTCCGAGTAGTGGGGAAGGATACGATGTGTACACCGATGCTTCGCTACGAGGCTTGGGATGTGTGTTGATGCAAGGAGGGAAGGTGGTCGCTTATGGCTCGAGGCAACTCAAGGTTCATGAGCAGAATTACCCCACCCATGACTTAGAGCTTGCCGCTGTGGTGTTTGCTCTTAAGTTGTGGAGATGTTATTTATACGGGGAGAAATTTCAAGTGTTCTCGAACCATAAAAGCCTCAAGTATATCTTCACACAGAAAGACTTGAATCTCCGGCAGAGAAGGTGGATTGAGTACTTGGAAGATTATGAGTTCACGCTCAACTACCATCCGGGGAAGGCCAATGTAGTTGCCGACGCTCTTAGCAGGAAGTCTCGGGGTGAAATCAATTCTCTTGCGGTAAATAGGTGGAAAATGATTGATGCATTGGAGGAGTACGATCTATGGGTGGATGGACCGGAGTATCAACCCTATATATTCAACCTTATAGCTCAACCGACGCTTCTGCAACGAGTGGTGGAGTTGCAATGCCTGGATTCGGAACTCGATTTGATTAGAGCCCGATTGGAGAATGGAGAAGTGATTGAAGGATGGTCTTGGAAGAATGGAGAGTTGAGATATGGGGAGAAGCTATGTGTTCCCAATGATTCGTCTCTAAAGGAGGAAATACTTGGAGAGTGTCATCGCTCCAAGTTTGCTATCCACCCCGGTAGCACAAAGATGTATAGGGACATGAAGCGTCAATACTGGTGGAGGGGAATGAAGCGAGATGTGGCCAAGTATGTGGCAAAATGTGTGGTGTGCCAGCAAGTGAAGATTGAGCATCAAAGGCCAGGAGGAGTCCTACAGTCTTTGCCTATTCCAGAGTGGAAGTGGGATCACATCACCATGGACTTCGTGTCGGGTTTACCACGGACGTTGCGTGGGCATAATGCAGTGTGGGTCATTGTGGATAAACTCACCAAGTCCGCTCACTTTTTGGGTATGAAGACAACAGATACATTCAAGACCTTGAGCCAGCTGTATATCCGTGAAATAGTGAGATTACACGGCGTTCCGCTCTCGATTGTGTCGGATCGTGACTCTAGGTTTGTGGCGAGATTCTGGCAGAGTCTACAACAAGCGATGGGGACGGAGTTACATTTCAGTACGGCTTTTCATCCCCAAATGGATGGCCAGTCTGAGAGGGTGATCCAGATTTTGGAGGATATGTTACGCACTTGCGCGTTGGACTTCAAGTGGAGTTGGAGCGACCACTTACCGTTGGTGGAGTTTGCTTACAACAACAGCTATCAGGAAAGTATTGGGATGGCACCGTATGAAGCATTGTATGGAAAACCATGCCGATCACCGACGTGTTGGTTAGAAGCCGGTGAGAGTAGTTTGTTGGGACCGGACATTGTTCGAGAAACTACGGAGAAGATTCAACTCATTCGAGAGAGGCTACGGACAGCGCAAAGTAGACAGAAGAGCTATGCGGACCACAGACGAAGACCCTTAGAATTCAAGGTGGGAGACTACGTATTTCTCAAGGTGTCACCCAAGAAGGGCGTGTTTCGATTCGACAAGAAGGGGAAGCTAGCGCCAAGATATACCGGACCGTTTGAGATAATCAAAACGATAGGCAAGGCGGCATATCAACTTCGACTACCAGCCCAGCTATCCGGAGTACATGATGTGTTCCACGTGTCCATGTTAAGAAGGTGTCACTCGGATGCAACTCCAGTAGTGAACTTGGAGGAGATTGAAATCCAAGACGGAGCAACCTACGAAGAACAACCGGTAGAAATTATCGACACCAAGGAAGAAGTGCTTCGCAACAAAGTTATCAGATTGGTAAAGTTTCGGTGGCAACACCATGGAGTGGAGGAAGCTACATGGGAACCGGAGAAAGAAATACGGGAGAGGTATCCACATTTGTTCGCTACTTGAGGTAAGTTTCGAGGACGAAACTTTCTTTAAGGGGGGTGGATTGTAACACCCCGCATTTTTTCTTTTATATATATATGTATATATATATATAGTAAATAATTGTTGTAAAAATGTGGATATGTGTATGGATGTAAGCATAAATTATATAGATTGTAATAGTAGGAGAACGCTAGAGATAAATATGGATTGGGAAGTTGGAGTTTCCAAGACGATTAAACTTGGAAAGGGTGACTAGATGAATTTCTAAATATCTTTAGGTCAAAATAAGGTGTCCATGGAATCCGGAAGGTCGAACAACCTTGGGAGAGGTAATATGAGGTGTATTGGAAGTTAGGAAGTATTCCGGAGTGAAAACACACTTAGAGAAAATTTGGGTAAAAAGGAGTTGGGACACCTTCTAGTATTTTGGTCATAACTTTTTATCCTTAATTCCAATTGATCTGATATTTTTACAGTACATAGTAGACATATAGGGCTACAAAAGTGTGTATCATGGAAATTTTCCAATTCAACCTCTAAATGGGTCAAAACTGCCCTGTAAGTTGTAGCAGACAAAGTGTACCGGTACTGCGTACCGGTACCATACAGTACCGGTACTGTGTACCGGTACTTCGACTCCAGAAGGTTTGGGGTACCGGTACTGAGTACCGGTACCATACGGTACCGGTACTGGGTACTAGTACGATCCGTCTGACGCCCGCCGAACAGTAAAAATCGGGATTTTGGTGTTTTAAAACACCCTTTTTAGCCTCATTTGCCCCATTTCTTCATCTCCCTCTCACCCTAACCCTCCTATAAACCCTTAGAGAGAAAGAGAGAAAGATAAAACTCAAGATCAAAAGGAAAGACAAAGGGTTCACAAGTGATTCAAGACTCAAACTCTAGGTTTCTTCAAGAGCATAAGGTAGGGGATTTCTTCCTATGTTCTTACATTGAGGCTAGGGCTAAATTATATGTATTCTTTTGGTTTAAAATCATATGTACTTGCTATTAAATACTTGATTCTTTGTCTTCTTGCATTTATTTCTTTTTTTTTAACATTTTGGTAGTTGGGTAACTATTAAAGCTATCTTTTGCACTCTCAAACCCTAGTTTTAAGAAAAATGAATTTTTCTTCTTTACATTTCCTTTGTTCTCACCATCAAAACCTCAGTGCTTGATATTGTACAACCAAATGATGTTTATGGTGATCTCTTGATCTTTTTCTTCAATTATGCTATGGTACAAATGGTGAAATTTGGGGATTTCTTGTGAATTGAGAAATGTTTGTAATGATATCTCTTGTATGATTGTTGTGAAAAACTTGAATTGCCTTCGAGCATTGCCATAGAGTGTTAGAGGTTAGTCTATCCCGGTGGGAGTGAGATGGTTGCCTAACACTTGTAGTGGGTGGTTATTTGGTAATAACCACCACTATTGTTCACTGGAGTTCGAACGAGGGGTGGTATACCTTTCCTGGGAAGGGACTCGTCACTGCCATTGGGATGGTAGACGCCTCTTCCTAAAGTACTTGTGATTGTGATGGTGATTGGTGAACTAGGTATAGGTCGTTGGGTAGATTCATGAGAAGCAATCAATATACATGAGAACATGAGATTATTATTATTGTTACAGAATGGTTTCCAACAAGTGCTTGTGGAGGTATGAGACTCCACAAGGACCTGTGGGAAATGGTTATGGTGATAATTGTGACTGAGCTTTACGGTTCATTTAAATTATTGCGAACATTTAAACTAGAGATCTATTTAAAATATCCTGCTTTTCCTTCAAAATGGTATATATGCTATTTGTGAAAATGAGACCAACCGTTTTATATGCTTTTCTAAACCTTGTTTGAGTTTGGGAAGATTTTGCTACAGAGCTTCGTGCTCATCCCCTACAATTAATATTTTTCACATTTGGCTTTAGAGGAGGAGCTCGGTGTGAATGAGCCGGGCCTTGGGGAAGCTTCCTTGGAGGGGTACCTAGATCCTGAATGGGACATCTAGAGATATAGCTTATTTTGTTCTAGACTAGGAGATTTATTTCTGAACAATGTAAAGTCTAGATTCTTTTGAAACTCCGCTGCGATATATTCATGTAATTCTTTTGGGGAATGTAATTGCCATATCTGGCCTATTCTTTTGGGATAATGTTAAGGATAGTATAGATGGTAAATAGAAATTTTATTGTTATTGGATGGTTAAATGGACCCTGTGTGGTCAAGTTAATAGAATTGCACAGGTTGTGATTTTTGGGTGGAGCTTCCTGTACAAAGGAGACTCTGCCCAAATTTTGTTAAAATTAAGAATGTTTCTTATTCGATGGATATATATTTAGTTGCTCTCATGACATGAATGGTTTCATAGTGTAATGCCGTCCAGGGTGGTATTTGGGGTGCTACAAAAGTCAACCGGTTGGTCGAATGTATATTAAACCATAACACAACAACTGTTTAGGTTAGCTGGTAGGTATATGCAACAATTCACTAATTCAAGTAAACTAGAAGGTCAAGCCATTCAGGATGAATACTGGAATTACTCAATTGGCTGTTTTGTTTTGTATTATGTATCAGTTAAACAACCCTAGTGAACCAGAAGGTCAAGCCATTCAGGAGAATTACTTTAGTTATTCATCTGACAGCTTTATACCATGCATCAGTTAAACATCCTTAGTGAACCAAAAGGTCAAGACATTCAGTTGGATCACTTTAGTTATTCAACCGATAGGTTGATGATTCACTGATGACATAATTCCGGGCTACGCATTGAATCAAAAGCATTGGCTATGCCAAGGCTTAACCCATCTATAACCAATCAATCGACTTTTACGTAACACCCAATTATGTTCATCATTGTATCATGCATGAAGTACATAATAGTAGATAGTATGGTATAGAATATTAAGTACCGCTTGGTGTTCATAACCATGAGCATATTATAAATATAACTATCCATCAATTAAGGGAGGTGTATATAACAATAATGCATAATTAAACATCTGCATTTCTATAACTTAACCAACAATATACATATAATCACCCCTCACTAAAGGGTATAAGTAAACTACTCACACTCCATTGATATAAACAAGCAAGAAGTGCGGGTAAGTTTCATTACAATACTAAATAAAATATTGACACTCCTTTCCCAAGAAATAGTTGAAATACAACCACCCTTAATATCAATTAAGACACAAAGGTGGTGGAAGTTCAACCCTCCAAGTAGAAAGGTATAACATAAATGTAGAAATAACAGAAGTTCTGGCTGGAAAGTAGGTTGGACAGGATCTCCACTTGGATTCTCACTAAATTCTCTTGAATATTTCTTTGGATTATGCTTTTGCTCCTCTCTAAATCTCTTCAAGGAGTCTTCAAAGAGTATCCAAGCAATCCCTCGAAGCTCTCGATTTTGGATGCTGGCCATGCCTATTTATAGGTCAAGAGAATGTTTAGAATGAAGGAGAAGAAGTTGAACCGCCTTAGGCAACCGTCCGGACACCATCACCACCGTCCGGACGGTGCTGATGTATTGGAATGTGGTGGTGATTCTCCACACTATTCTGGCAGATTCTTGTGTTGATATTACACTTGCATCCCTTGCTTGTTCAAGCTTTGGCAGATTGCTCCCCATAATTTCTGCACAAAACCCTGAAATAACAACCTTCAGCACATTAACCCTAACTTACGCACTAACCCTATTTTCACACATTTTAACTGTTTTAACCTACATAATTAACTTATTGATATTTCCTAATTTGTACACTAATTTGGGTTAATCACACTCCCCAACCTAAACTTTACTAGTCCCTAGTAAATAAAATCAATTAACAAAATAAAATAACTTTCGTAGATTTCACTATTGCATTTAGCATATGCAATAAACCTTTAAACCCCTAGGTGATCCCTAGTGGACGAGTTTTGTCTCGTGAAAATTTTCTGTGAAGCTACCTACAAACTTCAATAGCTGGGAGTTCATAATTCATACTTTTCACAAATAAAATTAAATCAATATTCCTTTGCATTGGTAGAATACTTTCTTTTTATGATCACTATAAGAGTAACACATGTTAGTTGTAACATTATCCATATATTTTTATAAAAACTTGTGTGTGTGCAATGATTTCTTTATCTCTAAAATCACTCAGGAAATATTACAATCTTTCATGGTAGTCTTGATGTCTATCATCTCCTAGAATACACTCAACAAAGAATACACATATGTTATAGTGGCTATTCACTTCAGTAATTACATGTGATAGGAATATTATTTTCAAAGCAAAGTAATATCACATGTAATATATCAAAAGAACGGTTATTCGAATAGAACTGGAATTTGACATAATCTCATGAAAGGATATTAACACTACATTAAACATATTATCAACATTCTCCTTTTTTGGATTGATAGGATTAATACACATGCATGATTTTTGGAATCAAAAAGGAATTTCTTAGGGCTGTAAAGTGGCCATTGGTTTAGGGTTTAAGAAACAACGTCAATGGGATTTGAAAGCTATCATTTCTTAGTATTGTGGCACATCTCTTCCTAGCATTCCAAGACTTCCACATCATTTCATTATCCTTTTCATTTTTTCACTTTCTTGGCTCTTTTCTTTCTTTATTTTTTTTTTCTTTTTAAGTTTCTTCCACAGATTTTTTTCTTGCTTTAAATAGTAATTGCCCTTTTCTTTTCTTTGCTCTTTTCTACCTTTTCTTCATCTTGTTTTTTTCTGTATCATACCGATTTAGAAGAGTGTGCAAGAAAATTAGATAGCAAAGGTAGGTTTAATATATATTCTCATGTGGCTCAGGTATTTCTCGGGTTTCATGAAAAGAATTTATATTCTTTTAGGCTCAATCACGGCTTACTAAGGATATAATTTTGTAAAAGAAATGGTCAAGACTCAAAATTAATCAAAAATGGCCTAAGATCATTTTCCAGAAATCATACTGTAACGCCCCAAAATCCACCTTGGACGGCATTACTATTTAAAATCATTTACATCATGAGAGCAACTAATAAAATCCATAGATAAAGAAAATTTCATTCATTATACATAATATCTACCACATCATCCAAAAGAATATGCCAAACTATAGCATTTACATCTCAAAATCAGAATTAATCTTGCAGCGAAATAAACAAAATAACATTCATCCATTGTATTACAATAACTCTCCTAGTCCAGGACATAAAGATAATAATTCTAGATATCCCCCTCAGGATCCACGCTTACATCCAATTGCGTTTCCCAAGCTATCTACTCATCAACTCCGGGCTCCTCATCTAAACCATAATCTGAAAAATATATTGTTTGTAGGGGGTGAGCACTAAGCTCTGTAGCAAAATTCTCCCAAACTCGAACAAGGTTTGGAAAACATATAAAATAGTTCGGTCTCACTTTTCAAAATATCATATATAACTTGAAATAAAACAGTGACAATTTATTCGATCTCAATTTAACGCAATGGCAATAAGTAAATGAAAGGAATAAACATGTCAAAGTCGAAGAAATCAATTAAGCATTCAATAGCATCATCCCATATTCTCATGTATGTCGTATCACTCATGTATGTTGGTTGTTTCCCAATTGTATCTGTATCTCAGGTATGTTGGTCGTTTCTCAGGAATCTACACAACATTTCTACCTCGTTCACCCATCACAAACCACTTTACGAAGGGCGTATACCGTCTCCCACGGCATTGACGAATCCTTCCCAGGAAAGATATATCATCCCTCAGCCTCGAACTTACGTGAACAATAGTGGTTGCTCTCACAAACAACAATCCACTACAAGTGTTAGGAAACCATCTCACCCCCACTGGGATAGACTAACTTCTAACACTCTACGGCAGCTCTCGAAGGTAATTCAAGTCCATCACAACAAACCATACAAGAGATGCAATACCAACCACTTTCTCATATTACAAGTAATTCAAAAACCCTTAATTCCATGGGTATTTCTCAATATAGCATCTCAAGAAAAATAAGCAAGAGCTCATCAAAAGATATAATTTTATTGTTCCAAACCAAACACTAGAGTTTTTGAATCAAGAACAAATGAATATAGAGTTTTGATATCAAGAACAAATGAATATAGAGTTTTGATATCAAGAACAAATGAATATCAAGTTTTGATATCAAGAATAAGTAAATATCAAGTTTTGAAATCAAGAACAAATGAATATCAAGTCTTGAAATCAAGAATAAGTGAATATAAAGTTTTGAAATCAAGAACAAATGGATATCAAGTCTTGAAATGAAGAATAAGTGAATATCAAGAAGAAAAATCCATACTTCTTAAAAACTAGAGTGTGGATGTCAAGAACAAAGGTATTATGGCTATCAAGCTATAACTTCCATCAAACATGGTAAGATTTATAAGAACAATCAAGAAAAAAGGATTCCATAAAAAATATATATGATTAAGATTCAAAACATATGTATATATACACCCTAGCATCAATGAACAAGAATGGAAGAAAACCCCTATCTTCTTCTTCCTTAGAGTTCTTGAAAAACTTAAGATATTTGATCCACTTCAAGGTGCAAATCCTCTTTGATCTTGTGTTTCCCCCTTTCTTTCTTGTTTCTCAAGGCTTTCTAGGGTTGTAAATGGTGTATGAAGGCTAATGGAGGTGCCCTTATGTATTTATAAGGGAAGAAAATATCTCAACCGACGTAAATCTGATACTCTGATTCGTTGATCACGTTCGAACGTCATTGGCGTTCGAACGTCACTTGCTCCCAGTACTTTTTTTTTTTCAATCAGACAAAGAGTACTGGAACGAAATTTCGTTCGAACGTCGATTCACGTTCGAACGAAATTCCTATTTTTTTCTGAAACTTCCAGTGAAGTTTTGGCCTATTTAGAGATTGATTTGGAAAATTTTCGTGAAATACTATTTTGTAGCTCTGGAAGTCTAATATCGCCTGTCCAAATTTCAAATCAAATGGACATCAGGATAAAAAGTTATGGTCAAATTACTAAGGCAGTGTCCAAAATCCTTTTTACCCAAATCCTCTCTAACGTGTGCTTTCACTCCGGCATACTTCCAAACTTCTACAACATATCCTATTACCTCAACTAACATTTTTATTTCTACTCTTACAATCTACATAGTTTATGCATACATCATTACATATATTATCATTTTAAAACATACTTATGTTACTATATAACGATAAGAATGTGGGGGTTTACAATCCACCCCCCTTAAAGAAAGTTTCGTCCTCGAAACTTACCTTAAGTAGAGAACAAATGAGGGTACTTCTCTCGCATCTCTAGCTCTGGTTCCCAGGTAGCTTCCTCCACCCCGTGATGTTGCCACAAGACTTTCACCAGTTGGATGACTTTATTGCGAAGCACCTTCTCCTTGGTATCGAGAATCTCCACCGGTTGTTCTTCATATGTTGCTCCATCTTGAACTTCAATGTCCTCCAAATCCACGACATTCGTTGTATCCGATTGACACTTTCTTAACATTGACACATGGAACACGTCGTGTACCCTGACAACTGGGCTGGTAACCGAAGTTGATACGCCACTTTGCCCACCGCTTTGATCACTTCAAATGGTCCGGTATACCTTGGAGCTAATTTCCCCTTCTTGCCAAATCTAAACACCCCCTTCTTAGGTGACACCTTGAGGAACACATAGTCCCCCTCTTGGAATTCCAATGGTCTTCTTCTTCCATCTGCATAGCTTTTCTGTCTACTTTGAGCCGTGCGTAGTCTTTTCCTAATTAGTTGAATTTTCTCCGTAGTCTCCCAAACAATCTCTGGCCCAAACAGACTACTCTCTCCAGCTTCTAACCAACAAGTCGGGGACCTACATGGTCTCCCATATAATGCCTCATAAGGTGCCATGCCAATGCTAGATTGAAAACTATTGTTATACACAAATTCCACCAACGACAAATGATCACTCCAACTTCCCTTGAAGTCCAACACACAAGCTCGTAACATGTCCTCCAAAATTTGTATCACCCTCTCAGATTGGCCATCTGTTTGAGGATGAAAGGCGGTGCTAAAGTGCAACTTTGTCCCCATAGCTCGTTGTAGACTTTGCCAAAATTGCGCCACAAAACGAGAATCACGATCCGACACAATAGAGAATGGAACTCCATGCAATCTAAAAATCTCCCGAATATAAAACTTGCTCAAAGTCTCTAAAGTGTTAGTGGTCTTCATACTCAAGAAATGAGCGGACTTGGTGAGTCTATCTACAATGACCCATACGACATTATGCCCTCGTGAAGTCCGTGGAAAACCAGACACAAAATCCATGGTGATGTGATCCCACTTCCACTTTGGAATAGGCAAGGACTGTAGTAACCCTCCGGGTTTCTGATACTCCACCTTCACTTGCTGACACACTGCGCACTTTGCAACGTACTTGGCCACATCTTGTTTCATCCCTTTCCACCAATATTGACGCTTCATATCTCTATACATCTTGGTACTACTCGGATGTATGGAGAATTTTGAACGATGGCACTCACCCAACACTTCTTCCCTTACTTGGTTATTGTTTGGTACACATAGTCTTCCACGAAACTGTAACTCATCATCATGTATAGACCAATTCTCAACAATCTCATTCCTCTCCAATCTACCCCGGATAGCTCCCAACTCTGTATCTAATCGTTGCAACTCCACAATCCTTTGTCGGAGAATTAGTTGAGCTACAAGATTAAATAAGCATGGTCGATCCTCCTTTCTATCCACCAATAAATCAAATTCCTCCAAAGCATCGATCATCTTCCACCTATTAACTGCAAGGACATTGATTTCACCCCGAGACTTTCTGCTAAGTGCATCTGCTACTACATTAGCCTTCCCCGGATGGTAGTTGAGTGTGAAATCGTAGTCTTCTAGATACTCAATCCACCTTCTTTGCCGAAGATTCAAGTCTTTCTGTGTGAATATATACTTGAGGCTCTTATGATCAGAAAACACTTGAAACTTTTCTCCAATCAGGTAACACCTCCACAACTTAAGAGCAAAAACCACTGCGGCAAGCTCCAAGTCATGAGTGGGATAGTTTTGCTCATGAATCTTTAATTGTCTCGAGTCATAAGCAATTACCTTACCTTCCTGCATTAACACACACCCCAAGCCTCGTAACGAAGCATCTGTGTAAACATCGTATCCTTCCCCACTGCTCGGAATAATGAGGACAGGAGCTGTTGTCAACCTCTCCTTCAATGTGTGAAAGGCTAGTTCGCAATCTTGAGTCCATAAGAACCTTTCCCCCTTCTTCGTAATGCGAGTCATCGGCATCGCTAGCTTTGAGAACCCTTCCACAAACCTCCGGTAGTAGCCTGTGAATCCCAGGAAACTACGTATTTCTGTCACATTCCTTGGTGGTTCCCATTTCATCACGGCTTCAATCTTTGCAGGGTCAACAGCTACACCCTGTTCGGACACAACATGGCCAAGGAATTTCACTTCCTTCATCCAGAACTCGCACTTACTCATCTTAGCATATAACTTATGCTCTCTCAATGTCTGTAGCACAATCGAGAGATGGCGTTCATGTTCCCCTTGTGTCTGCGAATAAATCAATATGTCATCAATAAACACGATAACAAACTGATCTAGATACGGTCGGAATACCCTGTGCATCAAATCCATGAAGGCTGCAGGAGCATTAGTCAGTCCGAACGGCATTACCGTATATTCGAAATGACCATATTGAGTACGAAAAGCTGTCTTAGGAATATCTTCCTCCTTGATCCGCAGTTGATGGTACCCCGTGCGAAGATCAATCTTGGAGTAATACTTAGAACCCCTCAGCTGATCGAATAAATCATAAATTCGTGGCAACGGATATTTATTCTTCACTGTCACCCGATTCAACCTTCGGTAATCCGTGCATAACCGAAGTGTTTCGTCATGCTTCTTCACAAAGAGGACTGGGGCTCCCCAAGGTGAAGTGCTTAAACGGACAAACTCAATAGCCAGTAGATGGTCCAACTGCTTCCTTAGCTCCTTCAACTCCAAAGGTGCCATCCGATAAGGAGCAATGGATATGGGTTCGGTTCCCGGATAGAGATCAATCCTAAACTCAATCTCTCTCTTTGGGGGTAACCCGGGTAATTCATCTGAGAAGACATCTAGAAAGTCTGACACAATTAATACCACGCCCGGTTGGGATTTATCCCGATCATCTCCCATCAAGCTAGCTAAGAAACTCAAATGGCTCCCCGCCTTAGCTTTCAAGAATCTACTACCCGTAGTAGGAAATGGGTGGAAAGAACTCCGATCATTAATGAAACTGAAAACTACCCCTCCCGGTAATTGAAATGAAATTCGCTTTCGAAAACAATCCATTACCGCACGAAAAGTGGACAACAAATTCATCCCAAATATTACGTCATACCCCTTCATGTCTAATGCAACCAAATCTACAATTAATTCTTGATCTCCAATTTGAAGCACACAACCTCGACACACCTTTCTAGTATCCAACCGTTCTCCAGTAGGCATGTCAATACTCAAGGTGTGTTCTAGATTCTCAAATTCTAATCCCAATTCAATAGCATATGTAGTGCATAAGAAGGAATGAGTAGCACCGGGATCAAATAAAATACGTGCCCAAGAATTATAGAGAAGAACAATACCTTCCACAACTGCATTGGAAACGTCTCCCTCCGGTTGGGTCAAAGCAAAAACTCTTCCTTGATTGGTACCGTCTGGGACTACAGCTGCTAACGGTCTCTGCTGTAGTGGCCTCTATAGTGGTGGCCTATTTGCATTCACTTGTCCTGCCGCTGGATTGGTCTTTGGTGGAAACGATGGGCAGTTATTTCTGAAGTGCCCAGACCCTCCACATGTGAAGCATTGACGTGGGTCAATGCCTGCTCTATTCTGAGTAACCTCAGCTCCTCAAACGGCTTGATTCCTTTGTCCCGCAGCTTGATACGGTTGGCGATATGGAGCTGCCCTTTGTGTGAATCCACTGCTGCTAGCACCAGTCCTGATAGCAGGCCTCAAGCCCTGCTCAAAGCGTTTCGCCCTTCTGGCCTCAGTAGAGATGAACTCTGTGGCATAACAAGATAGCTCGTCAAACCTTCTCTCATACTCCGCCACCGTCATGCTACCCTGTCGTAGAGCGAGAAAATCTGCACTCATCTTGTCCCTGACCGATTCAGGAAAATACTTATCTTGGAAGATATGATCAAAATCCTACCAAGTAAAAGCATCGGTGTTCCTTCTTCTCTTCACTGAGTCCCACCAATGATCTACCTCTCCTTCCAGTAGATATGTCGCAAGGCCGACCCATAGTTCCTCGGCAACTCCCATACTATCAAACATTTTCTTCACCCGACGAATCCACTTATCCGCCTCTAAAGGGTGAGAGCTTCCTTGAAAAGTAGGTGGGTGTTGCCTCAAGAATTCTCTAAGAACTATCATCCTTCTATTGTCGTCCCCGTTGCCAGGTACATGAGCTAATGGTTGAAACCCCTTGTTGTGGTGGTTTTTTCCATTCTGGTGTTGTACCATAGTGGTTAGCTCCCTTAGGCATTGATAAATGCCATTCATGGCATCAAGAGGTGGTGGTGGTGGTGGGTTAGCTTGACCTCCACGACCACGTCCACGTCCACGTCCTTCGTCCATCCTGTACATCAATTCACAATTTAGCTTCCTTAATGTACAAGACACCCTAACTATCACCTTAATCTAAAGCGTAAGGCTTGTATAAGATTTAGGTCGACAATTCATTCGACCTAGTCCTACCTTTCTAGTGGTAATCCATAACCTACAACTCCCATGTAAGACCTAAAGCCTAGGCTCTTATACCAAACCTGTAACGCCCCAAAATCCACCTTGTACGACATTACTATTTAAAACCATTTACATCATGAGAGCAACAAATAAAATCCATAGATAAAGAAAATTTCATTCATTATACATAATATCTACCACATCATCCAAAAGAATATGTCAAAATATGGCATTTACATCTCAAAATCAGACTTAATCTTGCAGTTGAATAAACAAAATAACATTCATCCATTGTATTACAATACCTCTCCTAGTCTAGGACATAAAGATAACAATTCTAGATATCCCCCTCGGGATCCACGCTTACATCCAATTACGTTTCCTAAGCTATCTGCTCATCAACTCCGGGCTCCTCATCTAAACCATAATCTGAAAAAATATATTGTTTTTAGGGGGTGAGTACTAAGCTCTGTAGCAACATTCTCCCAAACTCGAACAAAGTTTGGAAAACATGTAAAACAGTTCGGTCTCACTTTTCAAAATATCATATATAACTTGAAATAAAAAAGTGACAATTTATTCGATCTCAATTTAACGCAATGGCAATAAGTAAATGAAAGGAATAAACATGTCAGAGTCGAAGAAATCAATTAAGCATTCAATAGCATCATCCCATATTCTCATGTATGTCGTATCACTCATATATGTTGGTCGTTTCTCAGGAATCTACACAACATTTCTACCTCGTTCACCCATCACAAAACACTTTACGAAGGGCGTATACCGTCTCCCACGGCATTGACGAATCCTTCCCAGGAAAGATATATCATCCCTCAGCCTCGAACTTACGTGAACAATAGTGGTTGCTCTCACAAACAACAATCCACTACAAGTGTTAGGAAACCATCTCACCCCCACTGGGATAGACTAACCTCTAACACTCTACGACAGCTCTCGAAGGTAATTCAAGTCCATCACAACAAACCATACAAGAGATGCAATACCAACCACTTTCTCATATTACAAGTAATTCAAAAACCCTTAATTCCATGGGTATTTCTCAATATAGCATCTCAAGAAAAATAAGCAAGAGATCATCAAAAGATATAATTTTATTGTTTCAAACCAAACACTAGAGTTTTTGAATCAAGAACATATGAATATATAGTTTTGATATCAAGAACAAATGAATATAGAGTTTTGATATCAAGAACAAATGAATATAGAGTTTTGATATCAAGAACAAATGAATATCAAGTTTTGATATCAATAATAAGTAAATATCAAGTTTTGAAATCAAGAACAAATGAATATCAAGTCTTGAAATCAAGAATAAGTGAATATAAAGTTTTGAAATCAAGAACAAATGGATATCAAGTCTTGAAATGAAGAATAAGTGAATATCAAGAAGAAAAATCCATACTTCTTAAAAACTAGAGTGTGGATGTCAAGAACAAAGGTATTATGGCTATCAAGCTATAACTTCCATCAAACATGGTAAGATTTATAAGAACAATCAAGAAACAAGGATTCCATAACAAATATATATGATTAAGATTCAAAACATATGTATATATACACCCTAGCATCAATGAACAAGAGTAGAAGAAAACCCCTACCTTTTTCTTCCTTAGAGTTCTTGAAAAACTTAAGATATTTGATCCACTTCAAGGTGCAAATCCTCTTTGATCTTGTGTTTCCCCCTTTTCTTTCTTGTTTCTCAAGGCTTTCTAGGGTTGTAAATGGTGTATGGAGGCAAAAGGAGGTGCCCTTATGTATTTATAGGGGAAGAAAATATCTCAACCTACGTAAATCTGATACTCTGATTCGTTGATCACGTTGGAACGTCATTGGCGTTCGAACGTCACTTGCTCCCAATACTTTGGTTTTTCAATCAGACAAAGAGTACTGGAACGAAATTTCGGTCGAACGTTTATTCACGTTCGAACGTCGATTCACGTTCGAACGGAATTCCTGTTTTTTTCTGAAACTTCCATTGAAGTTTTGGCCTATTTAGAGATTGATTTGGAAAATTTTCATGAAATACTATTTTGTATCCCTGGAAGTCTTCTATCTCCTGTCCAAATTTCAAATCCAATGGACATCAGGATAAAAAGTTATGGTCAAATTACTAAGGCAGTGTCCAAAATCCTTTTTACCCAAATCCTCTCTAACGTGTGCTTTCACTCCGGCATACTTCCAAACTTCTACAACATACCCTATTAACTCAACTAACATTTTTATTTCTACTCTTACAATCTACATAGTTTATGCATACATCATTACATATATTATCATTTCAAAACATACTTATGTTACTATATAAGGATAAGAATGTGGGGGTTTACACATACACCTGCATAATCTCTAAGTAAAAATTTCAAGGAAAATACTAACAATACAATTCAATGAGTGCTAATAAAAACAAAGAAAAATTTACCGTTGAATCGAAGATTCTTATTTAAGTAGATATAGAATATCTCTTCAAGAAATATTGGCTCAAATTCTGCAATAGGTTTTACATCTCCACTATATATGCAAAGAGTGTAATATTTCAAAAGGTTTTCAAAAATAGAGGAATCTATTTGTGCTCAAAAGAACAAGTTTTAATAAAAATATTAAGATAATATACAACTAAAATATGAAAATTCCGCGTGATCAGATTAAGACTATCCTTGCAAAGTATGAGAATAATAACCTAATTTAACTGTGAATTATATGAAATAATCCTCCTAACTTATAAAAACATGAGTTCTACATTAACTAACAAAAACATGTTCACTAACAAAAACAAGTTCAAAACCAATATTCAAAACATAAAATAAATTCAAGTGCATAAATAAAAGATGAGTAAGAGATAGAAAAGGTCTATAGAATCTCCAGTGTCTTTGATCAAGAAGTAGATGGGCCTCCACCAAAATGCTCTTTGAGTAGCCTCAATATTTCAGCCTGATTTTGCTCATAATCAGCCATACGTTGATCAAGTTGGGTGATACTGGTCTCCAACCCTTGTAGAATCTATCTGTCAGTCCTATCAACCACTGGTATATACGGCTGATTGACTTAATCTGAAATGTGTACACCCAAGTGCAGGCAGTCAAACTGTAGTAATAACCCGGTTTGAGTCTGGAGTCGAATCCACAGGGAACTCTTGTTGGTGTTTTGAGGTAAGCAGTGGTTGAGACCTAGTGATTGTAACCCTTGAGATTTGAAGTTGTGTGATGTATGGGATATCCTGGATAGAATATAATATTCTTTCCAATAAGGTTTTCTAGACAAAATATAAGATAAGAACAAATGTAAAAAGGTCACTCTTTAGTTCGAGGATCTGGACATGTAGTTAATCATCCGGTTTAGTATATTTGTGCTTGATAACTCAATTAACCCCCGTGTCAACAGCAGGTTAATCGAAAGATAAAGGTGGATTGTGAGAATTAAGAACATGATTTTGATGTCTTTCTAGAAATTTATAAGAATTGTCTGTGCCGAGACTCAACCCGTCTACAAACAAGCAAGTGTTTCTACAAGACATCTAATCATGACATTAATGTTCCATTTCCATTCTTTAATTGAAGCACAACAATGGTGAAGATTGAAGGGTAGTCATGAAGATCTAGCCGGGGTACTTGCCTTGAACCGATGAGTCTTTCTATGCAATAGTTATCTATGTTATAGAAAGAACTCCCGGTTATACAAAGTACCTTAGCTTTGCTAGATGCAATCAATCATTTAATAAGCATGGGGAATATAAAGCATTAAGCATAATCGAAATTGCACAGATATAACTTCCGGATAATTTATACATGTCCATCACCTCTTACTAAAGAGTGAATGAGAAACTACTCACTCTTCATAGCTTTGGTAAAGTTAAAAAAGTGAGTAATGCTCATTCCTCCAAGTAGAGGGTTCACAAGGTAAAGCACAATAAACAAGGAGCCGATCTTCGACAAAGAATGAGTGAATCACGTTCCACCCTTCACGGCTTTGGTGAAGCTCTAGAAAAGTGGAAGAGTTTCACTCCTCTAAGGGAAGAAAGAAGCTCAAGCAATGGAAGTGAATGAAACATATATTGAAAGTAGAAGAAAGCTAGTCATTTTTGGAGGGTGATCCGCAACCAAAAGACGATCTATCTTCCTTCTAAACATGGAATAACAAATATTGAAAGTAGAAGAAGGCTAGTCACGTTTGGAGGGTGATCCTCAACCAAAAGATCTATCTTCCTCTATGCATGTAATTGAAAGCTTAAGCCTAAGACTAACTCTATAGCAAGCTAAGTGATGTTGGTCTAAATGCCAAACTAATCTCCAGAACAACTCTCCAAGCCCCCTTTACTCTCCCACAATGGGAGTATTTATAGGCAAGGAGAAGGACATAAGAGTGGGGGTGTGAAGGAATAGTGCATGGCCGCCCAAGTCTCAGTGAAAAGCCAACCACTCTGCAGCCAGTCTGGGGACAACGTTCGAACGTTTTCTGGCATTCGAACGTTGTCTCTGTCTTTGCTTAATGGGAGTCCGAACGTGCTGATGGGGTCTGACCTTCCCACTCAAGTGGCCTGTAGTCTTCTATGAAGTTCATTTCCACACTCCATGCAATAGTTTGGTCTTCAAAAAATTCGAGGGGACGTTCGAACGTTGATTGGCATTCGAACGTGGTACTCAAGTATTCTTGGTTGCAACACGCCATGTCTCAACAGTCTGGTCTTCACGTGATTTAAGGTAACGTTCGAACGTTGATTGGCGTTCGAACGTTCTTGCCTTGGTCCAAGCTTTTCCAATTTTGCTCTAGAATATGCTGGTGTTGCATGAAAGTCTGATATTTATCGCCTTGGTCCCTTGTACAATTTATGCCCTGAAATGTTATCATTTAAACTCCATCAAAGTATAATTAGTATTAAAAGGGCATAATAATATGCTAATTTTAACTACTAATCACACCCCCAACCTAAATATTGCTAGTCTCTAGTAATACAACAATTTGAATGAAAATCTATTTCTAATGCCATTTTTGTTTGTCATCTTGTTGCATTTAGCTTATGCAACAAGTCGTTGAACCACTAGGTTTACCCTAATGGATGAGTGTTGTCTCGTGAGGGTTTTTAGTGAAGTTACCCACAAACTTCTGTCGAACAGATGTGTATGTAGGATTGCTGGTTAAAGTAAATTAGCATCATAGTCGTTGGGACACCCAACCCACAATTTCGACTTATATCCTGCACATTTCTTTTCCATAGGTCTTCATTTTATGCAAAAATTAGGATCTGTCGCATTGGTATTTGAAATTCCCTGTGTAGTAGGAATGATCATTCTAGCAACAAAAAATTGTTATATAACAAACAGTCCATTCTACCACCTTTCATGTATAGCTTTGATTTCACAAACCTTTCTTAGAATGCTCTCAACAAAATTCGCTCCGATTATGGTGACTTGTCTCTCAAGGGACATGTGATCAGAAGATGGCCAATCGAAAAATCACATGCACAATTTAGTAAGGGAGTGAAGTTTAAGGAAACAAACTAATCATGTTTGGCATAATCTCATGGAAGAATATTGATGCAATATAAAGAAATATTATTTACCATACCCCACTTTTGGTTGACAACACATGCATGCAACAGACTTGAGATCAATTAGGGCTTTTTATAGGTTGTAATGTGGCCAGAGGTCAGTGGCTAACGAAATGATGTCAATGGTATTCAAAAGCTATCATTTCATTCTGTAACGTAGCACACTTCTTTCTAGCTTTTCGACATTTTGCCCAGAAATGATATTTCTTTCTTTCATTTTTCTCATTTTTCACTTTCTTGGCAATTTCCTGCCTTTCTGTTTCTTTTCTGTTTCAATTGTTCCCATCGATTTTTCTTGTCATTGAATAGTAGCCTCCATAGCCTTTTCCCTTTTCCTTGCGTTTTTTGTATCATATTGATTTATAAGAGGGTGTAAGAAAATTAGATAACAAAGGTTTATCAAGTATATTCTCTTGTGGCTTGGTAATCATACGGGCTATTTGGAAAAAGATCGTACATTAAAGGCTCAATCACGGTTAACTAGGGAAATAATTTTGTAAAAGAAATGGCTTAAGGCTCAAAATTAAGTCAAAGATGGCCTAAGATCCTTTCTCAAGTATGTGCACATGTATGTGTCGTATGAACAGATCTCTTGGGGGATATGTCAACAGATTGCCTTAGTTGCGTCAATCAAAGCAAATTTAATGAGATTATTCAAAAATTGAGAGTGAAAGACCTTACTTGAGTAAATGTTGATTATCTCTCAGAAGTATCATAAGGCTCGAAGCTTACCATGGTACTTTTCGTCATCTCCACTGGTTATGTCAGGTTTCTCAAGGGATGTCGGTTATATATCAATTTCTTTTTCAAGTTTGGTCATCTTGTACCTTGAGAATAACAAATACTAATGTACATTTGACATTTTAAGCATAGAGAGAATACCATTTTTCCAAGAAATGTGGTTTTAAGTCTAGGTTGCTAAGTGGGGTGTCGAACCGATCATGTGGTTGGTCACGTTAACAAACAGTCTCAGAGTCCACATCTATATTAACAATCATTATAATACTAATTATACACATGCATTTAAAAAATGATAAAACTGAACCATTCACTTCCACAAAATATCATCGTTCTAATACAAAAGAAATGATTCAAATCATTCACAAAAGAAGGGACACAACACACAAAAAACTTTTAAACATCCATAAAAAACCACAAAAGAAGAAGCTTATCTACACAACTATCAAGAATAGATATCTCCTCTCTCTCACTCTCAAGAACAGAAAAATCTCCCTCTCTCATTCTCCATCATCTCCATCCTCTCTACCAGCTCCATCCCTTAGCAGGCGGAGAATCTCATCCTGCTTAGCTTCGATGCTAAGCATAATCTCTCAAAGTGAGCGCCGGGAGCTAGTGCTTGTACTAGGGCCTATCTCCTCCTCAATCTGCATATGTGATTAGCACTTAAAATTAGCATATTACTATGTCGTTTTAAGACTAATTGTACTTTGATGGAGTTTAAGTGATGTCATTTCAGGCCCTAAACTGAACAAGGACCCAAGAACAACAAGTACCATACTTGGATGCAACACCAGCACATTAGAGCCCAAAATTGGAGAAGCTTGGAGCACAACCAGAACGTTCGAACGCCAACTCACGTTCGAATGTCCACATTACACTGTAGCAGACTCAACTGCTAAGAGAAGGCGTGTTGCAGTTAGGAAAGAAGACTGAAGCTCTGAAGCACTTGAGTGTCACGTTCGAACGCTAACTCACGTTCGAACGTGCACTTGAGTTGATTGAAGACCAGACTACTGCATAGAGTTGGAACTGAACTTCATAGAAGACCAACAGACCACTCGAGTGAAAGGGTCAAAACACATCTGGCGTTCGAACGCCCTTAGTGCAAAAACAGAAACAACGTTCGAACGCCAACTCACGTTCGAACGTTCTCCACAGACTGGTAGCAGAGCGGTTGGCTTTTCACTTGGACTTGGGCGGCAAACACTATTCCTTCACCTCCTCTTGTCTCCTCCTCTTGCCTATAAATACTCCCCTTGTTGGAGAGCTAAGGGAGCCAAGTAGAAAAGTTGATGGAGGCTTAGACTCCCACTCACATTGTAGATTTAGCTTATTTTCCTTGTATGAAGTCTTTATCTTAGAGATTAGTTTGGCTTTAGTCCAACATCTCTTGCTTGTTATAAAAGTAGTTTTATGCTTATGCTTATGCTTTCATTTTACATGCATAGAAGAGAGATAGTTCATCTTTTGGTTGAGGAAGCAACCCTCCAATTCTTGGTTGAGGAAGCCACCCTCCAAATGTGACTAGCTTTCTTCTACTTTTATTGTTCATGCATTTCACTTCCATTGCTTGAGCTTCTTTCTTTCTTAGAAGAGTGAAACTCTTCCACTTTTTTAGAGCTTTACCAAAGCCGTGAAGGGTGGAACGTGATTCACCCATTCTTTCTTAAAGATTGGCTCCATGTTTGTTGTTACTTTATCTTTTAAGTTCTCTACTTGGAGGGATGAGCATCACTCACTTTTCTAGCTTTACCCAAGCCATGAAGAGTGAGTAGTTTCTTATTCACTCTTTAGTAAGAGGAGAAGGGCATGTATAAGTTATCCGGGAATCATATTTGTGCATTGTTTTTATGCTTAACGTTTATTTCTTCTTGTTAGTGGATGATTGATTGCATCTAGCAAAGCTAAGGTACTTTGTATAACTGTGGGCTCTTTCTATGACACGGATGACTCTTGCATAGAAAGACTCATCAGTTCAAGGCAAGTACCCCGGCTAGATCCTCATGACTACCCTTCAATCCTCCCCCTTATTGTACTTCATTTAAAGAATGGAATATTAATATCATGATTGGATGTCTTGTAAAAACACTTGCTTGTTTGTAGACGGGTTAAGTCTCGGCACAGGCAATTCTTGTAAACTTCTAGAAAGACATCGGAATCATGTTCTTAATTCTCACAATCCATCTTTATCTTCCGATTAACTTGATGTTGACACGGGAGTTAATTGAGTTATCAAGCACAATTATGACAAACCGGATAACTAACTACATGTCCAGATCCTTGCACTAAAGAGTGACTCTTTTTAATTAGCACTTATCTCCTGTTTTGTTAAGAAAATCCTCTTGGAAAGAATCTTATATTATGTCCAAGAAAACTCATATCTCACAGCAAATCTCAAGGGTTACAATCAATAGGTCTCTACCACTGCTTACCTAAGAAATATCAACAAAAGTTCCCTGTGGATTCGACTCCGGACTCAAACCGGATTATTACTACAGCTTGATCGCCTGCACTTGGGTGTACACATTTCGGATCAAGAACAATATGCTCTCTCTAACTCTCTCTCCTCCTCCTCATCAAGCTCATCCTGCACCTCGTCGACTCCTGGGGTAGGGGGCACCTCCTGTTTGGCCTACGGGCCTCCACTGTGGCCTTGGCTCCTCCGGAAGGTAGCCTAGCTCAATGGCCCTATCGGCCTTTCTATCTTCATCTTTGGTCTCACCCTAACCCCATGGTCCTTGCACATTTCTGTCACCAAGGTGCCAAAAGGGAGCGAGTTTCTCTTCACATCGCATCCTTTTTTCATTTCTGTCAAAATTAGGGAGGGGAGGTCTAGGCTGTGGCCTTTTTCGAGTGCGTATAATAGACGGGCCATTTAGGGGAGGATTTCATTTTTTCGTCCGATTGGGACGAAGTTCGAAACCACAATCAAATTTAACATCTTATATTTATTAGTCAATTCCCCTTGTCTAAAAAATCTCTTCCCCGCCCAAGAAAAAGTAGGCAATCCTGTTAATTCTACCCCCACAACGTTCATCGCCACGTTCTTTCTTGGGGGGTAGGTCGGGTTTTTCACCCAAGGCACTTCTTGCCTCAACTCCCTAATGTAGTCCTCATGCACATCAATATGTGCCCCCCTCACATACGTTCGAATTGCCCCGTTGATGATCTCGGCGTTGGAGTAAAACTCCTGCACCAAGTCAACCACGGCCTCCCCGCCGTTTCTCAAATATAACAACCACCCCCTCCTATCCATATCTGCAAAGATCCCCAACTCCGCAAAGTCAGGCAAGATCACATCCCGTTCACAAACTATGGCTTTGTTTTGGTAGAAGTTTGCGTACTTGTCTACTTTGAGCGCTGTGGGGAAGTGAGTTCGGTAATATCTTCGCACAATGGGTCTCCCTTCCCTCTCTTCGATGACCTCTTCCACCATATTGGGCTCTTGACTTGGTGGGTTGCGCCTAGCAGGGAGTTTGACTCTTGGAGGCATGGTTTTCGGGTTTGGGGGTGTTAGGGATTGAAATGCTAGATTTTCTTGTGCAAATGAGGGTGAATGAGGTGGAAATGGTCTTGGTATGGTTGATTTTAGGTAGAAATGGGGAATGAGGGGTGTTTTGAGGGCTGGGTATCGAAAAGGCACCCTAGGGTTTGGAGGTTTTTCAAAATTTTGGGGTTTTTGGAATGGAGAAGACGAACCAGGCTTTTATAGCCTGAGAATTGACGTTCGAACGTCAATGGCGTTCGAACGTGTGTAGAAGGATTTTTAAAAGATCATTCGAACGTGAGTGTCGTTCGAATGTGGTGAGCTCCCAGTACTTTTGAGTTCTGTCAGAGACCAAAGTACTGCAAGGTCATGACGTTCGAATGTTCTATTGGCGTTCGAACGTGATATTCTCGTTCGAACGTTCTATTGGCGTTCGAATGGGCTGAGCTCCCAGTACTTTTTTGTTTCCATCAAAGACTTCATCAGAGGCTGAGTACTGTAAGTAGGTGACGTTCGAACGTCACCTGGCGTTCGAACGTCAAGGCAAAACTTAAAAATTTATATGCAAATTTATGTACACAATAAAAGAGGGCTATATACACAAGTTTGAACCAAAAATTCTTGTAGACATTTCCTGGCTGGAGTTGCTGCAGAGGTGCTTTGGGTTGTGAAGATTGGCCTCTTTGTGCTCGACTCGAAGAACCTCTCGTTCTTAGCCTTGGATCCATCTTTTCACTGATTTCTCTCTAACTGCTTGCTTTCAACTGATTTCAATCAGTAGGATCCTAGAAAATGGCACAGGTAAGTGAATGATCGGAAGAAATTTGAAGAAAAACGGCCTTATATAGCAAATTTGAGAAGAAATTTGGGGTAGAAGACGCTGGTTTTCGTATTGGCCTGCGAGGGAATTGAAACTGAACAATTTTTTACGCTGTTGGGTTTTTATATAAGCACTACCATCCGGACGCTATCACCACCGTCCAGACGATGCTGATGCACTGGATTTTGCTTGCAGATTGTAGGCTGCTGACTTCTAGTCTTCTGTCTTCTTCAGTTACAATCATGCAGTTACAAGATTAATTACAACTTTACACATTCCACATAACTTGCTACTCACTCTTTTTTTTCTTTCCAAAAAATTGGTTTATTAATTTTTTATTTTTTATTTATTATTTACTTATTTTCCTAATTAATCTATAGCTATTTACATTTGTGCACCATTCTAAAAATTACTCATCATTTGATCACAATTAATCAGAATCAGAATCTTGCAAATCAATAACTAGTGACACGGTTAATTTCACTTCTCACGTATCTTGACAACATAAGAGTAGAATAGGATGACGTCTCAGAATAATCCTTACTCTACCCATACCTAATCCATTCGAGACGATCTAACACTCGACCTGAAATTGGTTTTTGACATTGATTATGTTGTCTCAAATGCATTAAACGGCCACAACTTACACAGCCACCGAGACGATTCATTCATCAACGTTTGACAAATGAACTTTTTCCGCACAAGGGTTTTGCTTGACTATCCGTGATTTCTAACTTTCTAACAACTCTAGATTTTGCCATGATCAAGGAATGTATGTCTTTTGGAAAATGGTGCATTATAATTAAACTTAACCAAATTAGTTTCTCATCTATTTACAAATCTTTTTTTTTTTTTGAAAATTTAAAAAATGACTCAAAAATTGACTCACTATCCGGTTGTTTAACGTCTTTCAGTCACAAAGACAAATTTAAATAACACAAAGACGAATATAAATAATTCCCTCCCCCCAACCTGAATTAAACATTGTCCTCAATGTATAAAACAGTGAAAATAGAGAAATGCTAATCAGGTGTGGAAGGTAAAACAAATCATAATCTGTAAAACAAATAACAAACAATTAGTACTAATATTTACAATCAAACACATAAACTGGTTCCAAAAGTTGTATGGAAGTTACATCTTGATTAAATCCATCATAATAGGGTTTAAGTCTTTGACCATTTACTTTGAAAATATTTCTAGTTAATGGATTCTTAATTTCAATTGACCCATAATCAAAAACTTGCTTGACAATGTAAGGACCTGTCCATCTAGATCTTAACTTTCCAGGAAATAGACTAAGTTTTGAATTATATGACAGAACTTTCTGAGAAGGTTCAAAAGACTTCCGCATGATATTTTTATCATGAAAATTTTTTGTTCTAGACTTAGCAATCTTTACATTTTCATATGCTTCATTTTTTAATTCTTCCAATTCATTAATTTGAAGTTTGCGAGATGCTCCAACTTTATCCATATCAAAATTCATCATTTTAATTGTCCAATATGCTCGATGTTCTAATTCTACAAGTAAGTGACATGATTTACCAAAAAGTAACCGATAATAAGACATTCCTGAAATAGTTTTATATGCAGTACGGTAAGCCCAAAGCGCATTAGTTAATCTTAAAGACCAATCCTTACGATCTGGATTCACTGTTTTTTTCTAAAATGTATTTTATTTCCCTATTAGCTAATTCAGCTTGTTCACTTTTCTGTGGATGATACAGAGTTGATATTTTATGAGAAATCGAGTATTTTTTCATAAGATTTTCAAAAAATTTATTGCAAAAATGTGATCCACCATCACTGATAATGGTTTGAGGAATTTCAAATCTGGACAAAATATTTTCTTTTAAAAACTTGACCATTGTTCTGTGATCATTATTTCTACATGGAATTGCCTCTACCTATTTAGAGACATAATCAACTGCAACCAAAATGTACAGATATCCAAAGGATGAGAGAAATGGTCCCATAAAATCGATGCCCCAACAATCAAAAATTTCAATAATTAAAATAGGGTTTAAAGGCATCATATTTATTTTTGAAATATTTCTCATTCTTTGACATCTGTCACAATTTAAACAAAAAATATGTACATCTTTGAAAAGAGTTGGCCAATAAAATCCACATTGCAAAATTTTAGCAGCAGTTTTCTTTGAAGTAAAATGGTCTCCGCAAGCTTCATAGTGACGAAACTGAATTACCTGACCAATTTCATGATTAGGTACACAACGTCTTATTATCTGATCTTTACAGTATTTAAACAGATACGGATCTTCCCAAAAAAAATTATGTACCTCACTTAAAAACTTGTTTCTATCAGTCCAAGTATAATGAGACGAAATAGTACCAGTAGCTAAATAATTGGCTATATCCGCATACCATGGTACTTCTGTTATTGCAAAAATTTGTTCATCTGGAAAAGTTTCTCTAATTGGTACTGATTCTTCCTTTATATCATAATTTAGTCTTGACAAGTGATCTGCTACCACATTTTCAACTCCTTTCTTATCCTTAATGATAAGATCAAAATTTTGAAGTAATAGTATTCAACGTAGAAGACGTAGCATCTTTTTTAGTAAGTAAATATTTTAAAGCTGCATGATCAATAAATACAACAATTGATGATCCAACCAGATATGAACGAAATTTATCTAATGCAAACGCAACAACAAGTAATTATTTTTCTATAGTAGAATAATTCATTTATGCATCATTTAGAGTTTTGCTTGTATAGTAAATAACATAGGGTTTTTTTTATCTTTTCTTTGACCTAATACAACTCCTACTGCATAATCATTAGCATCGCACATTAGTTCAAAAGATGAAGACCAGTCAGAAGGTTGCATAATAGCTACAGAAAAAAACATATTTTTTTAATTTATCAAATGCTAATTGACATGCATCATTCCATTCAAATAATATATCATGACATAGAAGATTACATATAGGTATGGATATTGAACAGAAATTTTTAATAAATCTTCTATAAAATCCTACATGGCCTAGAAAAGATTAAACATCTTTTACAGTTTTAGGTGGAGGAAGATTGGCTATGAAATCAATTTTAGATTTATCAACTTCAATTCTTTTTTCAGAAACTACATGACCTAAAACAATACATTATGTAACCATGAAATGACATTTTTCTCAATTCAAAACAAGGTTTGTTTCTTCACATCGAATAAGAAACTTTTCAAGATTTTCTAGACATAAATGAAATGAATCACCATATACCGAGAAACCATCCATAAAAACTTCTAAATACCATTCTACCATATCACTAAAAATACTTAACATACAACGCTGAAAGGTAGCTGGAGCATTACATAATCCAAAAGGCATCCTTTTATAAGCAAAAGTACCAAAATGACATGTGAATGTGGTTTTTTCTTGATCATCTATTACAATTTCAATCTGATTGTAACCAGAATATCCATCTAAAAAATAATAATACGCATGACTGGTTATTCTTTCCAAAACTTGATCTAGAAAAGACAATGAAAAATGATCTTTTCTGGTGAGGGAATTTAGCTTTCGATAGTCAATACACATACGTCAACAAGTGACTGTACGAATAGGGACTAATTTATTCTCTTGATTTTTTATTATAGTAACACTAGACTTTTTAGGGACTACTTGTGTAGGACTGACCCATTTACTATCAGATATAGGGTAAATAATATTAGCATCTAATAGTTTAAGTACTTCAGTGCGGACTACCTCTTTCAAGTGTGGATTCAATCGTCTTTGCATCTGGTGAGATGGTTTAGAATTTTCTTGTAAGTATATACAATGAGTACATAAAAGTGGGCTTATGCCTTTTATATCTGATATTGTCCATCCAATAACGCTTTGATGATTCTTAAGAACTTTTGTCAATTCTTTTTCTTGAATTCCAGATAATTTTGAGGATATTATCACTGGATAAATTTCATCTTCCCCCAAAAATACATATTTTAAGTTAGTTGGGAGATGTTTTAATTCTGGCTTAAAAAGTTTGACGTTGGATTCTACAGACTTAGGCAACAATTTTTCACATTTTGGATTCCATATTGATATATCTTCAGACTCATTATCAGGTATAGACTCTAATGTATATGACTCTTTTTTCATACAAGCATTTTCTAATAAACTATGAGTTAACAACTCAACACAATTTACTTCATGCAATTCTTCTTCTTCTCTGGGTTGTTTTGCAATGTTAAAAATATTTAATTCCAAGGTCATGTTTCCAAATGAAAGTTTCATGACTCCATTCCTACAATTTATCAATGCATTTGATGTAGCTAGGAATGGTCAACCCAAAATAAGAGGTATGTATGCAGATGCATGAAAAATTGGTTGTGTATCCAATATAATAAAATCTACTGGAAAATAGAATTAATCAACTTGGACAAGAACATCCTCCACAATTCCTCGTGGAGTTTTTATAGATCGGTCTGCTAATTGCAATGTAACATTGGTAGGTTTCAACTCACCCAACCCTAATTGTGTATACACCGAATATGGCATTAAATTAACACTGGCTCCAAGATCAAGCAGAGCTTGTTCAATTCAAAAAATTTCAATGATGCATAAGACTGTAGGACTTCCAGGATCTTTGTACTTAAGAAGAGTGTTATGCTATATGATAGCACTAACTTGTTTAGTTAAAAATGCTTTCTTTTGTACATTGATTTTTCTTTTTACTGTGCAAAGATCTTTTAAAAACTTGGCGTAAGCTAGAACTTGTTTAATTGCATCCAACAAAGGAATGTTAATCTTTACTTGTTTAAACAACTCAAGAATTTTAGAATAATCTTTCGAAGGTGAGGTCTTTTTAACCCTTTGAGGAAAAGGTAATGGAGTAGGACACTGATGTTCTTTCTCATTTTGTGGTTCTGGTTGCTTTTCAGCTGAAGGTTCAGGTTCAAGTGATTCATTTACAGGAATTGACTTACATAGCTTTTTAGAAATCTTGGGTTTAATGGTCTTGTCAATCACCTTACCACTTCTCAGTGTTGTGATTGCTTGTACTTGACTTGGAGAAGGTTCAGGGGACACCATATTGGCCTGACTTTGACTTTGTGGAGGTTTAGGTTGAGATGGAAATTTTTCCTTCTCTGATGTACTCAGGGACTGAGTCAACTTAGCTAGATGACTCTTAATGTCTTCAATACTCTGTAAAGTTTGAGCCTTAAAATCATTGAATGCTTGAGTTGTTTGAGTATTAAAACTCATTTGACTCTGAATAAATTGATTCATAGTATCTTCTAAAGTCCTTTTATGTGGGGGCTGTGGTGGACCTTGTGATTGATTCATAGGTTGTGTACTTTTTCAACTAAAATTTGGATGATTTCCCAATCCTGGATTGTAGGTATCAGAATATGGGTTTGGATAAGGCTTAGTATAAGTTGGAATGGCATTAGATTGTTCAATTAAAACTTCTTTAAATGCGGGTATAGTTGGACATTCCCCTGCAGGATGTCTTGACAACGCACAAATTTCACATATTTGGTCAGTGGAAGACACAACAGACATTTACTTAATTTTTTTCATCTCTAAGGCTTCAAGCTTTCGGGATAAATTAGCCATTTTAGCTCTTAAATCGTCATCTTCTTTTAACATATATTTTCCACTTTTGGATATAGATGGCTTAGGTTCAACAATATTTGAAGAAGTCGAGTCCCACATCTGGGAACTCACAGAAACTGTATCAAAAAATTGGAACGCCTCCTCAGGGTTTTTACTCATAAATTTCCCCTGGGCCATCATTTCAACAAACTATCATAATGCAGATGGGAGAACATCATAAAAGAAACCAACTAAAGTGCAATTTTCAAATGCATGATGTGGATAAGCTTGGAGAAGATCCTTAAATCTCCTCCCAACATTGATAAAAATTCTCCCCTTCTTTTATAGAAAAATTCATTAGTTGACGTCTTAATGAATTAGTACGATGCACAGCAATTTTTTTTTTTTTTTGAAAAACTCGGTTTGCAAAGCTGGCCAACTTGTAACAGAATTAGCTTTTAAAGAATTAAACCATTTTTTAGCTTTATCTTTCAAAGAAAAAGGAAAAAGTTTTAATCGGGCCATTTTAGAGTTATTATGCAAAGTTCCACAGACTTCTTCAAATTCTTTCATATGCACATAAGGGTTTTCAGATTTCAAACCATGGGACTGTGGTAGTAACTGTATTATCCCTACCTTAATATTAAGATTTGGAGCGTCTGTTGGAAAAGCAAAACAAGATGGGACATTAGTACGTGTGGGATGCGAATATTCTCTTAAAGGTTGTACATTCTGAACTACTTCTTGCTCCCTAAGAACATTTTGAGGCATACTTAAATCAAATGATGCTTGTGAAGATGAAGATGAAGATGATGAAGATGAAGGAGATGACTGATTCACAGAACCTAGTGATGAATGAACAGACATAAACCATTAAAAGAAAACAAACAATATATAAACATATAATACAAGTAAACAACTTCCCTTTCAAATTAAAATTATCGTAACTCCCCGGCAATGGCACCAAAAACTTGATTCGACCTGTTTCGTGACCTGCTTTATATCATACATCCAAGTATAAGTGGTCGAATTATAGTTTTCTCGGTTCAAGTCCAAGATCAATCCCACAAATAATTGAAATTTAAAATAAGAACAATGAAGTTATTATTAAAGCAGTGTAACATGAGATAGCATGTAGTGTGTGTGTGTGATAGACTAAAAAATAAATTGCATAAATAAAATGTGTAGGTAAACTAATAAAAGACAATAATATGAAAGGTACTCTTTAGTTCAAGGATCCCATATACTTTATATTGGTTAAATATTGAAAATGCCACCTTACAAAAATTAACTTCTCGGTCACTAGAAAGTCAACCAGTAGGTCTGATGTATATTAAACCATAACACAACAACTGTTTAGGTTAGCTGGTAGGTATATGAAACAATTGACTAATTCAAGTAAACCAGAAGATCAAGTCATTCAGGAGGAATACTGGAATTACTTAATTGGTAGTTTTGTATTATGTATAAGTTAAACAACCCTAGTGAACCAAAAGGTCAAGCCATTTAGGAGGATCACTTTAGTTATTCATTTGACAACTTTATACCATGCATCAGTTAAACATCCTTAGTGAACCAGAAGGTCAATCCATTCAGTTGGATCACTTTAGTTATTCAACCGACAGGTTGATGATTCATTGATGACATAATTTCGGGCTATGTATTGAATCAAAAGCATTGGCTATGTCGAGACTTAACCCATCTATAACCAATCAATCGACTTTTACGTAACACCCAATTATGTCAATCACTGTATCATGCATGAAGTACATAATAGTAGATAGTATGGTATATAATATTAAGTACCGCTCGATGTTCATAACCATGAGCATATAATAAATATAACCATCCATCAATTAAGGGAGGTGTATATAACAATAACGCATAATTAAGCATCGGCATTTCCATAACTTAACCAATAATATACATATAATCACCCCTCACTGAAGGGTACAAGTAAACTACTCACACTCCATTGCTATAAACAAGCAAGAAGTACGGGTAAGTTTCATTATAATACTAAATAAAATACTGACACTCCTTTCTCAAGGAATAGTTGAAATACAACCTCCCTTAATATCAATTACGACATAAAGGTGGTGGAAGTTCAACCCTCCAAGTAGAAAGGTATAACATAAATATAGAAATAACAGAAGTTTTGGCTAGAAAATAGGTTGGACAGGATCTTCCCTTGGATTCTCTCTAAATTCTCTTGAATCTTTCTTTGGATTATGCTTTTGCTCCTCTTTAAATCTCTTCAAGGAGTCTTCAAAGAGTATCCAAGCAATCCCTCTAAGCTCTCGGTTTTGGATGTTGGCCAGGCTTATTTATAGGCCAAGAGAATGTCTGGAATGAAGGAGAAGAAGTTTAACCGCCTTAGGCAACCGTCCGGACGGTGCTGATGTACTGGAATGTGGTGGTGATTCTCCACACTATTTTGGCAGATTCTTGTGTTGATATTACACTTGCATCCCTTGCTTGTTCAAGCTTTGGCAGATTGCTCCCCATAATTTCCACACAAAACTCTGAAATAACAACCATTCCGCACATTAACCCTAACTTATGCACTAACCCTAATTTCACACATTTTAACTGTTTTAACCAATGTTATCAGAACCGGACCAGACATCGAACCGGCAAAGGGACTGGGTCAATGGTTCAGTGGTTCAACCATTGGGTCAACTGGTCAAACCGGTTGTATAATAAAAAAATTTAAAAAAATTATACAATATAATAATTTAGTTAAAAAATCACAATCATAATAAAAATTATTGTATGTATTATATAGTGTACGGTGTTTTTTGACTGTACAGGTTCACCGTGTGCGTGCGCACGTGAAGAGAGAGAGAGAAAAGTGGAACCAACTGGCTCCTGGCTGTGTCAGGTTGTAGATTAGGAAAAAATCAAATAAAATAAAAGGGAAGAGAAGACTGAAGAGGCAGATGTCGCAGAACTCAGATGGAACTCAAATGTCGCAGAACTCAAATGAAGAACTCAGATGAAGAGGAGAAGAAGACTAACAAACCTCAAGAGAAGATCAATGGCTGGGAAGGAGGTCGAGATCTGTGGTGTGGCCACTATTCGAGTTAGATCTGGAAACAATGGAGACGAAGACGAAGGGCTGAAATCTTTTTGAACCAACCGGAGAAGACGAAGATGAAGACAAAAGGGTTGGTGTTGTTTTGAACCGGCCGATTTGAGGAATTTTCGGTTCACTGGTTTGTGAAAAAATTGGCCGGTTTTTCTGTAACACCCCGCATTTTTATTTTATATATGTATATAGATATATAGTAAATAATTGTTTTAAAAAAATGTTGATATAGTATAACTCGAGGAAATAATATTTGAAATTTAGTTTTAGTATGTGAAAATATGAAAGTTTATGTCCTAGAACTTGTACTAAATATGTTTGAGGTAGAAATATATGTTGGAGAGGTTTGGGATGGTTTTGGAAGAGATAGGAATGGATTGGAAATAAAAAATAAAGGAAGTAGGCAAATCTGGGATCAACTACCGGTAGTCAAGTGTCCAGTGTACCCGAACTACCGGTAGTAACTACCGGTAGTCAAGTGTCCAGTGTACCCGAGCTACCGGTAGTAACTACCGGTAGTCGAGTGTCCAGTGTACCCGAGCTACCGGTAGTCAACAGGTAGTCGAGTGTCAATGTACCCGAGCTACCGGTAGTCAAAATTAACTACCGGTAGTCACTGTAAAAATCTGAAATTTTAAGTCGCGAACAAGCCGATTTTTCCTCCACTATAAATACATTTTTGTCACCTCCTTAGCCTTCATTACACCACTCCAAACCCTAGAAAACATAAGAGAGGAAGAGAGAAAGAGAGAAACACAAGATCAAGAGAAAACAAGAGATTGAAGGGTTGATTCAAGATCAAAGCCCTAATTTTTCCAAGAACATTAAGGTAGAGGTTTTCTCTCACTCACTTACATTGAGGCTAGGGTATTTATATATGTATGTTTTTGCTATCAATGGTATATATATGCTATAGAATCATCATCTCTTAGGCTTTTTGCAAAGATTACATGTTGTTAGGGTTTAATACCCATGAAATCTCTTTTCTAGTTTTAAAACCCTAGTTTTTGGGAGAGTGATGTATTTCTTCTTAAATGCTTCTTTATTATGAATTTCGAAAATCGTAGTTGTTTGTGTTGGGTAGAAAAATGATGTTATTGTGATCTCATGTATTTTCTTTGTTGGTTGGGGAATTGTTACATAATATATCTTGAGGATTTTGGAGAGATGCTTGTAAAATGATATAAATATTGGAATGGTATGCTTGGTTGGGTTGTTTGTGATGCCTTGTTTGTGATGCCTTGAGGGTGAGAGGTTCCTTATAAGGATGCTCATGCCAAGAGAGGAGAGTATGTGATTTTCCTCAAGAGGTTCCTTATAAGGATGCTTGAGTTTGTGATGCCTTGAGGGTGAGAGGTTCCTTATAAGGATGCTCATGCCAAGAGAGGAGAGTATGTGATTTTCCTTAAGAGGTTCCTTATAAGGATGCTTAAGAAACTAAGCCTTGAGGGTGAGAGGTTCCTTATAAGGATGCTCATGCCAAAAGAGGACAGTATGTGATTTTCCTCAAGAGGTTCCTTATAAGGATGCTTGAGTAACCAAGCCTTGAGGGTGAGAGGTTCCTTATAAGGATGCTCATGTCAAAAGAGGACAATATTATATAATGTGTGGGAAATGGTTTATATTTTGAAAATGAATGTTTATTAGAATTGGTTATTATTGTTCATTTCTAGTACTATGACTAATTAAACTTGAGATCAGTTGTAAAATGTCATTGTTTTACTGCAAAGATTATGTATGCTATTTGTGAAATGAGACCGGCCGTTTTAAATGCTTTTCTAAACCTTGTATGGGTTTGAGAGAATTTTCTACAGAGCTTCGTGCTCACCCCCTACTGCTAACCATTTTTCAGATTTCCCGCTTGAGGAGGACTTAAGGGTCGAAGAGCCCGCTACTTGGGAGACTCCACTTGACGGGAGTGTGGATCCCGAGGTGGACGCGTAGAGCGACCTCCTTTCCTTTTTGTACTAGACTAGGATATTCATTTTGAACCTTGTAAAGTCTAGTTTTCTTTTGTAATTCCGCTGCGCTACATTATTGGATTTTTGGGATGTAAAGGCCAAAATGAGTCTATTCTTTTGGGATAATGTTGTAAATTTTATGGATGACTTTATGAAGTCTTATTTATTGATGGATTATTCTAGTGCTCTCATGATATGAATGTTTTAGAATGTAATGTCGTCCAGGGTGTGTTTTGGGTTGTTACATTTTCGATTTTTCACCGGTTCGATTCCTTAAGTGGTCTAACTAAAGAGCCGGACCGTTTTAGATCCCGGTTCACTGTCCAACGGGTCCGACCAGCCGGTCCTGTCCGATTCTGATAACACTGGTTTTAACCTACATAATTAACTTATTAATTTTTTCTAATTTATACACTAATTAGGGTTAATCAACATGACAAGAAAATTACAATTGTTCATTACATTGCATATGCATGGAAAGCATCACATTCATGGGCATGTGACATGAGTGTGGGTATGTGCATAATTTTGATCAAACATCATTCTTCGTGGATGATGCGTGCGCTCGGGAAATTTGATCCAAGGTTCGACTAAGTTGCATGGGTTGCTTTGAAAATAAGGGTCGGAGTTAGTAAGAAGGGCTAGATTATCCCTCGGGTGCAAGACCCAGTGAATTGGATAAGCACTCCATTGGTATTGAGTCCATAAAGTGTGTCAGCGTACGCGGAGCCGTTAGTGGAAGTCTATAGATGCCGTGTCAGTTGGGTGCCTAAAAAACCCAGAAAATTTTGAATTTTTATGAAAAGGGGTAAAACGATAATTAGCCGCTACGGTATGGGTTGAAAACCCAAATTTTTCTAGAACTTGGATGACGAAATAGACCTCACCATTGGATTCATCTCGCAAAATCTAGTTACCCAGATAATTTTTGTTGAATTCTGAGACATTCAGATTTTTTACATTTTACGAGGCGATTGGGTGTCAGGTGACCAAAATAAACGCAATTGAGAATTAATTGCGAAACATGAAAAATAATTTAAAATTAGTTCAAATAAAATATGTTGAACTTAAAACGGAATGAGATTTAATTGATTCGGGATGAAATCGGATCATTAAAAGGCGGGACGTGTGGTGCATTGTGGGCCAAGCGTCCAAGGGGTATAAAAAGGGGAAAAAAATCAGATTTTCCCCCCAATTTGGCTGCTGAATTTTGATAGAGAGAAAGGGGGAAGAAGAGAGAGAAAATCAAGTGTTTCTTCTTTTTCTTCTAGCGATCTAAGGCCAACCTTTGGTCGGAATCCTTCGGGTCAAGAACTAAAGTTCATCTACTCGACAAGAGCTACATCTATGTACAAAAAATTACAAATTTTGATGAAGTCTCAAAGACAGAATTTTTGGAAATCAAGTATTGAAGCTTGATTTGGGTTTCTTGGAGTTCCTACTATGTGTATTACGCTTCAAGAGGTAGGGTTCTTCTCCTAGCTAGATTTATTTTTAACCTAGGGTTTCATATGAAATGGGTAGCATGACTTGGGATGAAAAATCTTGTCTAAATGTATTTCTAGTGTAACTAGAGTATGGAAAATGATATAAAAATGTGCTAAACCAATTTTGCATGAATTGGGTTTGTGGAATTTGCTTGTTTGGTAAATTCATGAGAAATGTGATAAATTGGGCATGATTGTGTGTTACATGATTGTGTGCCTTTTTGGTGTTTGATAAAATGCCTATGTTAATGTAGCATGTTTGTTTCATTGAAAATGTTGTAACATGCTTGGTTAGAATATGGATTGTAATTATATACCTTTAATATAATTGACAATTTGGGAATGTGATGATGTTGAAATGTAATTATATGCTTCATGATATAAGTTACATTAAGGAATTGGAATTGTTCATATTGTGCTCATGACATGTTCAACATGATGTTGTAATTGCAATTGAAATCTTGGTTGCATAATGATATGAAATGCAATTGTAAATTACATTGCATAAACATGGAAAGCATCACATTCGTAGGCATGTGAAATGGGTGTGGGTGTGTGCATGGTTTTAATCAAACACCATTCTTGGTGGATGATGCGTAGGCTCGAGAAAGTTGGACCAAGGTTCGATTGAGTCGCATGGGTTTGCATTGAAAATAGGGTCGGGGTTAGCTAGAAGGGCTAGATTGTCCATTGGATGCAAGAGCCGGTGATTTAGATACGCACTTCATTGGTATCGAGTCCATAAAGTGTGTCAGCGTATGCAGAGCCATAGGTGGAAGTCCATAAATGTCGTGTTGGTTGGGTGCCCGTTGGTGGAAGTCCATAAATGCCCACCTCAAGAAAGACCCAGGATTTATAAATGGTCATTAGATGTGTAACATCAATGATGGGGACTTGGAATGCCCAGATTCATACGCATGGCATTGCATGTGTTATAGGAGTCGGTGAAGGTTCGGGTTGCGTTGCATGTATGAGTCTTACCTTATAACATGGCATGACATTATGCCATTCATTCTTGAAGTTGCATGTTCTTGGATGAATGCTTGTCTGATTGTTGAATTACATGAGAGCATTTCATATGCATCTAGGTTGGGGAGTAGCCTCTTTAGACGATACCCTATTGAGTGTGACTCACCCTTTATGGGAACACCATTTCAGGTGCGGGACAAGAGCCGGTGAATGGCTCTCACTTGGGCCCTCATTGATGAAGAAAGCCGAGTTGCAGCTTTAAATTACATTTTGTAAAATAAGTGTGCAATTAATTTTTGGACATGTAATATTGTATAAAGGATTATAAAATGAACTCATATGAACTATGTTTTGTGTAAAATTGGATGTTATATGAGTTTGGGTGGATGTTGTATGAGATTGGATGAGTTGGAATTGAAAAAGAATTGAATTGGGGGCAAACTGGGCTCTTCTACTTGTAGAACACTGATTATCTACCAGTAGAAAAATTCAAGAGAGCTCTTCTATCGGTAGAACGTTGATTATCTACCGGTAGGTACTCTTAAATTTTTAGAAATTTAAAAAAATGTTGCCAAGCCTTTGGGCCTTGAGTCCTTTTGCTCAAAGGATGTAAATGGAGTAATATTAAGGACAAATTGATGTATATTGGACCTTGGAATGGTCAAGTGATTGTAATGTACATAGGTTATGCGTTTGGGAGTGCCCAGTACAAGGGAGACTCTGCCCAAATTCTGTGTTGTTTATGATCCCTATGAGGGGGATGCTATGCCGTGTTGTCGAATTGTGCGGCATTCACGGGTACTTCCACGGGTTGATGGGTGATCAATGAGTTGACAAAGGATCCCCGGTTTTAAGGGCGTCACAGCTTGGTATCAGAGCATAGGTCATAGGTCTTATATGTGTCTGGGAAATGAGTCTGTCATCTTCTATTGCGAGAATAAAATAGGTTTAGAGTCCATGGTGTAGCTTAGGCTCTGATAATCGTCACAGCTTGGTATCAGAACCTACGTTCTCGATTTACCTAGGGCTTGCGGGGCATGAGTTTAGGTCATTGTATCCATTGTGCATTTCATGTTATGTGCTCTAATTGCTACATGTGATGTGTTATGTGAACAATATGTGTAAAACCCGGGAAAATTTGAACTTTTTCTTAAAAAGGGCAAAATGGTAATTCTCCACCCTTATGCGTATTTGAAATAATCATGTTCTAGACCTCGGATGAGGAAACGGAGTTCGCCGTTGGATTCGTATCGCGAAATCGAGTCACCCTGTCAAATTTCGTCGAATTCCGAGATAGTCGGATTTTTGCACGTCGTTCGAGGCGACTGCGTGACAAATAACATTTTAAAGGTCCCCAAAAATATTTTTTATAAAATTTCATTAAAATTAAGTTAAAGTTCAAATAAAATTAATTTGAACTTAATCCAATGTATAATGAATCGTTTCGGGACGAAAAACGGACCCGAAAGTCGAAAATATGCGGTGCAATGTGGACCGCGCAATTAAAAGTATAAATAGGGGCTAAATATCTGAAAAATCAGATTTTTCCACCCCTTTAGCTGGCTGTGTTCAGACGTTGAAGGGAGAGAGGAGAAAAATTTGATATCAAGCTTTCTTCTTCCGATTCCGGGAGTTCCATCCGTCGGAATTCGTCGATTCAAAAGGCAAATTTCATCTACGCGACGAGGGCTACACGTGGGTACCAAAAACAACAAATTTCACCGAAGGTGAACGGGTGGGGGTGTACGAAAATCAAGATTCGAGTTGTATTTCTTTGCTCGGATTCCGTCGAGCTAGAAGGGAGAAGTGGTCACGTCGACGAGGGCTACTCGTGGGTACAACAAATGAAGATTTTCACCGAAGGTGAAAAATCGGGATTTGGAAAAATCAAGCTTCGAGTTGGATTTTCGGGTCTTGGGAGCTTCCTACGGGATTCTCACGCTACAAGAGGTAGGGGTTCTCCTACTTGGGTTGATTTCTTACCTAGAATGTCTATGATTATGGCTTGGTATATATATAGATATGTATACATATTTATATGTATATAGTTATGGAATAATGAAGAAAATGGGTAGGTTGTTAGAAAAATTACACTTGCCTTTTTTGTGGAATTTAGGTAAAATCATTTTATCCTAAATTGTTATGTAGAAATTGTCTATTGAAATTTCTTGAATTATATGAAAGTTGGGCATGATATGTGCTACCATAATTGTTTGCCTTGAATGTGTTCAACAAAATGCCTAAGTTGGTGGAAATGGTTATTTTAATAAAATTGAAATAACATACTTGAAATTGTGATAAAGTTAAGTTATATGTTTATGATATGAGCTACATGAAAATTTGTGATTGTTGATATATGATTTTAATATATATTGGCATGGTGAAAGATTGTGAGAATTACATGCTTATGATGTAAATTGTCATGAGATTTGATTAAATGAATTGGAGTAGTTCATGTGGCATACATTGCATATTGAATATTGAATTATTGATGTAATGATTCATTACATTGCATGGCACGGGAACATCGCATACATGGACATTGTGTCATAGGGATGTTTGTGCATGGGTGTTTGTACCACAAGCTATGTGGTATTATGAGAGTCTAATATGGAGATAAATTGCTCATTGGCATTCATGACATATTGGGCATAAGGTGATGTCACATTCATGGGAAACTTGCATGAGTGTGGGGGGGTAGTTGCATATATCAATCATCATGCTTGGTGGTTGGTGGATGGGCTCGGGAAAGTTGGATTGATTATTCAACTGAGTCGCATGGTTGCATGAAAAAGAAGAAAAAGATTGGGTCGGGGTTAGCAAGAAGGGGCAAGACGACCTCTCGGGTGCAAGGCCCGGTGTTTCGGATACGCACTTCCGTTGGTATAAGAGCCCATAAAGTGTGTTGGTGTACGCGGCACCGTTGGTGGAAAGAGTCCATAAATCCCGTGTCGGTTGGGTTCCGTTGGTGGAAGTCCATAAACGCCCACCCCAAAGAAAGACCCGGAGATTTTCTTAAATTAGTTATTGGGTGAGTAATACCAATGGTGGAGTCTCGGGGTGTGTTACATGATTGAGTCTCATCTCACTCATGGCATGTCGTACACATTGGCATTTGCATTGTGTTGTCGAGCCGGGAAGGGGTCGGGGTGAGTGCATAAATGAGTCACATCTCATTTCATGATACATCAAACACGTTGGCATTAGCATTGTGTTGAGGAGCCAGGGAGGGCTCGGGTTGAGTACATGAGTCTCATCTCATTTCATGAGGCTTAGGTAGCCTGGTTTAACATACATGGCATTGACATGTAAAGGGAGTCAGAGTGGACTCGGGTTGAGTGCACATGGGTGGGTCTCACCTCATTCATGGCATGACATTATAGCATTACATCATTTAATTGTATATTATTTGATGGAATGGTTACAGATTTATGGATGTTGCATGTGAACATTTCATATGCATATAGGTTGAGGAGTAGCCTCTGTAGGAAATACTCTACTGGGCGTTGGCTCACCCTATACGGGAACACATTTCAGGTGGGAGAGATACACCGGCGGATGGCTCCATTTTGGACCCTCATGCTTGAAGAAAGCCGCATGTGGCTTTACTTAATGTTTTGTGTAATTACATGTTAGAAACTATATTTTGGGGCATGTAATGCGTAAAATAATTGTAATAGAACTTATAAAGACTATTGTTAGATTAGCCTTTCATGTTTTGATTTAAGTATGGTTAATTGGACCCAGTGTGGCCAATGTTTACTTATACATGGACCCGGTGCGACCATTGCTTTATATTTGACCTCGGATGGGTCTGGTAATTGTGTATTGCACATGTTGGGTATTGGGTAGAGCTCCCCATACAAAGGAGGCTCTGCCCAAATTTCGTTAAGTTATGGACCCCGGTAAATGGGGCATAACAGTGTGATATCGAGATACTAGGTATCTACAGGTATTCCGCGGGTTGATGGGTAACCAAGGGACCCCCGGATTTGGGGTGTCACAGCTTGGTATCAGAGCATAGGTATACGATTTACCTAGTTCTTGAGGGAAATGGGTTTACACCATTGCATTCCATGTGCATTCATGTTATGTGTTTTATTTGTTACATGATTATGTGCTACATGATTATGTGTTATGTGTAAATTGTATACATGGTAAAATGTATATGGAAAAGAGGAACACTAGGGTTAGAAAACATAACCTTGGGAGTTCGAAAAAGGATGAACGGGATAGTTCATGGGTTAAATGTCTACTAGTGAGACAGTGAGGGAATTCTCCTTGTTTTGAACTTGGTCCCTACATTGGGATATTAAGTTATTGTCCTATGACAATTTAACTTGAGTAAGGGAATGGGCTCAGAGATTGTAATCTTGGAAGAGCCATTGTTTGTGAGTTCTCCCCTAGGAGCTAGGGTGAGTACTAAATGGGTATGTCGGGAATGTGAGTTAGGATTCTCGGGGATTCTACTCCACGGACATGTTAGAATTTGATGTCATCCTTGGGATGGACGGATTGACGGCACACTGAGTCGTCAGTGATTGTGATCGTCAGCGGGTCACTGTTTACACCTCGGAGTGTGTATGTTTTAAGTTTTAGGAGAAACGCATGACGTTTTACCTCAAATAAAGTATGAATTCCGTTGGTACGGACAGTTCATGGGTTAGCTAGCAAGCTTTACCCTAAGGAACGAGGTGAGACAGGAATTTGGCCCACCTCAGATGTTTATGAGCTTACGAATGTTTGCCTCCACGTAGGGATGTAGACTTCAGTGTTGAGTTACACCCCGATATGTTGTCTACTCTATGACTCCTCATAGAATGACACTGGTAGAGTTGTGAGAACTCTAGGTTGAATAAGGACTTCACTACCGAATGCCTCGCCTTGGGATGTTTTAGTACTATTGTCAAATTACAAAGAAGGTTACTTTACCTCGTATTCTAGTAGTCCCAGAAATGGGACAGAGGTACACGGGATATGTGGTGCCTTTACGAACGAACTTGGTTGAGTTTAGAACCTAGTCCGGGAGAGAGACGGATACATGTGGGACAGTTTAGACTGTATTGTTGTGACATATGCATATGGTTGAATGTGCACGTGGGTGTGAATTTCGGGGACAAAATTCTTTTTAAGGGGGGAAGAATGTAAAACTCGGGAAAATTTGAACTTTTTCTTAAAAAGGGCAAAATGGTAATTCTCCACCCTTATGCGTATTTGAAATAATCATGTTCTAGACCTCGGATGAGGAAACGGAGTTCGCCGTTGGATTTGTATCGCGAAATCGAGTCACCCTGTCAAATTTCGTCGAATTCCGAGATAGTCGGATTTTTGCACGTCGTTCGAGGCGACTGCGTGACGAATGACATTTTAAAGGTCCCCAAAAATATTTTTTATAAAATTTCATTAAAATTAAGTTAAAGTTCAAATAAAATTAATTTGAACTTAATCCAATGTATAATGAATCGTTTCGGGACGAAAAACGGACCCGAAAGTCGAAAATATGCGGTGCAATGTGGACCGCGCAATTAAAAGTATAAATAGGGGCTAAATATCTGAAAAATCAGATTTTTCCACCCCTTTAGCTGGCTGTGTTCAGACGTTGAAGGGAGAGAGGAGAAAAATTTGATTTCAAGCTTTCTTCTTCCGATTCCGGGAGTTCCGTCCGTCGGAATTCGTCGATTCAAAAGGCAAAGTTCATCTACGCGACGAGGGCTACGCGTGGGTACCAAAAACAACAACTTTCACCGAAGGTGAACGGGTGGGGGTGTACGGAAATCAAGATTCGAGTTGTATTTCTTTGCTCGGATTCCGTCGAGCTAGAAGGGAGAAGTGATCACGTCGACGAGGGCTACTCGTGGGTACCAAAAATGAAGATTTTCACCGAAGGTGAAAAATCGGGATTTGGAAAAATCAAGCTTCGAGTTGGGTTTTCGGGTCTTGGGAGCTTCCTACGGGATTCTCACGCTACAAGAGGTAGGGGTTCTCCTACTTGGGTTGATTTCTTACCTAGAATGTCTATGATTATGGCTTGGTATATATATAGATATGTATACATATTTATATGTATATAGTTATGGAATAATGAAGAAAATGGGTAGTTTGTTAGAAAAATTACACTTGCCTTTTTTGTGGAATTTAGGTAAAATCATTTTATCCTAAATTGTTATGTAGAAATTGTCTATTGAAATTTCTTGAATTATATGAAAGTTGGGCATGATATGTGCTACCATAATTGTTTGCTTTGAATGTGTTCAACAAAATGCCTAAGTTGGTGGAAATGGTTATTTTAATAAAATTGAAATAACATACTTGAAATTGTGATAAAGTTAAGTTATATGTTTATGATATGAGCTACATGAAAATTTGTGATTGTTGATATATGATTTTAATATATATTGGCATGGTGAAAGATTGTGAGAATTACATGCTTATGATGTAAGTTGTCATGGGATTTGATTAAATGAATTGGAGTAGTTCATGTGGCATACATTGCATATTGAATATTGAATTATTGATGTAATGATTCATTACATTGCATGGCACGGGAACATCGCATACATGGACATTGTGTCATAGGGATGTTTGTGCATGGGTGTTTGTACCACAAGCTATGTGGTATTATGAGAGTCTAATATGGAGATAAATTGCTCATTGGCATTCATGACATATTGGGCATAAGGTGATGTCACATTCATGGGAAACTTGCATGAGTGTGGGGGGGTAGTTGCATATATCAATCATCATGCTTGGTGGTTGGTGGATGGGCTCGGGAAAGTTGGATTGATTATTCAACTGAGTCGCATGGTTGCATGAAAAAGAAGAAAAAGATTGGGTCGGGGTTAGCAAGAAGGGGCAAGACGACCTCTCGGGTGCAAGGCCCGGTGTTTCGGATACGCACTTCCGTTGGTATAAGAGCCCATAAAGTGTGTTGGTGTACGCGGCACCGTTGGTGGAAAGAGTCCATAAATCCCGTGTCGGTTGGGTTCCGTTGGTGGAAGTCCATAAACGCCCACCCCAAAGAAAGACCCAGAGATTTTCTTAAATTAGTTATTGGGTGAGTAATACCAATGGTGGAGGCTCGGGGTATGTTACATGATTGAGTCTCATCTCACTCATGGCATGTTGTACACATTGGCATTTGCATTGTGTTGTCGAGCAGGGAAGGGGTCGGGGTGAGTGCATAAATGAGTCACATCTCATTTCATGATACATCAAACACGTTGGCATTAGCATTGTGTTGAGGAGCCAGAGAGGGCTCGGGTTGAGTACATGAGTCTCATCTCATTTCATGGGGCTTAGGTAGCCCGGTTTAACATACATGTCATTGACATGTAAAGGGAGTCAGAGTGGACTCGGGTTGAGTGCACATGGGTGGGTCTCACCTCATTCATGGCATGACATTATAGCATTACATCATTTAATTGTATATTATTTGATGGAATGGTTACGGATTTATGGATGTTGCATGTGAACATTTCATATGCATATAGGTATAGGAGTAGCCTCTGTAGGAAATACTCTACTGGGCGTTGGCTCACCCTATACGGGAACACATTTCAGGTTGGAGAGATACACCGACGGATGGCTCTATTTTGGACCCTCATGCTTGAAGAAAGCCGCATGTGGCTTTACTTAATGTTTTGTGTAATTACATGTTAGAAACTATATTTTGGGGCATGTAATGCGTAAAATAATTGTAATAGAACTTATAAAGACTATTGTTAGATTAGCCTTTCATGTTTTGATTTAAGTATGGTTAATTGGACCTAGTGTGGCCAATGTTTACTTATACATGGACCCGGATGGGTCTGGTAATTGTGTATTGCATAGGTTGGGTATTGGGTAGAGCTCCCCATACAAAGGAGACTCTGCCCAAATTTCGTTAAGTTATGGACCCCGGTAAATGGGGCATAACAGTGTGATATCGAGATACTAGGTATCTACAGGTATTCCGCGGGTTGATGGGTAATCAACGGACCCCCGGATTTTGGGCTGTCACAATATGCACGATTAAATGTATATGGAAAGGAGGCACTAGGGTTAGAAAACATAACATTTGGGGTCGAAAAGAGATAGAACGGGACGGTTCATGGTATAGATGTCTAGAAGTGGGTGGCACTCGCTTTACTAGTGAGACAAGGAGAGAAATCTCAGGGGTCGTTTGGTAACGTTTTTGTTTTCGCGTTCTAAAAAAACTAAAAAACAGAGACAATTTTTGTCTATGTTTTGTGGTAAACACTAAAACAGAAAATATGTTTGGGAGTCATTTTTGTCTATTAAATTATGAGAATAAAAACAAAAAACATGTTTGGTAACTACTTCAAATTTTATACTAAATATAAGTTGATTATCATCTTCAGGGCCCATTGCTTAACAAAAAAAACCACATTTGCGACCCAATCACACATGCCTCTAACGACTTTCATACATACCCGATAATATATATATATATATATATATACCTAACATTCACAGATCTGGTATATTTGAATGGATCTAGCATATATTTGAATGGATACACTTACCTTTCACCAAACTGGTCTCAAATCGATGGAGGACACACATAGGACCAGCAGATGGAGGATCGTCAGGAGATCTGTGATTGGAAGCCTCTTCATCGTCTCAGCTGTTGGGCTCACGCCATCATGGAGGAGAAGAGGGTCGCTGAGAGAGAGAAGAGAAGAGGGTCGTTGAGAGAGAGAGGAGAAGAGAGGAAAACATAGTCGTTCACAGAGAGAGAGAGAGAGAGGGGAGAACGAAAATGAAAAAAGACCACACAGTCCCCATATGTATAGTTCACCAAATGATGTGGTATTTTGTGGCTAACAAGAGTCGAAGTTGAGACCCATTAAAATGCCAAACGCATGTTTTGTGTTTTGGGTGTTTCCTGAAACACAATTTTTTTGTTCCCATTTTTTTTGTCTTTGTTCCCGTTTTTTCCAAGACAACTAATATAAAACAAAAACAAAAATGGTACCTAAACATATTTTTGTTTTCATTTTTGACAAAAATTAAAAACAAAAACACAAAACAAAGACAATAAACAAACAGCCCCTCAATTTTTCGTCTTTGATCCCTACTTGGGGATACTAAGTTAGTGCTCTATTACTATTTGACATGTGTGTAGATGGCAAATAGAGGAAAAGGACACCAGAACGTCGAGGGGGTGGGCGAAACAATAACCAACCACCACCGGCCTTTGACCAACAAGCCTTCATGGAGGCTATGGCCACAATGGCGACTACCTTTGCACAAGCTAGCGCCAATGTGGGCCAAGGGGGCTCGACTAACCTCCAAAATTTTAAGGTACATACTTGATTGCGGTTCACCCTAATCTTCAAATACGAACCCGGATTGTGTGTATATGGCTTATTGCTTGATGGCATTCACCCTAATCTCCAAACATGAACCCTTGATATGTATATGGATTATATGGATAGGGAAGTGTCACTCTCCCTCGGGTTCGATGCTAGAAATGGGGAAAACGTGTGTGTGAATGAAAATGTGTGTGTGTGCAAAAGTTCTCTCCAAGCGAAGAAAGACTTTCAAGTGTTGTGTTTTACTTGGAATTGAGTATTACAAGGTTGTCTCCTCAGGAAAGCAAGGTTAAATTGTGTGAAGGTGATTTTGTGAAAATAGAAAAGTGTAAAATCTTGTAAATTTGTGTTTTGGCGAATGAAGTTTTTGCTAAAAATGTAATGGAAACAAGGTTGGCTAATCCAAAGAGGTCATTCTAATGGGAATGTCAATCAATTCAAAATATTCTTCCAATGGTGCTTAGGTGTTCGATTGATTCATAGGAACTGAGGGACTAAAATGGAGGTGAGGGCTCAAGCATACCCCGTGACAAGTCTACAGTGTATCAAGAGCTCACAACCACGTTCACACTCAACCTAGTCAAACCAAACCATCTTACACTATGAGGAGGAATGAAAAATAGTTGATTTAGCATACCCAAGAGGGAAGCTCCCTTGGATTAGCCAACTTAAAGCTTAGCTACTCATATTAAATGCAAAGACATACATAATATGAAGAAACATTGTGAATAGATGAAGATTGAAACTTTTATTAATGCAAGAAAAGTTAAACTACAAAGAAGTGCATTTAATACCCATTTGAAAAGCTTAAGAGGAAAAACTTAAATACAAACATGGTAGAATCTAGAATACATAACTAAACTTGCAATAAACTTGAAATAAATAACATTAAAGTGTAATAAATGAAGATTACAAGAGTATTCTAGCTTACAACAAGTGAAATGGGTAAAAGAAATGCAAAAATATAACTTCTCTCTCTAAAACTATGTCTTCTTCCTTCAGCTTCTCTCTCTAAATGCTGAATAATACTCTACAATGGTGTAACTCTCTTGCATTTTAGTCCATGAGGTCCTATAACATGTGTGTGCAGGTCTCCCATCAATGAGGGGGCTGAGTTGATGGCTTGGATAGGCTAGGACAAGCCTAGCTTGTAACTCCCCAGGCTTCCTCCTTCTCTCTCCTCCTCATTAATGCCTTAGCCTCCAAAGTCCAACCTTAGGTATAGAGAGGCATGTATGTATGTAGAATATGTTAAGGGACAAATGGGAGAATCATAGGTGGGACCCCCAAGTGGCAGAGCTTGAGTTGTAGGTGTCTGGCAATTTTCAGCAAAACCTTCCGGAAGGTTTGCGGTAGGTTCTACTCCAGTGGGCAAAACCTTCCGGAAGGTTTGAGGTAGTTCTAACTCCAATGGGAAAACCTTCCGGAAGGTCGATGCAAACCTTCCGGAAGGTTTTGGCAGGACAGAGTCTTAAATCCTTTCCAATGTGCAAACCTTCCGGAAGGTCTATGACCAAACCTTCCGGAAGGTTTTCACCTAAATTGCCCTTTTCTTGATCTCTTTACCTTCCAAGTCTCCCGTTAAGCCAAACCCTCATCTCCATTGACTTTAAGCACTACGATGGGGGCTTAACTCAAGCCATATTCGACTCTTTACCTACAATCACACAACTTCATTAATTGTTTGATTAGTTGCATTTCTCCCCAATTTCACAACAAAAGAATTTATAAAAGGGTATAAAAAGCATACATAATGTGCAATATTTTGTACTAATCAACTTATACGAAGTGGTAAGTGTCACTCTCCCTCGGGTTCAAAGCAAGAAATGGGAAAAATCGTGTGTAGATGAACAAAAACTTGTGTGTGCAAAAGTGCTCCCCAAGCATAGAGAGACTTGCAATGTCGTGTTTTACTTGGAATGAGTATTCCAAGGTCGTCTCCTCAAGGAAGGAAATGTCAAATTGCTTTGAAGGGTGATTTGCAAAGAAATGAAAATTGGAAAATCTTTTGAATTTTGGTTGTGGTGAGTAGTGTTTTGGTAAAAAATGCAAGAAAGCAAAGTTGACTAATCCATAGAGGTCATTCCAATGGGAATGCAAAATCGACTCAATTCATTCAACCAAAGGTATCTCGGTGTTTGATTGACTCGTAGGAAGTGAGGGACTAATGTGGATGTGTTAGGCACAAACATACCGCGTGACAAGTCTATGGTGTATCAAGAGCCCACAGCCACGTCTGCACTCAACCTAGTCAAACCAAACCACTTTACACTACGAGGAAGAATGAACGAGAGTCAATTTCACATACCCAAGAGGAAATTCCCCTTGGATTAGCCAACTAAAAGTTTAGCTACTCATAGTAAAAGCAAGAACAAACATAATGTAAAGAGACATGGTAATGAAATGGAACATGGAACTTGTATTAGTACAAGAAAAGGTTTAAACTACAAGAACAAGGTCATTCAAACCCAAAAAAAAAGCTTGAAGAGAAAACCCAAATGTAGAAATCGAAATACAAGAACATTAAGCTAAAATTGATTACAACTTGAAATAAATGAGTTTAAAGTGAAAGAAGGAAGGATTACAAGTAAAATAAAGCTTACTACAATGACAATGGAGAAGGAAATGCAAAAACCCAACTTTCTCTCTCTAAAACTTCATATTCTTCCTTGAAACTTCTCTCTCTACACTACTCCTAAGCTTAGGTAGTCTCCTCCCTTCAAAAGCTTGTAAAATCTGAATTATAGTGTAATACTTGGTCCAAATTCATCCATACCCCCTCCTTGGTCTGTGGAGCTGACATCAAAGCATGGGGAAGGGGTTGGACACTTACACAAGTAAGGACAGGTCATGCCTGCAACCCACCATGCCTCCCTCTTTCTCTCTCTTCCTCTTCCATGATCTTTCTTCCAAAGTCAGATTCTAGGTGTAGGGAGGCATGCTTGTATGTAGAATATGTCAAGGTATGTGTGGGAGAAGCAAAGGTGGGCCCACGTTGTAGTTGGAGAAGAGATTATAGCTTTCTGGCGTTTCTGGATAAAACCTACCAGTAGGTCGTGATTAACCCTAATTAGTGTGTAAATTAAAATGATTAAGTAATCAACTTTGTAAGATAAAACAATTAAACATTATGAATTAGGGTTTGTGCGTAAATTAAAGTTTTAAATACTTTATGCTTGAATTTTAGGGTCTAATACAGAAATACAGAAGAATGTGGGGTAAACTTGCAAAGCTGGAAACAACGAAGGACCAAAGTATAAAAGCGACACATGGAAGCTCCAGAACGCGACACATGCCCCTGCTGCAAGACACCACGAACACCAAGAACGCGACACATGGCCCTACTGCAAGGCATCACCATCCGGATGGTGATGGGGGGTCCGGACGGCCAGGCTAGGTGGCTCAGCTTGATCCTCCACCTCGTGCTTCCTTATTTGCCTATAAATAGGGGTCCCCTCTTCCTTTCTACAAGGCTGGCCACCCAAGAGAAAAAGAGAGAAAGAAAGAAAAAAAGAAAGAGTGAAAGAGAAAGTCATAGCCGGTCTGTTCTACACCGATATTCTGTATTTCTACATTTCTGTTTAGTCTTTCTATTCGAATAGTTGAACTACCGCCACTATTTTGTTTTGATTAATAATAAGAGTGGTTGTGTTTCAAGTATTCCTTCTGAAAGAAGTTTTAGAGTTTGTGTTTTCATTTCAGTTATAATGATGAATACCCGCACTCCTTACTTGTCAGTAGTGATGGGGTGTGAGTAGTGGTTTATACCCTTCGGTGAAGGGTAAACATATGTATATTATCGGTTAGATTATGGAAATACTGATGTTTTATATTTATCTATATATGTACTATACGCTTCATGCATGATACAACGATGCACGTAGTTTCAATGTTGTGCCCGGAATTATGTCATCGGTGCATCATCAACCTACCAGGTAAACAACCACGGTGTTCCTGCCAGTATGGCTAGTCCTCCACCGGAACGCTGAGGATGTTCTACTGATGCATGGTACAAAACCTAAATGATCCTTATGAATGGCTTGTCCTTCTAGGTTATTAGGGTTGTTTAATTACTATATATAACTGTATTGCCAGTCTAACAACCACGGTGTTCCTACCGGTATGGCTTGTCCTCCACCGGAACGCTGAGGATGTTTAACTGGTATATATATATCACAGATGACCTATTGAGTAATTCAAATATTCCTCATGAATGGTTTGGCCTTCTGGTTTACTTGGATTAGTTAATTGACACATCTATAACCAGCTAACCTAAGAAGTTGTTGTGTTATGACTAATACCACTAGCTAACCTAAGAAATTGCTGAGTTATGGTTTATTATGTACGCACTTATTCATAAAAGATAAATTGAATAATTCAAGTATTCCTCATGAAGGGCTTGTCCTTCTGGTGTGCTTGGATTAATCAATTGTCATGAATATAACCAGCTAACCTAAGAAGTTGTTGTGTTATGACTAATACCACCAGCTAACCTAAGAAGTTGTTGTGTGATGGTTTATATACATCATATCTACCGGTTGACTTGCCAGTAACATGGAAGTTAATTGCTGTAAGGTAGCATTTCCAGTATTTAACCGATATAAAGCATATGTGATCCTTTTAACTGAAGGGTATCTTTTATATTATTGCCATCTCCGCATTTAAACTAGTTATCAATCTAAGCTCACATCACAAGCTATTAAATGTTATACTGCTTTAAACAATAACTTTAATGTTTTTTTTATTTTATTTTTATTTTAAATTCTAAGTTACTCAAACTCTTCGTGGGATCAATACTTGGACTTAAACCGAGAAAACTACAATTCGACCACTTATACTTGGGTGTATAATATAATTGAGATCACAAAAAAAAGTGCGAATCAAGTTTTTGGCGCCGTTGCCGGGGAGTTATGGTAATTTGAAAAAAAAATTAATATATATATATATATATATATATATATATATTTTTTTTTTTTTTGTTTATTTGTATTGTATGTTTATAGTTTGTTTGTTTGTTTTTAATAGTCTATGTATGTTCATTCATCAGTGAGTTCGGTAAATCAGTCATCTCCTTCGTCTTCATCATCTTCTTCATCTACATCTACACAAGAATCATTTGACTTAAGTATGGCTCAAAACGTACTTAAAGAGGAAGAAGCTAGAGAACAAGAAGTAGTTCAAAATGTCCGACCGTTAAAAGAATATTTACATCCTACCATAACTAATGTCCCGTCATGTTTTGCTTTTCCAACAGACGCTCCAAATATTAATATTAAACCAGGAACAATACAGTTACTACTACAGCTCCATGGTTTAGAAACTGAAAATCCTTATGTTCATATAAAAGAATTTGAAGAAGTCTGTGGAACTTTGCAAGATAATTCTGAAATGGTCAGATTAAAACTTTTTCCTTTCTCATTGAAAGATAAAGCTAAACTTTGACTTAACTCTTTAAGAGCAAATTCTATTACAAGTTGGCAAGCTTTACAAACTGAGTTTTTAAAAAAAAAAATTCCTATGCATCGTACTAATGCATTAAGACGTCAAATAATGAATTTTGCTGTAAAAGAAAAAGAAATTTTTTATCAATGTTGGGAAAGATTTAAGGATCTTCTCCAAGCTTGTCCACATCATGCATTTGAAAACTAGACTTTAGTCGGGTTTTTCTATGATGCTTTCCCATCTGCAATGCGATAATTTGTTGAAATGATGGCTCAAGGAGAATTTATGAATAAAAACCCTGAAGAAGCATTTCAATTTTTTGATACTATTTCAAAGAGTTCCCAGATGTGGGACTCGACTTCTTCAAATATTGTGGAAAATAAGTCATCTACATCTGAAAGAGGAAAATATATTTTGAAAGACGATAATGATTTAAGAGCTAAAATGGCTAATCTATCTCGAAAATTAGAAGCCCTGGAAATGAAAAAAGTTAAGCAAGTATTTGTTGTTTCTTCTACTGATCAAGTATGTGAAATTTGTGCGTTGTCAGGACATCCTGCTGGGGAATGTCCAACTATACCTACATTTAAAGAAGTCTTAATTGAACAATCTAATGTTGTTCCAACTTATACTAAACCATATTCAAATCCATATTCTGAAACTTACAATCCAGGATGGAGAAATCATCCAAATTTTAGTTGGAGAAATACACAACCTACAAATCAAACACAAGGTCCACCATAGCTACAAAATCAACAACAATATCAACCGTATCAACCTCCTCAGAGAAGAACTCTGGAAGATAATATGAATCAATTCATTCAAAGTCAAATGAATTTTAATACTCAAACAACTCAGGCATTTAATGATTTTAAAGCTCAAACTTCTCAGAGTATTGAAGACATTAAGAGTCATCTAGCTAAGTTGACCCAATCTTTAAGTACGTCAGAAAAAGGAAAGTTTCCATATCAACCTAAACCTTCACAAAGTCAGAGTCAAGCTAATTTTGTGTCATCTGAAACCTCGCCAAGTCAAGTACAAGCAATCACAACACTAAGAAGTGGTAAGGTAATTGATAAAACTATTAAACCCAATATTCCAAAAAAAAAAATACGTAAGTCAATTCCTGTAAATGAACCACTTGAACTTGAACCTTTAGTCAAAAAGCAAGAAGAAGTACAAAATGAAAATGTTTCTCCATATCCTATTCCTTTACCTTTTCCTCAAAGGGTAAAGAAACTTTCATCCGAAAAAGATCGATCTGATATTCTCGAATTATTTAAACAAGTAAAGATTAATATTCCTTTGTTGGATGAAATAAAACGAGTTCCGGTTTATGCTAAATTTTTGAAAGATATTTGCACAATAAAAAAAAAAAGAACTAATGTACCAAAGAAAATATTTCTAACTGAACAAGTTAGTACTATAATACAACATGATACGCTTCTTAAGTACAAAGATCCGGGTAGTCCTACAGTCTCATGTATCATTGAAAATTTTCAAATTGAACAAGCTCTACTAGATCTGGGAGCCAGTGTTAATTTAATGTCATATTCGGTATATACACAACTAGGGTTAGGTGAATTGAAACCTACCAATGTTACACTACAATTAGCAGACCGGTCTATAAAAACTCCACGAGGAATTGTGGAGGATGTTCTTGTCCAAGTTGATCAATTCTATTTTCCAGTAGATTTCATTGTCTTAGACACTCAGCCAGTTTTGAATGCTTCCACATACATTCCTTTCATTCTAGGTAGACCATTCCTATCTACATCAAATGCATTGATAAATTGTAGGAGTGGAATCAAGAAACTTTCATTTGGAAATATGACCAGTGAATTGAACATCTTTAATGTGATAAAGTACCCAGGTGAGGAGGAAGAAATTTGTGAGGTAGATGAAATTGATGAGATTGTAGCGGAGAAAGTCAACGCCTCTTCTTATTCTGACCCTCTACAAGTCTGTTTGTTTAATTCTGTTATTGATAGTGGAAATCCTGATGTGCAATTTTATGCTGATTTGTTAAATTCTTTGCAGAAAGTATCAGGGAATGTAAGAAATTCTACTTGGGAACTTAAGCCCGATTGATCTATCATCTATACACTTCTTGTATATAGTAGTTAGAATTTTCTTTCTTTTGTGTTTTTATGTCTTTTGTATAGTTTCTTTGTTTTTTTTTTTTTATTACAATTTTATATTATAAATATCTCTCGCTGCAAGACCTAATTAGCAATTTTCTATTTTCATCTTATATAGTGAGGATCATATTTAAATTAAGTTGGGGAGGTATGAGTGTGAATTTACTTTTTATATTTAAAATAGTAATTTTGATTTAAAAATTCTGTTCGTCTTTGTAACTGGCAGACATTAAAGAATCAGGTAGTGAGTCAATTTTCAATAATTTTTTGAGTCATTTTTAATTTTTTCTTTCTTTCTTCTTAAAATTTGAAAAATGGACGAAAAGTTATTTTGGTTATGTTCAATTTTACTACGTCAATTTCCAAAAGATATACATACGTTGATCATGCAAAAAACTAGGTATGTTAGAAATTTAGAAATATTTGAAAGTCAGGCAAGACTCCTGTGTGGAAAAAGTACATATGCTAAATACCGACGAGCAAATCGTCTTGGTGGTTGTGTAAGATGTGGTCGTACAGAACATTTGAGACAATATAATCAGTGTGCGGAACCAATTTTAGGTCGAGCGTCAGATCGTTTACGGTAGATTAGGTATGGGCAGAGTAAGGATTATCCTGAGGCGCCATCCTATTCTACCCCCAATGTTAACAAGATACGTGAGAAGTGAATTTAACCATGTCACTGGTGTTATTGATCCAGATAGTTCTGATACTGAGTAAATATGATCAACAAGATATATAGTTTTGCAAATGACTATACATAGTTGTAAATAAATGTAATTAACTATAGAATAAATAAGGAAATCAGTAAATAATAAATAACAAATAAAATAATAATAAAACCAATTCTTTGAAAAGAAAAAGAGTGGTTAGCAAAGCTTTGTAGAATATATAAAGTAGTGTTTAATTTTGTAAACTGCAGGAATTTACAGGAAAAAAAGAAAAATGAAGAAAATCAGAGAAATAGCCTATAGTTGCAAACCAAAAACCAGTTAGATAGTACCGTCTCGACGGTGGGACTAGCGTCCAGACGGTAGTGCCCATATATATACCTTTTCCATGCAGAAAATCGATCAGTTCAGTTTCCCTCACAATCCAAATACGAAAAAGCCGAAATTCTCCATAGAATAGCCCTCAAATCTGCTGCACTCAACCGTTTTTCTTCAAATTTACTCTGATTTTTCACTTACCCATCACATTTTGAAGATATCTACCGATTGGAATCAATTAAAATGGAGTGTTTGAAGAGAAATCAAGAAAAATATGGATTCAAGACGAAGAACAAGGGGATCTTCAAGCCGAGCACGAAGCGATCAATCTCCACCACCTCAGGCACCTCCACAACAACCTCATCCAGGAAATATCTACAATGAGGTGATGTTTGAGAATTTTCAACAACAGGCTTGGTATGATGCTCACTTTATCTCCAAAACTATCATTTCTGAACGGCCGGTTATTTATGAAGATTTTGAGAATATAGGAATAAAACAAATTCTTGATGCAAGAGGATGGTTACATTATGTTAGATTATCTGCTCCTGGCTATGACTGCTTAGTTCGAGAATTTTATAGTAATGCTGATATAATTGGGGAAAGACAATTACATGTGTTCGTATGGGGTATTGTTTTTCAAGTTACACCGGCTACTATAGCTGATTTTTTTCAACCCATACAAAGACAAGAGAACCCACAATATCCTTATACTGAATTACCTGATTTGAATGTCATAGGAAGAGAAGTGACAGGTAATCCAAAATTTGTTTGGGGTAGACCCAACAAATATATAAAGCAAGGGAATTTAACAGACAAATACCGCATTAGGTTACTACCCCGAGCCCAAAAGAATCAAATATATACTGAGCAGACTTATTTCTTATATGCATTTAGGATGGGACACACAATTGACCTACCAAACTTAATCATGGACCAAATGATACTTGCGGTGGATAAAAAGAAACCATCACTCCCATATGCTATGTTAGTTTCTCAGCTATGCAGGAACGAAGGTGTGATCATTAATCCAATGTGGAATACAGTTGACCATTTTGGAGCATTGGATAAAACTTCATTGAAAAAGAGTCATGGAGGACAACCGGAAGACCAACCTGAAGCACCACCGACACCACAAGAAGAGTCATTCCAGGTATCTGAAGAATTCTTCCCACAAGAACAACAACAGCCACAAGAGGATCAACCATACATACCAATGGATGACAGAACTTACTAGGAATGGAAACTAGCATTACTCAGATCGAAAAACGTATGTATGAATATGAACATAATCAAGCTGAGCTTTTAAAGTTATTTAGAGATCATTTCAAAGAAGGATCTTCTACTTCCTAAACAGACTGGAGATTCTACGAAACAATTTTCTATCTTTCACTCATCTTTTACATTATGCACTTTTACTTTATGCACTTAAATTTAAAGTTACTTTATGTTTTAACCATGTTATTTGTTTTGAACTTGTTTATGTTAAGTATTTTTTTAAATATGCTGAAACTTATATTTTTAAGTTAGGAGGGTTATTTCATATAATTTACAGTTGAATTAGGTTAATATTCCTATGCTTTGTGAAAACAACCTTAATCTGATCACGTGGGATTTTCATATTTTAGTTGTATATTATCTCAATATTTTCATTTAAACTTAATCTGGTATAGCACGAATAGATTTCATTATTTCAGAAACCTTGTGAAATATTACACTATTTACATATTTAGTGGAGATGTATAACCAATTGAAGAATTTGAGTCAATCTTCCTTGGAGAGATATTCTACATCTACTCAAATCAATATCTTCGATTCTACGGTAAAATTTCTTTGAATAATCTTGTGAAACCCGGGTAAATTTGAAATTTGAATATGAAACCTTGGATTCATATCGCGGAATCTAGTCGCCCTGTCAAATTTCGTCGAATTCTGAGATAGTCAGATTTTTGCACGTCGTTCGAGGCGACTGCGTGGCGAATGACATTTTAAAGGTCCCCAATAATAGATTTTATAAAATTTCCTTAAAATTAAGTTAAATTTCAAATAAAATTAAGTTAAAGTTCAAATAAAATTAATTTGAACTTAATCCGAGGTATAATGAATCGTTTCGGGACGAAAAATGGACCCGGAAGTCGAAAATATGCGGTGCGATGTAGACTGCACATTTTTCCTATAAATATCCTCTAAAATCAGCTTTTTGGAGAAAGAAATATCTCCTCCTTGGCTGTAAGCAGCTGGCCAAGACCAAAGAGAAAGAAAAAAAAATTCTTCAACCTTCCCGCTCCGATTCCGGGAGTTCCTTCGGTCGGAATCCGTCGATCCAAGAGGCAAAGTTCATCTCCTCGACGAGGGCTACTCGTACGTACCAAAAACAAGAAATTTCACTGAATATTCAAAAGTGAAGATTTGAGAAATCAAGAGTTCTTGAGTTGTTTTGGTGTTATAGGAGTTTTCTACACTCCTATTGAGGTAGGGGTTTCCTACTTGGGTTGATTCCTAGTCTAGAATGCTTCTAGGAAATTCTTAGGTTATGTATGCATATATATATGATCTATACATATGTCTATGGTTATGGAAGTGGAAGAGTGAGCATAGAAATGGCTTAGACTAGCTTCTAGCTTGATTTCGATATATTGAAGTTACATGTGATTGTTCTTGTAAGTTAGGGAAATTTGAGGCATGCTATGTGATTTATAAGTTGTGCCTTGAAGGTGTTTGATAAAATGTCTTTCCTGATTTAAATGGTTGTTTGATGCCATTGGAATAACATGTTTGAATATGTTGTTGATATGTTGAGCATGATGAATTATGAAATTTATATGCATGTGATATAAAGTTTCATGGAATATGATGATATATGGTTTGTATTGCTCATATGACATCAATTGCATATTGGGCATGGTCATGACATCACATTCATGGGTGTAAGTCATGGGTGTGAGTGTGTGTGTGTGTGCATGGTTAATCAAATGCCACTCTTGGTATTTGACAAGGGACTCGGAAGGAAGGGATCGAAGATCCCGTTGAGTCGCATAATTGCATGAGAGATAAATTGGGTCGGGGTTAGCAAGAAGGGCTAGAATATCCCTCGGGTGAAAGACTCGTTGATAGGATTCGCACTCCATTGGTGTAAAATGCCATAAAGTGTGTCGGTATACGCGGAACCGTGGGTTGAAATCCTAAAATTCCGTGTCGGTTGGGTGCCGTTGGTGTAAGTCCATGAATGCCCACCCCAAGAAAGACCCTAGTTTTGTAAAATGTCATTGATGTGTAACATAAATGACGGATTCACACATTGGCACTTGCGTGTGTTGGGGAGCCGAGAAGGGCTCGGATTTAGTGCATGAATGAGTCTCACCTCGTTGCATGACATGTCATAAGAAATTCCATATCTGAGTTGCATAAACATGATTAGAATTGTTGTGGATAATTGAGTATTACATATGAGCATTCCATGTGCATCTAGGTGGGGAGTAGCCTCTGTAGGGAATTTTCTACTGAGCGAGGCTCACCCGATATGGGAAACAATTTTAGGTGTGGGGTTTGCACCGGCGGATGGCTCCCATGTAGAGCATCAAGGGTGAAGGAGGCCGACCTGTGGTCTTAGTGCATGATTTTGTAAACCTTTTGATTAACATGGTTTTGACTTGTAAGGTTTTCATGAATAAATGTAATAGAACTTATATGGGCCATTGTTAAACTAACCTTGCATGTTTTGATACAAGTATTGATAAATGGACTCGGTGCGGTCAAGTTTTACTTATAAATGGACCCTGTGTGGTCATTGTGTTATATTGGGCCTCGGATGGGTCATGTTAATGTATACTGCACAGGTTGTGTTTTGGGTAGAGCTCCCCGTACAAAGGAGACTCTGCCCGAATTTCGTTAAAATTAAGGACCCCTGTAAATGAGGCATGACGGTGTGATATCGAGTTACTCGGTATCCACGAGTATTCTGCGGGTTGATGGGTAATCAATGGACCCCCGGATTTTGGGGTGTCACAGCTTGGTATCAGAACCTAGGTTATGCGATTACCTAAGGCTTGGTGGATATTGGGTTTAGTCTATTGCATGTATTACACATCTCATCTTATGTGCTTACATTGTTACATGTTATATGTTATATGCTATGTGAATGATACACATGATGATATACATAGTAACATGTATATGGAATGAAAACATTAGGGTTAGAAAACCCAAAGTATGTTTGGAAAAAGGGATGAACGGTATGGTTCAATGTGTTAATGTCTACTAGTAGGTGGCACACGCACGACTAGTGAAACAAGGAGGAAAATCTCCAAGTTGAAATACTTGATCCTTAACTTGGGAGATTAAGTAATTGCTCTATTGCTATCTTATGTGTGTGTAGATGGCAACAAGAGGAAGAGGACGCGGTCGAGGCCGAGGCGGTGGGCAGAATAATCCACCACCACCTACTACTGACCAACAAGCCTTTATAGAGGCTCTTGGTACAGTGGTTGCCACACTCACACAGACGGGTGCTGGCGGGGGCCAAGGAGGCTCCAGTCATCTCCAGAAGTTCAAGGCACATCAGCCTCCAATCTTCATGGGAGGAGCGGACCCTATGGTAGCTGACCATTGGTTCCGGCAAGTGGATAGAGTTTTGAGGGCTATGAAGATCACCTCCGACACCACCAAGATAACTCTAGCTACATTTCAGCTGGAGGGGGAATCCCTGGTGTGGTGGGATTGGGTGAAAGACTCCAAGGACTTGGAGGCTATGACTTGGATTGAGTTCAAGGAACTCTTTATGGGAAAGTACTTCCCGGCCGCAGCAAAACATGCAAAGGCCAGGGAATTCCTGGATTTGAGACAAGGCACCATGACGGTGATGGAGTACGTTGCTAAATTCACCGAATTAGCACGTTTCGCCAATGACTACGTGGCCACAGATACGGCCAAAGTCAGAAAGTTTGAGGATGGGCTGAAGTTATCCATCCGGGGTAAGATTGTGGGTCTTCTCCTATAAGACTTCGAATTGATGGTCCAGACAGCCATGGCCATTGAGAGAGAAGTGGATGATGCAAGAAACATCTGGGAGGCGGGTGTGAAGGACAAGAAGAAGGAAGGCCAATCCTCTTCTTCTAGTTCTGGAAAGAGGCAGATGACTTTTCCTCCGCAAGGGCAACAAGGACAAGGCCGTAGCCATCAAGGCCAAGGCCACGGTCGATCCTCCCAAGGCGGGGGAAACCCGGGGACTACATATCAGGCGGGGCAGAAAACATGTTTCCATTGCCGCCAACCGGGTCACATGAAGCGGGATTGTCCTCAGCGGCAAGGATCCCAAAGCTACGGATCGTCACAGTCCCAGACTTCGGTGGGGCAACCACAGACCCAGTATACTCCTCACTACCCTACCATGGGCCGGGGGAGTCAGTATCAGTACCAGGGTGCTGCACAAGGCCCTACCACTTCACGTGCGGGGACACTGCAAGCTGGCCAGATGGGCCAAGGCATGGGTCGGGGACAAGGCTAGGGCTCACAAGCCAGGACTTCAGGGACTCAAGGGCGTGTCTACGTCATGATACCACAGACTGAGCCGGCAGACCCGTCGGTGATACAGGGTACATTTCTACTTTCCCGCTTATGGGCTAGAGTATTGTTTGATTCTGGTGCATCGCATTCATTTATTGTTGCATCTTGTGTGAAAGACTTGGGCTTAGAGGTTGAGACCGTAGAAGAGCCATTGCACGTGAGTTCTCCCCTAGGTGCTAGGGTGAGGGTTGATCAGATATGTCGGGGGTGTGAGTTAGAGATCTCAGGGATTCTACTCACTGTGGACCTTCGGGTCATGGACATGTCGGAGTTCGATGTAATCCTTGGGATGGATTGGTTGGCGACATATCGAGTCGTCATTGATTGTGATCGGAAGCGGGTCACTGCTTACACACCGGATGGGGTTTGTTTCATGTTTCAGGGGGATAAGCACGATGCTTTATCGCAAACCGTGTACGAGTCTAGATGGCACGGGCAGTTGATGGGTTGGCTAGCAAGCCTTACCCTAGAGGACGAGGCGAGACAGGAGTTTGGTCTACCTCGGGTTGTGTGTGATTATGAGGATGTTTTTCCCAATGAACTACCGGGATTACCTCCACGTAGGGATGTGGACTTCACTATAGAGTTGCATCCCGGTACATCGCCCATTTCTATGACTCCACATAGGATGGCGCCTGCTGAGTTGCAAGAACTCAAGGTCCAATTGCAGGAATTGTTGAACAGGGGATTCATTAGACCGAGTACCTCACCTTGGGGCGCTCCGGTGTTATTTGCAAAGAAGAAAGACAAAACCCTTCGACTATGCATAGATTACCGGCAGTTGAATAGGGTTAGTATCAAGAATATGTACCCTTTGCCGAGGAATGATGACTTGTTTGATCAACTGAGAGGGGCGCGGGTCTACTCCAAGATAGATCTCCGCACCGGTTACCATCAGTTGAGGGTTAGGGAAGCAGATATCCCTACGACGGCGTTCAAAACGCGGTATGGGCATTTCGAGTTCACAGTGATGCCATTTGGATTGACAAACGCCCCGGCGGCATTCATGGATCTCATGCATTGGGTGTTCCAACCCTACCTTGATCACTTCGTCGTGGTTTTTGTTGACGACATCTTAATCTACTCCAAGTCTGAGGAGGAGCATGAGGGTCACTTGAGGATTGTTCTCCAGGTCTTGAGAGACCACCAGTTGTACGCCAAGTTCAGCAAGTGTGAATTTTGGCTGACTGAGGTGAAATTCTTGGGGCATGTAGTGTCGGCTTCGGGTGTATCTGTGGACCCGGAGAAGGTCGAGGCAGTTATGAATTGGGAGAGACCGAAGTCAGTCTTCGAGATACGCAGTTTCTTGGGATTGGCAGGGTATTACCGACGGTTTATTGAGGATTTCTCTCGGCTGGCTGCACCTATGACTAGGTTGACTCGGAAAGAGGTCAAGTTCGAGTGGAATGATTCTTGCGAGAAGGCATTCCAGGAGTGAAAGAGAAGGCTTACTTCAGCTCCTATCTTGATAGTCCCGGAAAGGGGACAGAGGTACACAGTTTATTGTGATGCCTCGAAGGACGGACTGGGATGTGTCTTGATGCAGTCCGGGAGGGTGGTGGCTTATGGTTCTCGACAGTTAAAGAACCACGAGCAGAATTACCCCACAAATGATATGGAATTGGTGGCCATTGTCTTTGCCTTGAAGGCTTGGCGTCACTACCTGTATGGCAAGCAGTTTGAAGTGTTTTCGGACCACAAGAGTCTGAAGTACATTTTTACACAGCGGGACCTCAACATGAGGCAACGCAGGTGGATGGAGTACCTCGAGGACTACGATTTCACGTTGCATTACCATCCCAGTAAGGCAAATGTGGTGGCTGATGCACTCAGTCGAAAATCCCGGGGAGTTGTGGCTAGTGTGGCTTCCCGAGAGTGGCAGATGCTCGGGACTGTGGAACAGTTCGGGCTACATTACGCTGATTATATTCAGGGTACTTTGGGGAGCTTGGTGGCTACACCTTCCCTACTGACCAGGGTTATTGAGTCCCAGGGACAGGATACTGAGTTAGTGTCCATCAGGGACCGAGTACGATTGGGTACGAGTGATGAAGGCTGGGCCATTCATACATATGGTAGTCTTCGGTTCAGGGGACGGATTGTGGTTCCCCAGTCTGCGGATCTGAGAGAGGAGATCCTTAGGGATTTTCATTGCTCCCGTTTTGCGGTTCATCCAAGGGGCACGAAGATGTATCATGATCTTCGTCGCCAGTATCATTGGAATGGGATGAAGAGGCAAGTTGGCGACTTTGTCAGTCGATGTCTCACGTGTCAGCAGGTTAAGGCTGAACACCAGAGACCAGCAGGTTTGCTACAGCCCTTGGAGGTAGCTGAATGGAAGTGGGAGCATGTCACGATGGATTTTGTGACCCACTTGCCACGGACATCGCGGGGACATGACGCGGTATGGGTGGTAGTGGACCGACTTACTAAGTCGGCACACTTTTTGGCGGTGCGGATGACCTTCACACTGGAGGAATTTTGCAAGTTATATATACGGGAGATTGTCCGGTTGCATGGGGTACCCGTATCTATAGTATCGGATCGGGATCCCAAGTTTACGGCTCATTTTTGGGAGAGTTTCCAACGAGCCGTGGGGACACAGTTGATGATGAGCACTGCTTTTCATCCCCAGACGGACGGTCAGTCTGAGAGGACTATCCAGACCTTAGAGGACATGCTGCGGGCATGCGTCCTAGATCTCAAGGGTAGCTGGGAAGATCATTTGTCCTTGGTGGAGTTCGCCTATAACAATAGTTATCAGGCGAGTATACAGATGGCACCCTATGAGGCATTGTACGGGAGGCCATGTCGTTCTCCGGTTTGTTGGACGGAGGTAGGAGAGAGGTCTTCTACGGGTCCGGAATTGGTAAAAGACACCTCGAAGAAGGTGTGCTTGATACGGAAGCGTCTTCTCACGGCTCAGAGCCGGCAGAAGAGCTACGCCGATAGACGGTGGCGACCTCTAGAGTTTGAGGTGGGAGATCATGTCTTCTTGAAGGTGATGCCTACCAGAAGAGTGGACAGATTCGGCAAGCGAGGAAAGCTGTCACCGAGGTATATCGAGCCCTTTGAGATACTTGAGAGGGTTGGTACAGTCGCTTACCGGTTGGCGTTACCTCCAAACCTATCAGGTGTTCATGCGGTATTCCATGTCTCTATGCTCCGGAAATACACCCCAGATCCGACTCATGTGGTGGATTGGGGCGAGCTTGTTGTTGATGCGGATGGGACCTTCGAGGAAGGACCGGTGCGCATCATGGATAGCCGGGAACAGGTTTTGCGAGGCAAGACCGTAGGCTAGTGAAAGTGTTGTGGCAGCACCGGGGAGTGGAAGAGGAAAATGGGAGCGCGAGGACACCGTACGTGCCAATTATCCCTTGTTGTTTGAGGATAGAGGTACATTTTTATAGTCATTTACTATTACATGACTGTAGCATATGCATGGGCTTGCATGTATGTGTGTGTGTGAATTTCGGGGACGAAATTCTTTTAAGGGGGGAAGAATGTGAAACCCGGGTAAATTTGAATTTTTTGTGAATAAGGGCAAAATGGTCATTTGCCATCCTAATGCTTATTTGAAATAATCATACTCTAGACCTCGGATGAGGAAACAGAGTTCGCCGTTGGATTCGTATCGCGGAATCTAGTCACCCTGTCAAATTTCGTCGAATTCTAAGATAGTCAAATTTTTGCACGTCGTTCGAGGCGACTGCGTGGCGAATGACATTTTAAAGGTCCCCAATAATGGATTTTATAAATTTTCCTTAAAATTAAGTTAAAGTTCAAATAAAATTAATTTGAACTTAATCCGAGGTATAATGAATCGTTTCGGGACGAAAAACGGACCCAAAAGTCAAAAATATGCGGTGCGATGTGGACTGCACATTTTTGCCTATAAATATCCTCTAAAATCAGCTTTTTGGAGAAAGAAATATCTCCTCCTTGACTGTAAGCAGCCGGCCAAGACCAAAGAGAAAAAAAAAAAAAATTCTTCAACCTTCCCGCCCCGATTCCGGGAGTTCCGTCGGTCGGAATCCGTCGATCCAAGAGGCAAAGTTCATCTCCTCGACGAGTGCTACGCGTACGTACCAAAAACAAGAGATTTCACCGAAGATTCAAAAGTGAAGATTTGGGAAATCAAGAGTTCTTGAGTTGTTTTGGTGTTATAGGAGTTTTCTACACTCCTGTTGAGGTAGAGGTTTCCTACTTGGGTTGATTCTTAGTCTAGAATGCTTCTAGGAAATGCTTGGGTTATGTATGCATATATATATGATCTACACATATGTCTATGGTTATGGAAGTGGAAGAGTGAGCATAGAAATGACTTAGGCTAGCTTCTAGCTTGATTTCGATATATTGAAGTTACATGTGATTGTTCTTGTAAGTTAGGGAAATTTGAGGCATGCTATGTGATTTATAAGTTGTGCCTTGAAGGTGTTTGATAAAATGTCTTGCGTGATTTAAATGGTTGTTTGATGCCATTGGAATAACATGTTTGAATATGTTGTTGATATGTTGAGCATGATGAATTATGAAATTTATATGCATGTGATATAAAGTTTCATGGAATATGATGATATATGGTTTGTATTGCTCATATGGCATCAATTGCATATTGGGCATGGTCATGACATCACATTCATGGGTGTAAGTCATGGGTGTGAGTGTGTGTGTGTGTGCATGGTTAATCAAATGCCACTCTTGGTATTTGACAAGGGACTCGGAAGGAAGGGATCGAAGATCCCGTTGAGTCGCATAATTGCATGAGAGATAAATTGGGTCGGGGTTAGCAAGAAGGGCTAGAATATCCCTCGGGTGAAAGACTCGTTGATAGGATTCGCACTCCGTTGGTGTAAAAGGCCATAAAGTGTGTCGGTATACGCGGAACCGTGGGTTGAAGTCCTGAAATTCCGTGTCGGTTGGGTGCCATTGGTGTAAGTCCATGAATGCCCACCCCAAGAAATACCCTAGTTTTGTAAAATGTCATTGATGTGTAACATAAATGACGGATTCACACATTGGCACTTGGGTGTGTTGGGGAGCCGGGAAGGGCTCGGATTTAGTGCATGAATGAGTCTCACCTCGTTGCATGACATGTCATAAGAAATTCCATATCTGAGTTGCATAAACATGATTAGAATTGTTGTGGATAATTGAGTATTGCATATGAGCTAGGTGGGGAGTAGCCTCTGTAGGGAATTTTCTACTGAGCGAGGCTCACCCTATACGGGAAACAATTTCAGGTGTGGGGTTTGCACCAGCGGATGGCTCCCATGTAGAGCATCAAGGGTGAAGGAGGCCGACCTGTGGTCTTAGTGCATGATTTTGTAAACCTTTTGATTAACATGGTTTTGACTTGTAAAATTTTCATGAATAAATGTAATAGAACTTATATGGGCTATTGTTAAACTAACATTGCATGTGTTTGATACAAGTATTGATAAATGGACCCGGTGCAGTCAAGTTTTACTTATAAATGGACCCTGTGTGGTCATTGTGTTATATTGGGCCTCGGATGGGTCATGTTAATGTATACTGCACAGGTTGTGTTTTGGGTAGAGCTCCCCGTACAAAGGAGACTCTGCCCGAATTTCGTTAAAATTAAGGACCCCGGTAAATGGGGCATGACGGTGTGATATCGAGTTACTCGGTATCCACGAGTATTCCGCGGGTTGATGGATAATTAATGGACCCCCGGATTTTGGGGTGTCACAAATCTCATTAATTTTGTCTTGATTAGCACTTGTTAGATTATATTATTAGCATTATCCTTGAAATTATTTTATGTAGGATTATTACAGATGAATAATTTCTGGAAAATGATCTTAGGCCATTTTTCATTATCTTTGAGCCTTGACCATTTCTTTTACAAAATTATATTCTTAGTCAACCATGATTGAGTCTAAAAGAGTATAAATTATTTTCATGAAACCCGAAAAATACCTGAGCCACATGAAAATAAATTAAACCTACCTTTTGCTATCTAATTTTCTTACATCCTCTTTTAAATCAAGTATGATACAGAAAAACAAAACAGTGAAAAGAAAAGAAAAGAGTATTTGCTATTCAAAGAAAAGAAAAACAGAAAGAAAATAGCCAAGAAAGTGAAAAATGGAAAAATAAAAAGGATGAATATGCAAAGTCTTAGAAAGCTAAAAAGAGGTGTGCCACAATACAAAGAAATGGTAGCTTTTGAATCCCATAGACGTCATTTCTTAAACCCTAAACCAATAACCACATTACAACCCAAAAAAAAAGTCATTTTTGATTCCAGAAATTATGTATCTATATTAATCCTATCTATCTATCCATAACAGGAGAATGTTAATAATATGTCTAATATAGTGTTGATATCCAGTCATGAGATTATGTCAAATTTCAATTTTATTCAAATATCCGTTCTTCAGATATATTATATGTGATATTATTTGCTTTGTTAACAATATTTTAATCACATGTAACAAATTGAGAGAATAGTTACTATAACATATGTGTATTCTTTGTTGAGGGTATTTCAGGAAAGGATTGACATCAAGACTACCATGAAAGATGGTAATATTTTTTAAGTAATTTCTGTTATAAAAGAAATCAGTACACACACACACACAAGTTTTTATAAAAATATATACAACTAACGTGTGTTACTCTTGCAGTGATCAGAAAAAGGAAGTATTGTAACAATACACAGGAATACTGATTTAATTTTAATTGTGAAAAATATGAGTTATAAACTCCTAACTACTGAAGTTTGTAGGCAGCTTCACTGAAAACTTTCATGAGATAAAACTCGTCCCCTAGGGATCACCTAGGGGTTTAACGGTTTGTTGCATATGCTAAATGCAATCGTGAAAAAATCTACGAAAATGATTTTACTTTTGTTATGTTATTTTTATTGTGTGAAATAATTTTTATAATTTGTGTTTACTTGGGACTAGTAAAGATTAAGTTGGGGGGTGTGATTAACCCTAATTAGTGTGTAAATTAAAATGATTAAGTAATCAACTTTGTAAGATAAAATAATTAAACATTATGAATTAGGGTCTGTGCGTAAATTAAAGTTTTAAATACTTTATATTTGAATTTCAGGGTCTAATACAGAAATACAAGAGAATATGAGGTAAACTTGCAAAGCTAGAAACAACGAAGGACCAAAGTGTAAAAGCGACACATGGAAGCTCCAGAATGCAACACATGCCCCTGCTGCAAGACACCATGAACACCAAGAACGTGACACATGGCCCTACTGCAAGGCATCACCATCCGGATGGTTATGGGGGGTCCGGACGGCCAGGCTAGGTGGATTGGCTTGATCCTCCACCTCGTGCTTCCTTATTTGCCTTTAAATAGGGGGCACCTCCTTCCTTTCTACAAGGCCGGCCACCCAAGAGAAAAAGAGAGAAAGAAAGAAAGAAAGAAAGAGTGAAAGAGAAAGTTATAGCCGGTCTGTTCTACACCGATATTCTGTATTTCTACATTTCTATTTAGTCTTTCTATTCGAATAGTTGAACTACCGCCACTTTGTTGTTTTGATTAATAATAAGAGTGGTTGTGTTTCAAGTGTTCCTTGTGAAAGAAGTTTTAGAGTTTATGTTTTCATTTTAGTTATAATGACGAATAACCGCACTCCTTGCTTGTCAGTAGCGATGGGGTGTGAGTAGTCGTTTATACCCTTCGGTGAAGGGTAAACATATGTATATTATCGGTTAGATTATGGAAATACTGATGTTTTATATTTATCTATATATGTACTATACGCTTCATGCATGATACAATGATGCACGTAGTTTCGGTGCTGTGCCTGAATTATGTCATCGGTGCATCATCAACCTGCCAGTTAAACAACCACGGTGTTCCTACCGGTATGGCTAGTCCTCCACCGAAACGCTGAGGATGTTCTACTGATGCATGATACAAAACCTAAATGATCATCATGAATGGATTGTCCTTCTGGGTTATTTGGGTTGTTTAATTACTATATATAACTGCATTGCCAGTCTAACAACCATGGTGTTCCTACCGGTATGGCTTGTCCTCCACCGGAACGTTGATGATGTTTAACTGGTATATATATATCACAGATGACCTATTGAGTAATTCAAGTGTTCCTCATGAATGGCTTGGCCTACTGGTTTACTTGGATTAGTTAATTGGCACATCTATAACCAGCTAACCTTAGAAGTTGTTGTGTTATGACTAATACCACCAACTAACCTAAGAATTTGCTGAGTTATGGTTTATTATGTACACACTTATTAATAAAAGATCAATTGAATAATTCAAGTATTCCTCATGAATGGCTTGTCCTTCTGGTGTGCTTGGATTAATCAATTGTCATGAATATAACCAGCTAACCTAAGAAGTTGCTGTGTTATGACTAATACCACCAGCTAACCTAAGAAGTTGATGTGTGATGGTTTATATACATCAAACCTACCGGTTGACTTGCCAGTAACATGGAAGTTAATTGCTGTAAGGTAGCATTTCCAATATTTAACCGATATAAAGCATATGAGATCCTCTAAACTAAAGGGTATCTTTTATATTATTGTCATCTCCGCATTTAAACTTAATTAAACTAGTTATCAATCTAAGCTCACATCACAAGCTATTAAATATTATACTGTTTTAAACAATAACTTTAATGTTCTTTTTATTTTATTTTTATTTTAAATTCTAAGTTACTCAAACTCTTCGTGTGATCGATACTTGGACATAAACCGAGAAAACTACAATTCGACCACTTATACTTGGGTGTATAATATTATTCAGATCACAAAAAAAAGTGCAAATTAGGTCAATGACAAAACCTACCGGTATGTTTTTTTCCAGTAGGCAAAACCTACCGGTAGGTTTTGGTTTCCTTCTACCGGTAGGTTGTAAGGGGGGTGCTAGCTCAGAACTAGTTTTTGTAAATTTGTCATTACCTTTGATCCCACCGTCCGAGTGAGCTGAAATTTTGACACAAGATAGAGGACATCCAGATCTACAACTTTAATGTTTTGAACTTTTTCAGATTCGAAGTGGATCATGGTAAAAAATGGGTAAAACCGAAGTACTGCTACCAAATGGTGCGGGTGCCGGTACCAAAAGTCCGGTAGGCTTAGATACTAGTACCTATGATACCAAGTACCACTACCTCCTTGATTTCTTTCACTTTAAAGCCTCCTAATCCTCATTTAATGTTTCCATCTCTTCACCACTCATCCACACTTAGTTGCAAGGTTCCGAAAGCCATCATTTACCCTATGATTACCTGCAACATCAAAATTTCAACATTATTCATAAATTCGAGTAACTCTAAGTAATTAAATGAAAAGTTGAGTTAAAATGCATGTAACGAGGCCATTAAATATGCAATATTACACACTTATCAGTACACAAGCCACCGACTTTCATGGGAGGGGTGGATCCAATGGTGGTCGACCATTGGTTCCAACAAGTAGATAAGATCTTAGAGGCTATGGAGATCATGTATGATGCCACTAAGATAAGGCTAGCTGCATTCCAACTTGAAGGAGAGGCCCATTTATGGTGGGATTAGGCAAAAGGCTTCGAAAAACCTAGAGGCAATGACATGGGGAGAGTTTTGGGAGCTCTTCATGGGCAAGTATTTTTCGTCGGCTGTTCGACAAGCAAAATCCCGAGAATTCTTGGATTTAAAACAAGAGACTATGATAGTGATGGAATACGTTGCTAAGTTCACTGAGTTATCTTATTTTACCAATGATTATATAGCCACAGACTTGGCCAAAGTGAGGAGGTTTGAGGATGGTTTGAAGTTGTCCATCCAGGGGAAGATTGTGGGCCACCTCCTACAAGATTTGGACTCGATGGTCGAAACAGCTATGACCATTGAGAGAGAGGTGGAAGATGCAAGGGGCATCTGGGAGACAGGTGCTAAGGAAAAAAAGAATGAGGTTCAATCCTCTTCTTCTAGTTCTGGGTAGAAGCAAAAGACTTCTACCCCACAAGGGTATCAAAGACAGGGCCGCGGCTATCAAGGTCAAGGCCAATGTCAATCCTCCCAAGGTAGGAGAAACTTTAGGACTTCCTACCAGGTAGGCCAAAGGGCTTGTTTTATATGCCACCAGCCGGGTCACATGAAGCGAGATTGTCCTCAGAGGCAGGGATCACAGAGCTATGAGACATCTCACTTTCAGTCATCGGTAGGGCATCCACAGACTTATTTCATTCCTACCTACCCCACCATGGGCTAGGGAAACCAGTTTTAGTTCCAGGGTGCTACACATGCCCCTACTACTTAATGAGTGGGGACTCCGCAAGCAGGACAGATGGGACAGGGTATGGGCCAAGGCCGAGGACAGAGCTTACATGCCGGGACTTCAGGGACCCAAGGGGAGTCTAGACCATCACTACTCAGATTAAGTTGGTGGATTAGTTGGTGATTTAGAGTACATTCTTACTCTCTCGCTTATGGACAAAGGTATTATTTGACTCTGGTGCATCACATTCATTTATTTATGCATCATGTATAAAGGATTTGAGCTTAGAGGTTGAGACCTTGGAAGAGCCATTGCATGTGAGTTCTCCCCCATGAGCTAGGTGATGAGCACAAAATATTGTATATTTGAAGGCCTCATTACATTCATTTTAACTCAACTTTTGCATATAAGTACTTAGTGTTAGCCAATTTTATGAATAATGTTGAATTTTCAATGTTGCAAGTTTTTATAGCTTAAATGATTGATTTTAGGACCTTGATGGATGTGTGGTGAGGGCATGGACACATTACATGAAGATTTGGAGGCTTAAAAGTGAAGAAATCAAGGAGGTATTGGTGTTTGGGAACAAAAGCACCAGCAACCACACCATCTGGAAACATAGCCTCTGTATTCCTCCATTTTGACCATGATCAGGATCTAATCTAAAAAAGTGCAAAACATAAAAGTTGTAGATCTGGATGTCTTCTGTATTGTGGAAAAATTTCAGCTCAATCCAACGGCTGGATCAAAAGTATGACGATTCTACGAAAAGTGGTCCAGCGCAGAAAACAGTACCGGTACACAGTACCGGTATGGTACCGTTCCAGAACTGCGTACCGGTACTTCGAACTCCAGAAGGTTTAGAGTACCGGTACATAGTACCGGTACGCTCCCAGAACAGCCCAGAACACATGCAAACTCTTCTCCACTTGCTTGGGAGTCCCACCATTGATTCTCCCACTTGTTCCCCATCATTCTCTTACACATCTACATGCCTCCCTTACACAAGATGAGGACTTTGAAGGCTTGGGAATTAATGGAAGAGAGAGAGAAGGGGGCTGCTCAGTGAGTTGCAGGCTAGCTCTTCCTTAGCCTGTCAAGAGCCATCATTCAGCCTCCCATTGATGGGAGGCTTGCACACAGCTAGGGGGGACCACCATGCACAAAAATTGAAGGCTAACTCTCCATTATATTCAGCATTTACACATTATATTGGTGTGGCTACCTAAGCTTAGAAAATCCAAGGAAGAAGATGATGAATAGTAGATAGAAAAGCTTAGTTTAAGATTTTTCTTCTTTGAAATGGCTAACTCTTCATTTTCATTCTTTGAAATGGGTATTAAATATTTTTCTTCTTAGTTTAAGATTTCTTGCATTAATTTAAGTTTCATGCTCCATTTCAATTATGTCTCTTTACATTATGCATTTCTTTCTTGCTTTCATGAGTAGCTAGATTTTTAGTTGGCTAATTCAAGGGAGACCTCCTCTTGGGTTTTCCAATTCAACTCATTTTCTTTCCTCTCTCGGTGTACGATGGTTCGGTTTGACTAGGTTGAGGGTGGATAAGTTGGTGAGTCTTTGATATTCCGTAGGCCTAGTCACGGTTTATGCTTAGATAGTGACCCATCTTATCCTTAGCTTCCCACGAATCAATCGTTCATCTATAAACCCTCGGAGGAAGGTTTCGAGTTGATTGGGCATTCCCATTGGAGTGAACCTTTTGGATTAGCCAACACTTGTTTTTATTTTATTTTCATTCATAAACTTCAAACACCAAAACTCAAACAAAAGATTTTACACTTTTCGTTTTTGACAAAATCACCTTCACACACTTGAACTTTCCTTCCCTGAGGAGACGACCTTGGAATACCGCCAAGTAAAACACGACACGCGAAAGACTCCTTGCGATTGGGGAGCACTTTTGTTCACATTTCATTTACATTTTCATTCATTCCATCCTCCATTCCGTTGCCCTATCTCTTGCATCATTCCGAGGGAGAGTGACACTCCCTTAGTCCTATAAGTCATACACACATTGAGGGATGATGTTAAGAGGTTAGGGAATACAATGTTTCCAATCAATCATTTTTGGCGCCGTTGCCGGGGAAGGTTAAGCGTCGAGTTCGGAGGTGATTTTGGACGGCATGGTAAGTCTCGTGATTTTCATCACGGGCCAAGGTATGTCGTCTCTTTTGTATATATTTTGTTTTAGTTTGTGTTTTATATAATGTCTTATAATTATTATGAAAATGTATCAAATGCCCCATATTATGAAAATGTGTGCGGGATTTGTGATGACTATGGGCTCATCTCTTGTGTGTGCCCAATAAATTATCCGGTTCAAGACTTTGCATGCGAAGGTTCAAATTCATTTTTGGCCTCCGAAAATTTTTACCCCAACCATTATGATACACCGAGTTATTCGAGTTATGGTTGGGAGAATGAACCTCATGATTTTTCATCCAATCTCACACCACCAAATGAATTTTGGCATTATCCAACATATGAGGACTCAACTGAACAAGAATTGGAAAATACGTTTTACGAGTTTATGCAAAGCCAAATGGAATGGAATGCCCAAATAACCCAACAACTTGATACATTGACTAATGCTATAATTGCTATGCATGAAGAACAACATCTTGAGCATAGTCAATGTATTGAGGTTGATCATCCCAATGGAATGCATATTGATGTTGAATCTCCCACCACTCTTGATTGTGAAAAAATTGATAAAGTTATTATCTCACAAGAGGCTAATGAGCCCAAGGTCATTTTTCCATTTAAGAGTAGTGTTGAGATTCACATTTCTCAACTTGGGGAGGGCATTGCAATGGAGTTAAGTGTAGAAAGTTTTCAAGACAAATTTTATACTCCATTGTTGGAATTGCATAAACTTGCCTACACTTCTATTTGGTTGAGATTTTTGACTTCTTATCCTTTGTATTGTTGGATAGATGGATTAGTAAGGGCATTTATACAACAAAAAATTGTTAAAACCAAAAAAATCAATGGGCGCAAGCTCATATCCGAATTGAAGCCGGATTGACATGAGCCTATTTTGTTTTCATGTACATAGTAGTTAGATTTCTTTTATTGTTATAGTTTTATTTTCATAAATGTTGTAGTGTAGATTTTAGCATGAAGGTTGTTTACCTCTTCCTAATTTGGACTCATTTCACTTTGACCATCATTGTATCAAATCTTATTGGGTATCATGTTCTAGTCTAAGTTGGGGGGTGTAAACAAGCTTTTTGTGTTTTATTTTTTTCGTTAATGTACATATATATATGAAAAGAAAAAAAAAAAAAAGGTGTATCTCATTTCCCATGTTACTTTCATTTTTCTCATTGCATGATTCCTTGTGCATTGAGGACAACGCATGGTTCAAGTTGGGGGGTGAGGTGCACCATTTACATTTTCCACCACTTTTTGTATAGAATAATGGAAAATGTGAAAATTTTAAAAAATTTTGGTTCCAATATTGAACTATATTCCCCTATCCTAATGGTTATGGGATTTGTGATTACTTGATCTTCATTTTGAACTTTGAATACATGAGCACATTATAGAAGTTTATCCTATTGTTAAGAGTATCACATACTTGTTTGCTTTTGAACTCAACCATAAGTGCACCATGAACTTGTAATTTTTGCAATTTACGGATTGAGTTCACATTTGAGTGCTTGACATGAATAGTGGAGATGAGTAAGAACCCATGTGAGCTTTAATGCCAATCCTTGTTTGGAGGGAACTTACATTACTCAAGGAACAATTTTTCAAATTCCAAATTTGTTCAATAATCTCATTATGCTTGTTTTGGTTAGGTGCTTTTGGGTAGTTGATTGATTTTGTCTTGAAACGCAAAATGCTCCTCCTATGCTTATCTAGAGATGATCTTAGGCCATATTTGAAATGCTTTGATTCTTTGCCTTTTTCTTGTGAAACATTATCTCTAGTGCCATGATTGAGCCTTAATTGAATTCGTTTCTATGCCACACATGTAACCAAGCCATTGAAAAATGATAAATATCTATCTTACATTGGTTGTTCCTAGTGCTAAGTATGAGTGATGATAAAAGAGAAGGAAGTATGGCGGAAACTCAACAAAAGGGATGAATGATGTTGAAACTCAAAAGACTTGAATGAAAAAAAAAAAGATTGAAAATCCAAGAAAAGGAGAAAAAAAAGGGTGAGAAGAAGAAAAGAACGAAAAAAGAAAAGGAAAATGTTAAGGAAAAGAAAGAAAAGAAACAAAGAGTGTGGTGATGATGTTAGCCTAGAAATCCCATAAAAAATGAGATCTTTTTGAAATAAAGGTCATTCACTCGGAACAACCCTCTTTGTTATCCTATATCCTTCGTTTCCCTTGCCTCAATATCACCCCAAGGCCCCATTAGAACCCTTGAAAGTCCTAAATGATCTAGAGAAGCATGGGGATGCATACTTTTAAAAGAACAAGAGAAGTTGATTTTGCTATCTAATGCCCTAGCATTCCTTTCATGAGATTATGCCAAGGTTGTTTCATTTTTTATGCATGAACTTCATTTTTGGATTATATGTGAGCTTATTTCGTTTTGAGCACAAGATTCCATCTCACATATACACATGAAGAGCATGCCAAGATAACTAGAGTGTGATTCATTATGAGAGACACCCTTGGTGAGTTTGCATCGAAGCTTAATTTGGATAGCCAAAGTGAATGTGAACTCCATTGTGTAAATGTTTAAATTACATGTTCATTTCACACACACACGAGTTTGAAAATGAATGTGTATGTGGATACTCTAGAATATCATTTAAGGCTATGATGTGCCTCATGTGTGATTAGTTCGGGTGTGTTGAGCAAGCTTTTTTGACATCCCAGTGCTAATTAAGATAAGGGAATATGCTTTAATATTGGATACTAAGAAAAGAAGTTTGTAGGTACCTTCACTGAAAACCTTCACGAGACAAAACTCGTCCACTAGGGATCACCTAGGGGTTTAAAGGCTTGTTGCATGTGCTAAATGCAATTGCGGAATTAGTATATGTTTTATTTTGTTTGCATGCTTTTTAACATTTTGTTTGCTAGGGACTAGCAAAACTTAAGTTGGGGGGTGTGATGAGCACAAAATATTGTACATTTGAAGGCCTCATTACATTCATTTTAACTTAACTTTTGCATATAAGTACTTAGTGTTAGCCAATTTTATGAATAATGTTGAGTTTTCAATGTTGCAAGTTTTTATAGCTTAAATGATTGATTTTAGGATCTTGCAACTATGATGGATGTGTGGTGAGGGCATGGACACATTACATGAAGATTTGGAGGCTTAAAAGTGAAGAAATCAAGGAGGTATTGGTGTTTGGGAACAAAAGCACCAGCAACCACACCATCTGGAAACAGAGCCTCGGTTTTCCTCCATTTTGACCATGATCAGCATCTAATCTGACAAAGTTCAAAACATAAAAGTTGTAGATCTGGATGTCTGCTATATTGTGTCAACATTTCAGCTCAATCCAACGACTGGATCAAAAGTTATGACGATTCTACGAAAAGTGGTTCAGAGCAGAAAATAGTACCGGTACACAGTACCGGTATGGTACCGTTCCGGAACTACGTACCGGTACTTCGAACTCCAGAAGGTTTAGAGTACCAGTACATAGTACCAGTACACTCCCAGAACAGCCCAGAACACCTGCAAACTCTTCTCCACTTGCTTGTGGGTCCCACCATTGATTCTCCCACTTGTTCCCCATCATTCTCTTACACATCTACATGCCTCCCTTACAAAAGATGAGGACTTTGAAGGCTTGGGAATTAATGGAAGAGAGAGAGAAAGGGGCTGCTTAGTGAGTTGTAGGCTAGCTCTTCCTTAGCCTGTCAAGAGCCATCATTCAGCCTCCCATTGATGGGAGGCCTGCACACAGCTAGGGGGGACCACCATGCATGAAAATTGAAGGCTAACTCTCCATTATATTTAGCATTTACACATTGTATTGGTGTGGCTACCTAAGCTTAGAAAATCCAAGGAAGAAGATGATGAATAGTAGATAGAAAAGCTTAGATTTTTCCATTCTCTTCTCCATTTCAATTGTTGTAAGCTTTAATTTCTTGTAATCCTTAACTCTTGCACTTTAATCTCATCTATGTCAAGTATATTTAAAGTTTAGTTACATGTTCTACATTTCACCATTGTTGTTTAAGCTTTCTTCATTTTCATGCTTTGAAATGGGTATTAAATATTTTTCTTCTTAGTTTAAGATTTCTTGCATTAATTTAAGTTTCATGCTCCATTTCAATTATGTCTCTTTACATTATGCATTTCTTTCTTGTTTTCATGTGTAGCTAGATTTTTAGTTGGCTAATTCAAGGGAGACCTCCTCTTGGGTTTTCCAATTCAACTCATTTTCTTTCCTCTCTCGGTGTACGATAGTTCGATTTGATTGGGTTGAGGGTGGATAAGTTGGTGAGTCTTTGATATTCCGTAGGCCTAGTCACGGTTTATGCTTAGATAGTGACCCATCTTATCCCTAGCTTCCCACGAATCAATCGTTCATCTATAAACCCTCGGAGGAAGGTTTCGAGTTGATTGGGCATTCCCATTGGAGTGAACCATTTGGATTAGCCAACACTTGTTTTTATTGTATTTTCATTCATAAACTTCAAACACCAAAACTCAAACAAAAGATTTTACACTTTTCGTTTTTGACAAAATCACCTTCACACACTTGAACTTTCCTTCCCTGAGGAGACGACCTTGGAATACCACCAAGTAAAACACGACACGCGAAAGACTCCTTGCGATTGGGGAGCACTTTTGTTCACATTTCATTTACATTTTCATTCATTCCATCCTCTATTCCGTTGCCCTATCTCTTGCATCATTCAGAGGGAGAGTGACACTCCCTTAGTCCTATAAGCCATACACACATTGAGGGATGATGTTAAGAGGTTAGGGAATACAACGTTTTCAATCAATCACTAGGGTATGCATTGATCATATATGTCGGGAGTGTGAGCTAGAGATCACAAGGATTCTACTCACCGTGGACCTTAGGGTCATGGATATGTCAAAGTTTGATGTCATCCTCAAGATGGATTGGTTGACGGCACACCGATTCGTCATCGATTGTATAGAAATTTGGACCAAGGTTCCTACTTTCAGAAATGGCATAGAAATTTGCTAAACCAATTTTGCATGAATTGGGTTTGTGAAATTTGCTTGTTTGGTAAATTCATGAGAAATGTGATAAATTGGGCAGATTGTGTGTTACATGAATGTGTGCCCTTTGGGTGTTTGATAAAATGGCTATGTTAATGTAGCATATTTGTTTCATTGAAATTGTTGTAACATACTTGGTTAGAATATGGATTGTAATTATATGCCTTTGATATAATTAACAATTTGGGAATGTGATGATGTTGAAATGTAATTATATGTTTCATGATATAAGTTACATTGAGGAATTAGAATTGTTCATATTGTGCTCATGACATGTTAAACATGATGTTGTAATTGCATTTGAAATCTTGGTTGCATAATGATATGAAATGCAATTGTACATTACATTGCATATGCATGGGAAGCATCACATTTGTGGGTATGTGACAAGTTTTGTCTCTTTTTGAAATCTAACTCCATGTACTCCAATTTTGAAAGTAATTAATGAAATGCCACAGTTTTTGTTCCATCTTGCCCAAGTTCATTTCGTTAATTGCATTGTGATTTTTGTATTTTGAATGCTTGGTAAATTACTTGTGTAAATGGATTATTATAGGTTCGTACCAGTTGATTGAAAGTAAACTTTGCTAGGGACTAGCAAAGCTCAAGTAGGGGGGTGTGATTAGCACAAAATATTGCATACCCTAAGTACATTTCCACCCTTTTTATGCTTGCTTTTGCAGTAAAAACGAGTGGAATTGCAATGTTTCGAACTATTGACAGAGTTTCGGTATGTTTGCAGGTAAAAGGGCTTAAACCTAGCATGGTGCTTAAGGTCAATGGAGTTAAGGGGAAGGCTTGACGATGGCTTGTGTGACGCCCCAAATCCGGGGGTCCTTTATTAACCGTTGACAACCCATCAACCCGCGGAAATACCCGTGGATGTCGCTTAACCCGATACCGCGGCACCACATTCCCTTTACCGGGATAAAAGAAAATACAAGTCCAATTTCCTTCGGTTGGTTGACCTATCCGAGATCCAATATACCACCATTGGCATCCCCTTGTTATCCATTTGTAACATTAGAAGGGAGGAAAACATAGTCCAAAGACTTGGCAAAAGAAATAGAAAATAAAAAAAAAATTTGAAGTTTGGTACGCATACCGGTACGCTACGCCCTCTGGACCTAATCGTACCGGTACGCGTACCGGTACGCTAAGCCCTCTGGACCCAACCGTACCGGTACGCCTGGCCCAGAATTCCCCTTTTTACCTGTTTTTCGTTTCCAAGCCATTCCAAACCTCCCAAAACTCATCCAACACATGTTTAATGAGATTTTCCATATAATACACAACTTATACAAGTTCCATTACAATTAATTCCATAATTTACACATCAAAATGGAATTTATACAAAAGTTTTACAAAAACTCGAACTAAGGCCACAAGCCGGCCCCCTTCATGCTTGATGCTCTCCAAGTGAGCCATCCGCCGGTGCAAACCCCACACCTGAAATGTTTCCCGTATAGGGTGAGCCAACGCCCAGTAGAGTAAATCCTACGAAGGCTACTCCCCCCCCTAGATGCTCATGCTCATGCAACATTCATTTGCAACATATAAACAATCATTGCAATGTTAGAAAGTTACCATGCTATGCTATGTCATGCCATGATATGAGATGGAACTCACTCATGCACCTTATCCCGAGTCTTCCCCGACTCACAGAACACAATGCAAAAGCCAATGTGTATGAACCCGTCTATTGACGGAAAACCCTTCCAATGATCGTTTGAATTAAAAATTATGTCTTTATAAACATCAAATCATCGTTGGAGACTACCCATTGAATGGGTGTTTTTATACAACAAAATCTTGTGTCTTCCTGGGCAACGGATTTTGGAATTTCACCGCCGGCTCCGTGGGCATGCCACTTTTCTGGAATTTCACCACCGGCAAAGTGATTGAACCTAGTGGTTCCGGGTTTTTCACCTGAGGGAGTGTCTAGCCCTACTTGCTTTACCCGACACAAGTTTTCCTTATGCAATGCAACCGTGCAACTCAGTCGGATCTTCGATCCCGACTTTCCCGAGCTCACATACCAATCACCAAGATTTGGTGTTTAATCCACAACACATGCACCCACCCACACCCATGTGTATTACCCATGAATGTGATGCAAACTCACACACACACTCATGTCTTATGACCATGGATATGATGTACCCATGAGAATGCAATGTAATGTACCAATTGCACTCTAACTACCTGTTTGATACGTATGAGTGTCATATGAACAATGTCAAGATAAATCTACATATTCATGGTACTTCATATCATAAGCATATAAATACCATAATTTAACACATTGTCAATATATAGCAAGCATGCATATATCAACATTTCATCCACCACATTTTCAAACATGTTATCACATGAGCATGCAATTAACATAGCAAACTCATCAATACATCATTTTCACCAAGGCATTTAATAAACACCTTCAAAACACCCAAAACATGTAATCATATAATATACTCAAATTTCCCCAAGTTACAAGAACAATCACATGTAACTTCCATATACAAAGACAAGCTAGTATTTGATTTAGTTCGTTTCTAGACTTGTTTCCTCATTTCCACATCAATATATATATATATATATATAACATAGGTCCACATATACATATATCAATCCCTTAGACTATCAACATCTAAGGACAAGAATAATCCAAGGTAGGAAAAATCCTACCTCTTGAAGCGTAAATCTCCCGAATGAAACTTCAAAAACACTTCCCAAGCCCAAGACTTGATTTCCCCCAAATCTCCTCCTTTGGATCTTCGGTGAAATCCCTTGTTCTTGGTATGGTTGCGTAGCCCTCGTCGAGAGGATCGACTTTAACTCTTGGCTCGACGGATTCCGAGCGACGGAAGTCCGGGAATCGACGGAGAAAGCTTGAAGAAAATCAATTTCCTCTCTTTTCTCTCTTCTCTCTCTCTTGGCCGGCCAAACAAGAACACAAGGGGAAAGAAAATCTGATTTTCTAGATATTTACCCCCATTTATAGTTTTAAATACTCGGCCCACGTCGCGCCACGTGTCCCTCGCTTAATCGGGTCCGATTTAGTCCCGAAACGATTCGTTTGATCTCAGTTTAAGTTCAAATTAATTTTATTTGAACTTTAACTTAATTTTAAGGAAATTTTATAAAACTTATTTATGGGGACGTTCGTAAGGTGAATCGCCACGCAGTCGCCTCGAACGACGTGCAAAGTCCGACTACTTCGAAATTCGACGAAATTTGACAAGGTGACTAAATTTCGCGATACGAATTCAACAGTGAACTCTGTTTCCTCATCCGAGGTCTAGAACATGAGTATTTTAAATACGCATTATAGTGACAAATTACTATTTTGCCCTTTTTGGAAAAAAAATTCAAATTTCCCGGGTTTTACAGCTTGGGAGGTGAAAGAACCAAGGATTTAACAAAACAAGTTAAAACCTACCGGTAGGTTTGTCATAAAACTGCCGGTAGGTTTTGGCTACTGGAGTGCTTTCTACCCAAAAACTACCAGTAGTTTTTACTCACTGGAGTAAAACCTACTGGTAGGTTTGTAAACCCACACATCCGTATCTTGACATAGTAATATAATTATGTTTTGAAATACTAATATATGTGATGATGTATGCATGAGCTATGTAGATTTTAAGAGTAGAAATAAAAATGTTAGGCGAGGTGATAGGGTATGTATTGGAAGCTAGGAAGTATTCCGGATTGAAAGCACACTTTAGAGAAAATTTGGGTAGAAGAATTTTAGACCCTGCCTTAGTGTTTGGATCATAACTTTTTATCTTGATGTCCATTTGATCTGAAATTTTGATAGTAGATATTAGACTTCTAGGGCTACAAAAATGTATTTCCCGAAAAATTTCCAAATCAATCTCTAAATAGGCCAAAACATCACTGGAAGTTTCAACAAAAACAGGAATTCCGTTCGAACGTGAAATGACGTTCGAACGTGAATCGACGTTCGAACGTGAATAAACGTTTGAACGAAAGTGCGTTCTAGTACTCTTGTCTGATGGAACAACAAAAGTACTGGGAGCCACGACCGTTCGAACGCCAATGACGTTCGAACGTGAGTTACGAATCTGGGTTTCAGAAATTGCGCACAAGAGACCGTTTCTCATCCTATAAATACATAAGGACGCCTCTCTTTGCATCATTTCAACATTTCTAACCCTAGGAAGACTTAGAGAGGAGGAAAGAAAGGGAAAACACAAGATCAAGGGAGGATTTACACATTGAAGAGGATCAAAACTTCAAGTTTTTCAAGAACACTAAGGGAGAAGAGGTAGGGGTTTTCTTCCATTCTCTTGCATTGAGGCTAGGGCATACATATATATACATTCTTTTGACTCTAAATCTTATATACTTGCTATGAAATTGTTGATTCTTGATATTTATGCAAATATGGTCATGTTTTAAACAATGTTATGGTGGAATCACCATTAAAACTCTTTTCTTGGTCTCAAACCCTAGTTCTCAAGGAAAATGAGTTTTTCTCTTGATTTTTCATTGATTCTTGAATTCAAAAACTTTAGTGCTTGAAATTGAACCACAAAATGATATTTATGAGTATCTCTTGTATATTTTCTCACATTGTCTCTATTGTGCTACTTTATGAGAAATTTGGGAATTTTTGGGAATGACTTGTTGTTTTTGAGAAATTGTGGATAATTGTATTTCTTGTATGGTTGTTTTGATGAACATGAGTGAGAGGTTCCTTGTAAGGATGCTCATGCCAAAGAAACAAGACCTTGAGAGTGAGAGGTTCCTTGTAAGGATGCTCATGCCAAAGAAACAAGACCTTGAGGGTGAGAGGTTCCTTGTAAGGATACTCATGCCAAAGAGAATAATATTATACCATGTGTGGGTAATTGGTTTACTTTTGAGAAATTGTATGGCTCCATGTTGGTAATTGGTTTCACCTCTCCGTTTAATTTTATTGTTGTTCGTAAACTAGAGATCTATTAAAATGTCACGATTTTCCTTCAAAAGTTATCTATATGATATTTGTGAAATGAGGCTGACTTGTTTACATGTTTTCTAAACCTTATTTGAGTTTGAGAGGATGTTGCTACAGAGCTTAGTGCTCACCCCCTACAAATAATATATTTCAGATTATGATTTAGAAGGAGGGCTCGGAGTTGACGAGCAGGTGCCTTGGGAAGCTCAAGCTGATGGGCATGTAGATCCGGAAGGAACTATATAGGATCGTTCTTATTACATTCTAGACGAGGAGATCCCTTTTGAGAATATTGTTCATATTAATATTTTTGTTATTCCGCTGCAAGTTAATAATAAATTTTTGGAATGTAATTGCCATAGTTGGACACATTCTTTTGGATGTAATGACCATGGTTTGGTCTATTCTTTTGGATGATGAATGAAAGTTTCTTTGTTGATGAAATTTATTACTTGCTCTCATGATGTGAATGGTTTTAGATAGTAATGTCGTCCAAGGGGGATTTTGGGGCGTTACAAGGTTTGGCGTTGACCTACCGGTAGCTTTTGCTGAAAACGCCAGATTCTGCATCTCAAGCTCTGCCACTTTGAGGGTCCCACCCATGGGTCTCTCACTTGTTCCTTGACACTCCTTACACACATACATCTCTTCCTTCACCCTTGCTTGGACTTTGGAGGCTTGGACATTAATGAGGAGGAGAGAGAAGAGGAAGACCTGGGGAGTTGTTGGGTAGGCTGTCCTAGCCTGCCCCATGCCATCCAATCAGCCTCCTATGGATGGGAGGAATGTCTCACACCTGGGGGGCTCCATGGATGAATTGGCAAGCTCCATACAGAATTATTGAGTACACATTGCATTGTAGAGAAAGAAGCTCCAAGGAAGAAGACATAGTTAGAGAGAGAAAACTTAGATTTTTTACATTTCTTCCATCCATTTCACTTGTAATCTTTCTTAAGACTCTTGTAAGCTTCATTTAATCTATTCAATGTCATTTATTACAAGTACATTGCAAGTTTAGGTCTATATTTTGGATTTCACCATTGTTGTATTCAAGCTTTTCATCTCAAGTTCTTCAAATGGGTATTAAATGTATTTTTCTGTAGTTTATGTTTTCTTGCATTAATTTAAGTTCATATTTTCATTTCTTTGCAATGTCTCTTCATTTCAATTATGTTCTTGCATTAAATATGAGTAGCTAAGCTTTAAGTTGGCTAATCCAAGGGAGAACTCCTCTTGGGGATGCTAAATTAACTCTTTTTTTTTCCTCCTCGTAGTGTACGTTGATTTGGTTTGACTAGGTTGAGTGTGGACATGGTTGTGAGTTCTTGATACACCGTAGACTTGTCATGGTGTATGCTTGAATCCTCACCTCCATTTTAGTCCCGCGCTTCGTATGAATCAATCAAACATCTAGACACCATTGGAGGAAGGTCTTGAGTTGATTTGGTATTCCCATTGGAATGACTTCTTCGGATTAGCCAACACTTGTTTCCATTACATTTCTATAACCAACCTTCACTCACAAAAAACTCAAACCTCAAAGATTTTTACACTTTTCTTTTTTCACCAAAATCACCTTCAACACGATTCACCTCATTCCCTGAGGAGACGACCTTGGAATATGATTTCCGAGTAAAACACGACATTCGAAAGTCTCCCTGCGCTTGGGGAGCACTTTTGTTCACACACTCACACACATTTCATTCCACCCACACGTTTGCCCCATTTCTCGTATCATTCCGATGGAGAGTGACACTCCTCTACACACAAAAGCCATATACACATTTGAGGGTGATGTGCGGAGATTAGGGCATACGACGAAAAACTATCAAGCACTTAGCTACTCATATTTAATGCAAGAACATAAATGAAATAAAGAGGAATTGTGAAGAAATGAAGATTGGAACTTAAATTAATCTAAGAAAACTTAAACTATGAAGAAATGCATTTAATACCCATTTCAAAAGCTTGAAATGAGGGAACATCCATACAACAATGGTAGAATCTACAAAGTGTAACTAAACTTGCAATGTACTTGAAATAAATAACATTAAAGACAATAAATGAAGCTTACATGAGTATTCAAGACGATTACAAGTAAAAATGGGTAAAGGAAATGCAAAAATCACACTCTCTCACTAAAACTATGTCTTCTTCCTAGAGCTTTTCTCTCTATCTCTCTACAATGCTGAATAATGTGTAATGAATGCTCCATTTTCGTCCATGGAGCTCTCCTCTAGGTGTGTGACAGACCTCCCATCCATAGGAGGCTGGTTGGATGGCATTGGGCAGGCTAGGACAGGCCTAGCCTGCACTTCCCTCGTTTGCCTCTTCTCTCTCTTCCTCATTAATGCTTGAGCCTCCAAAGTCCAAGCATGGCTGTGGGGAGGCATGTAGATGGGTAAGGGATGTCAGGGGACAAGTGGGAGAAGCATAGGTGGGGCCCCTAATTGGCAGAGCTTGAGTTGCAGACCGTCTGGGTATTCTGGGCAAAACCTTCCAGAAGGTCGATGCAAACCTTCCAGAAGGTTTGTGCAGGAACAGTTAAAACAGCAGTCAAGTAAGCAAAACCTTCTGGAAGGTCGATGCAAACCTTCCGGAAGGTTCATTCCAGTAGACAAAACCTTCCTGAAGGTTTTGGTAGTGAATAGGTAGACCAAGTGCAAACCTTCCGGAAGGTTTATGGCCAAACCTTCCGGAATGTTTTCATCCAATTTGCCTTTTTCTTGGTTTCTTCACCTTCCAATCATTCCTTTAAGCTATCCCCTCATCTTCATTGACTTTAAACATTACGATGAAAGCTTAACTCAAGCCATTTACAACTTTTCACCTACTTTCGCACAAAACTTCATTAAAGAGAAGATTAAACGCATTTCTCCCCAAATTCACAACAAAAGCAAGTACAAAATGGCATAACAACATACAATATATGCAATGTTTTGTGCTAATCACATTTCCAGCCCATTACCTACATTCCAACAAATCTTCATTAATTATCAATTTGAAACCATTTCCCCAAATTTTCACCACAAAACATGTTAAATTGGATGCAATAGAGATTCATAATATGCAATATTCTACACTCGTCACATTCCCAAATTAAAAATTACTTGCAGTCTCCGAAGTACCATGGTAAGCAGACATTGCAAATTATTTAGCTATTGGTACACTCAATTCCTACTTTAGTTCTTCTATTAAGAAATTTTTTTTGGATGAAGTATGCAATTTCTTTTTGAATGATCCCTATTTGTTTAAATACTATAAGGATCGGATCATTAGGAAATGTGTGTGTGACGCCCCTAAAATCAAGGGTCCTTTGTCAACCGTTGATCACCCATCAACCCGCGGAAGTACCCGTGATTGTCGCACAACCCGACATCACGCCAATAACATCCCCTTAACCGGGATTATAACCCATTTACATACTTTATCATTTATCAATCCATGGTCCTTTACACCTCAATTCATAGTCATTCATGTCACATATAATCCCTTTGAGCACAAGGAGTCATTGCACAAGAGTTTTGTAAAACATATCAAAATTTGAAGTTTTAACAAAACCTACCGGTATAAGTGTTCAAAAACCTACCGGTAGAAGTTGTGCACTAGAATCCTGTTTTTAGAAAATCTAAGAAAACCTACCGGTAGAAAAGTAACATTCTAACGGTAGATAATGCCTAATGGTCCACATCTACCGGTAGAAGAGCTCAACTTCCTATCGGTAGGTGTGCCCAGTTTTCCCCCATTTCATCCGTTTTCGATTCCAATCCATTCCAACCATGTGCAACACCAACACAAACTCCCATAACATGAAGTTTTACATAAAACATGGTTCATACAAGTCCTATTACAATTATTTACATAGAGTTACATGCCCAAAATCAAATTTTGCAAATGTTTTACAAAATATGTTTTAAAAGCCACAAGTCGACTTTTCTTCATCCTTGAGGCCCCGAATGAGAGCCTTCTTGTGACACCCCAAAAACCAGGGGTCATTTATAAGTCTGTTGATCACCCATCAACCTCCCGTGGATTCCGGTTAACCCGACACCACGGCACCAAATCCCCTTTACCGGGATTTAAAAAAATTATAAAGTCTATATGTTTTTGATTGATTGACCCATCCGAGGTACAATATGCCACCATTGGTACTCTATTATTGTCCATTTATAACATTGGAAGGAAAAAAAATACATAGCCCAAAAGCTTGGCAAAACAATTTAAAAACTTCTAATTTTTGGAAAGCGTACCGGTACGCTGTTGCCACTGGACTATGCCGTACCGGTACGCTATATAGTGTACCGGTACACTATACCTACTGGACCATGCTGTACCGGTACACTGTGCCCAATTTTGCCTGTTTAACCTGTTTTTCATTTCCAATCCATTTCAAACCTTCCTACAATCATCCAACACATGTTTAATGATGTTTTTCACTTAAAACATGATACATATAAGTTCTATTACAATCATTTATAGAAACTTACATGTCAAAAATTAATTTTTCATAATTAGTTTACAAAAACCCAAAGTAAGCCACATATCGGCCTCTCTTCATCCTTGGGGCCCCGAATAAGCGTCATCCACCGGTGTGTATCTCGCACCTGAAATATTTTCCCGTATAGGGTGAGCTACGTTCAATAGAGTATCTCCTACAGAGGATATTCCTCAACCTAGATGCATATGAAATGTTCACATACAACAAATTAAGAGTAACATTCCTTTCGATCAAGAGAATGCAATCCCATGATAGGAATTTCCATGTCATGCTATGAATTGAGATGAAACTCACTCATGCAACTTCAAACCTTGAGTCCTCACCGACTCACACAACACAGTACAATGCACTTGTGAAGCAAATCCATCATTGACGTAAATCCATCCAACAATCGTTTTAAATAAAAATCATGTATTTATAAACCAAATCATTGTTGGATGATACCCATTGAATGAGTATGTTATAAAACAAAATCAAGTGTCTTTGTTGGGTATCGGATTCTCGGAGTCTCACCGCTGGTTCCGTACACCGTTACACTTTTTTGGAATTTCACCGCCGGTAAGTGTATGAACCATGTGGCCGGGTCTTGCACCCGAGGGAGTATCTAGCCCTTCTTGCTATAACCGACACAAGTTTTTCATGCAACCGTGCGACTCAAGGGGATCTTCGATCCAACCTTTCCGAGACCACTTATCAATCACCAAGTATGGTGTTTGATCAACCATGCACACACACACCCACACTCATGACTCATGCCCATGAATGTGATGCCAATTCTATGCCCCAAATTGCAATGCATGCCAAATGAGCAATTTCCACATATCAACATGTATCATGACAATTTATATCATATACATATAATCATCCTTATCCATCACAATGTCAACATATCAAAGAGCATATATCAACACTTTATACTCAACAACAATGTCACAAGCATGTTATTACACAACCTATGTCAATAACACAATTCTTTCACAAGGGCACAATATAAACACATAACATGCCCACATAATCCCAAATTACAAGAAATTACACAAGTAACTTCCACATATCAAATTCAAGCTAGAAATTGGTCTAAGCCCTTCTCTACCCATTTCCTTATTTCCATAACAATAAGCAAGTGATCTATATCCCCTTACACTTATCCATTCCATAGGGACACTCTAGGTTGTAAATAACCAAAGTAGGAGGGAACCCTACCTCTTGGAGCGTGAGATGAAGTGTAGAGAACTTCAAGAACACCTCCCAAGCCCCAAAACTCTTGATTTCCCCAAAGTCTCCTCTTGGATCTTCGGTGAAATCCTTCGTTCTTGATGTGGTTGCGTAGCCCTCGTGGAGGTGATCGACTTTAATTCTTGGTTCGAGTTGGTTCGAGGACGGAGCTCCGTGAATCGCAAGGAGAAGTTTTGAAATCTAACTTTTCTCTTCTCTTCTCTTCTTTCTCTTTTCTATTCCAACGTGTGAGAGGCTGAACAATGGAGATATTTTCTCCAAAAAATCTGATTTTAGTCGATATTTATAGCCTCAAATGTGCGGTCCACATCGCGCCGCATATTTCCTACTTCCGGTTCCGTTTTTCGTCCCGAAACGATTTATTTCATCCCGGTTTAAGTTCAAATTAATTTTATTTGAACTTTAATTCAATTATAAGGAAATTTTATAATTTCTATTTTTGGGGACCCTTGTGAGGTCATTCAACACAATCGTCTTGTAAAACGCGCAAAATCTGACTATCTCGAAATTCGACGAAAATTGACAGGGCAACTAGATTTCGCGAGACGAATACAACGGTGAGGTCCGTTTCGTCATTCGAGCTCTAGAGAAATACATATTTTAAATGCACATTATAGTGGCAAATTACCATTTTATCATTTTTCAGAAAAAATTCAAATTTACCCGGGTTTTACATTCTTCCCCCCCTTAAAAGAATTTCGTCCCCGAAATTCACACACACATATACATTCAACCACATGCATATGCGACAAGTATATCATACTCATATCTACAAAAATGTACCTCCATCCTCGAATAGGAAAGGATAACTGGTATGGATAGTGTCCTCACGCTCTCATGTCGCCTCCTCCACTCCTCAGTGCTGCCACAACACCTTCACTAGCCTCACGGTCTTGCCTCGCAAAACCTTTTCCCGGCTATCCATGATATGTACCGGTCCCTCCTCGAAGGTTCCATCCGCATCAACAACAAGCTCGCCCCAATCCACCACATGAGTCGGATCTAGGGTGTATTTTCGGAGCATGGAGACATAGAACACCGCGTGAACCCCCGATAGATTTGGCGGTAACGCCAATCGGTAAGCAACTGTACCAACCATCTCAAGTACTTCGAAGGGCCCGATATACCTCGGCGATAGCTTTCCCCGCTTGCCGAACCTGACCACTCCTCTTTTAGGAATCACCTTCAAGAAGACATGATCTCCCACCTCAAACTCAAGAGGTCGCTGCCGTCTGTCGGCGTAGCTCTTCTATCGGCTCTGAGCCGTGAGAAGATGTTTCCGTATCAAGTCCACCTTCTCCGAGGTGTTTCTAACCAATTCTGGACCCGTAGAGGGTCTCTCTCCAAACTCCGTCCAACAAATCGGAGAACGGCATGGCCTCCCATAAAGCGCCTCATAGGGTGCTATCTGTATGTTCGCCTGATAACTGTTGTTGTAGACGAACTCCACTAAGGGTAGGTGCTCTTCCCAGCTACCCTTGAGATCTAGGACACATGCCCGCAACATGTCCTCTAAAGTCTGGATGGTCCTCTCCGACTGACCCTCCGTCTGGGGATGAAAAGCAGTGGTCATCATCAATTGTGTCCCCATGGCTCGCTGAAAACTCTCCCAAAAATGAGCCATAAACCTGGGATCCCGATCCGATACTATAGATACAGGCACCCCATGCAACCGGAAAATCTCCCGTATATACAACCTGCAGAATTCTTCCAGTGTGAAGGTCATTCGAACCGCCAAGAAGTGTGCCGACTTCGTAAGCCGGTCCACTATCACCCATACCGTGTCATGCTCTCGCTATGTTCGTGGCAAGTGGGTCACAAAATCCATCGTGACATGCTCCCACTTCCACTCCACTACCTCCAAAGGCTGGAGTAACCCTGCTGGTCTCTGGTGTTCAGCCTTCACCTGCTGACACGTGAGACATCGGCTAACAAAATCCCCAACGTGTTTCTTTATTCTGCTCCAATAATACTGGCGACGAAGATCATGGTACATCCTCGTGCCACCCGGATGCACAGCAAAACGAGAGCAATGGAACTCCCTAAGGATCTCCCCTCTCAGCTCCGCAGACTGGGGAACCACAATCGTTCCCCTAAACCGAAGACTACCATCCGTATGAATGGTCCAACCCTCGTCACCTGTACCTGACTGTACTCGGTCTCTAATGGAAAAAATCTCTGTTTTTGGGGACCTTTGTGAGGTCATTCGACACAGTCGTCTCGTAAAATGCGCAAAATCTGACTATCTCGGAATTTGACAGGGCAACTAGATTTCGCGAGATGAATACAACGGTGAGGTCCGTTTCGTCATCCGAGCTCTTTAGAAATACATATTTTAAATGTGCATTATAGTGGCAAATTACCATTTTGCCCTTTTTCGGAAAAAATTCAAATTTACCCGGGTTTTACACTTCCACCGGTATATAACCCGCACCTGAAATGTTTTCCTACAAAGGGTGAGCCATGCTCAATAGGGTATCTCCTAAAGAGGCTACTCCCCAACCTAGATGCTTATGAAATGTTCACATGCACAATTTCACAAGCAACAAACCTTCCAATCAAGGATATGCAATTCAATGATAGGGATTACCATGTCATGCCATGAAATGAGATGAGACTCACTCATGAAACTCAACCCGAGCCTTTACCAGCTCCCACAACCCATGCAATGCCATGAGTATAAAATCGGGCATTTCAAGTCCTTGCCATTGATGTTGCACATCCAGTGGCCTTTTAAAAAATAAACCATGTGTCTTTGTTGGGTATTCGGATTTTAGAATCTCACCGCCGGTTCTGTACACTGTCGGTTCCATACACCGTTACACTTTTTTTGGACTTGCACAGACGGAAGTATATAAACCAGCAACCGCGTATTTCACCCGAGGGATGACTTATTGCTATTCCCGACACAAGTTTTCTTTTCATGCAACCGTACGACTCTGTTGAACCTTGGTCCAACTATACTGAACCCACTTATCAACCACCAAGAGATTTGTTTGATTCAAAGACACGCACACACCCACACCCATGTCTAATGCCCACGAATGTGATGCCTCCGTGTATATGCAATGTAATGAACAATTGCAATATCAATATCAATATCATATCCATATGTAATGAATATCATATGAACTATTTCAACCACATTTCAACACATTCCATGGCTAATTATATCCAAAGCATATAATTTTTCATATATCATCACAATGCCAATATATCATAAGGATATATCAACATTTACATTCAATAGCAATTTTTCCAAGCATGTTATACATAATCTATGCAATAACACACTTAATTTCACATAGACATTTAATCAAACACCTTCAAGGCACCAAATCATGTAGTCACATAAAATACCAAATTTCATCATATAACTTAAGAAATTACATTAAGTAATTTCTACATACTCAATTCAAGATATAATTTATTCTACCCATTTCTAATACCCATTTCATCAATTTTACAACAATAGGTAAGTGTCATATACCTCTAACAACCTACCCATTCCATATCACAAACCAAGGTTGAGAATAAACCTAGTTAGGATGAAAACCCTACCTCTTGAAGCGTAAACCAACCGTAGAAAGCTCTAAGAACCCGATTCTAGCCAAAACCCTTGATTTCTCCAAGCCCATTTTTGGAACTTCACCCAAATTCGTGCTTTTTGGTAAGGTTGCGTAGCCCTCGATGAGAAGAATAACTTTTGTTCTTGGTTTGAATCGATTTGAGCGACGAAACTCCGTAGATCGTAGAAAGAACGTGGAGAGAACTTGTACTTCCCCTCTCTTGTTTCTCCAACGTGAAGACCAGCTGAAAAATGGGTACCCTTTAAATGCTTGGTCCACATTGCGCCACACATTCCTCATTTCCTGGGTCCGGTTTTGATTCGAATCGATTAAATTTTGTCCCGATTCAGGTTCAAATATTTTTATTTCAACTTGCTTTAAATTATTATCCAATTTTTGAAATTTGATTTCCGGGGTCATTTATGAGGTCACTCGACACCCGGTAAAACGCAAAAATCCGATTATCTCATAATTCGACGAAAATTGACAGGGTAACTAGATTTCGAGAGACGAATCCAACGGTGAGGTCCGTTTCGTCATCCAAGTTCTAGAAAAATATGGGTTTTCAACCAGAACTGAAGTGACAAATTACCGTTTTCCCTTTTTTCACAAAAATTCAAATTTACCTGAATTTTACATTCTTCCCCCTTAAAAGAATTTCGTCCCCGAAATTCACCCACACATGCACATTCAATCACATGCATATGCTATAGTCATATAATACTAAATGGCTATCTGAATGTACCTCCATCCTCGAGTAAGAAAGGATAATTGGTACGTATAGTGTCTTCACGCTCCCATGTCGCCTCCTCCACACCTCGGTGCTACCACAACACCTTCACTAGCCTCACGGTCTTGCCTCGCAAAACCTACTCCCGGCTATCCATGATATGCACCGGTCCCTCATCAAAGGTCTCATCCGCATCAATAATCAGCTCACCCCAATCCACCACATGTGTCGAATCTGGAGTATACTTCCGAAACATTGAGACATGGAACACCGCGTGAACACCTGATAGATTTAGCGGTAACATCAACTGGTAAGCAACTGTACCAATCCTCTCGAGTACCTCGAAGGGCCCGATATACCTCGGCGACAGCTTTTCTCACTTTCCGAACCTGACCACTTCCCTCTTAGGCATCACCTTCAAGAAGACGTGATCTCCCACCTCAAACTCTAGAGGTCGTCGCCGTCTGTCGGCGTAGCTCTTCTGTCGGCTCTGAGCAGTGAGAAGACGCTTCTGTATAAAGTTCACCTTCTCCGAGGTGTCTCTAACCAAATTTGGACCCATAGAGGATCTCTCTCCAAACTCCGTCCAACAAATCGGAGAACGACAAAGCCTCCCATAAAGTGCCTCATAGGGTGTCATCTGTATGCTCTCCTGATAACTATTGTTGTAAGCGAACTCCACTAAGGGTAAGTGCTCTTCCCAGCTACTCTTGAGATATAGGACGCATGCCCGTAGCATGTCCTCTAAAGTCTGGATGGTCTTCTTGGACTGATCGTCCATTTGGGGATGAAAAGTTGTGCTCATCATCAACTGTGTCCCCATGGCCCGCTGGAAACTCTCCCAAAAATAGGTCGTGAACCTGGGGTCCTGATCTGATACTATAGATACAGATACCCCATGCAACCGGACTATCTCCCATATTACAATCTGCAGAATTCCTCTAGTGTGAAGGTCATCAGCACCGCCAAAAAGTGTGCCGACTTGGTAAGCCGGTTCACTATCACCCACACTGCATCATGCCCCCGCGATGTCCGTGGAAAGTGGGTCACAAAATCCATGGTGACGTGCTCCCATTCCACTCAGCCACCTCCAAAGGCTGAAGCAACCCTGCTGGTCTCTAGTGCTTAACCTTAACCTGTTGACACGTGAGACATCGACTGAAAAAGTCTCCAATGTGCCTCTTCATCCCACTCCAAATATACTGACGACAAAGATCATGGTACATCTTCGTGCCACCAAGATGTATAATAAAACGGGAGCAATGGAACTCCCTGAGGATCTCCTCTCTCATATCTGTAGACTGGGGAACCACAATCCTTCCCTTATACCGAAGATAACCATCTGCATGAATGGCCCATCCCTCGTCACTTGTGCCCAACTGTACCCGATACCTGATGGACAATATCTTCGTGTTCTGCCCTTGGGACTCGATCACCCTACTCAGTAGGGAAGGCGTAGCCACCAGGCTCCCGAAAGTGCCTTGAACCTGACTCATGTAATATAGTTCGAACTGCCCCATAGTCTCGAGCATCTGCCACTCCCGGGAAGCCACACTAGCCAAGACTCCCCGTGACTTCTGGCTAAGTGATTAGCACAAAAACATGACATATATTGTATGCTAATATGCCCTTTTTATACTTGTTTTTTTCTTGAAATTGGGGATAAAAGCGTTTAATCGTCTCTTTGATGGAATTTTGTGTAAATGAAGGTAAAATGATGTAAATGGTTTGAGTTAAGCCCCCATTGAAGTGTTTAAAGTCAATAGATATGAGGGGGTAGCTTAAAGGAAGGTTTGGAGGGTGAAGAAACCAAGAAAAATGTAGTTTGGATGAAAACCTTCTAGAAGGTTTGGCTAAAAACCTTCCGGAAGGTTTTTCCTTAGACTGCCTTTTCAATGCCAAAACCTTCCGGAAGGTTTTGCCTACTGGAATAAAAACTTTCGAAAGGTTTTGCCTACTGGTTTCCTCATTTAACTGTTCATGCACAAACCTTCCGGAAGGTTTGTGTCGACCTTCCGGAAGGTTTTGCCCAGATTCCCAAACAGCCTGTAACTCAAGCTCTGCCATTTGGGGGTCCCACCTACACTTCTCCAACATGTCCCCTGACATCCCTTACACATCTATAGGCCTCCCCTCACCTTGGCTTGGACTTTGAAAGCTTGAGCATTAATGAGGAGTGGAGAGAAGAGCAAGGCATGAGAGATGAAGGCTATGCTTGTCATAGCCAACAACATTCCATCCAATCAACCCCCTTTTTGGTGTAAGGCCTGTCACACACCTTTGAGAGCTCTCTATGGACGAAAATGCAGCATTCATTACAATTATTCAGTTCATATTACATTATAGAGAGAGAAGCTCAAGGGAGAAGACATATTTAAAGAGAGAAATCTTAGATTTTTACACTTCTTCCATCCATTTCTCTTGTAATCTCTTGTAAGACTTTTGTAAGCTTCTTTTATTGCCTTTAATGCCATTTATTTCCAGTACATTTGAAGTTTAGTTGAATATCATAAGTTCTACCATTAATGTATTTGGGTTTTCTACATTTCAAGCTTTAAATAGGTATTAAATTCATTTTCCTGTAGTTTGTGTTTTTCTTACATTAGTTTATGTTCAAGCTTCATTTCTTACAATGTCTCTTCATGCCATTTATGTTTTTGATTTCATTATGAGTAGCTAAACCTTAAGTTGGCTAATCCAAGGGAGAGCTCCTCTTGGGTATGCCATTTCAACTCATTTCCTTTCCTCCTCATAGTGTATGTTGATTTGGTTTAACTGGGTTGAGTGTGGACATGGTTGTGAGTCCTTGATACACCGTAGGCATTGTCACGGGATATGCTTGGATCCACACCTCCATTCTAGTTCCTCACTTCCCACGAATCAATCGAACATCTAGACACCATTGGGGGAAGGTCTCGAGTTGAGTTGGCATCCCTATTGGAATGACCCATTCGGATTAGCCAACACTTGTTTCATTTTATTTTCACCAAGAACACGATCACAAACCAACTTCAAACATCAAAAGATTTTTACACTTTCCCTTTTTTTACCAAAATCACCTTCAACATGATTCACCTCCTTCCTTGAGGAGACGAACTTGCAATACTTTTCCAAGTAAAACACAACATCCAAAAGCCTCCCTTCACTTCAGGAGCACTTTTGTTCACACACACACACATTTTCATTTGATCCACCATTATTTTGTTTCCCTATCTCTTGCATTGAACCCGAGTGAGAGTGACACTCCCCTATCCCGATAATACATACACATATTGAGGGATGATGTCTGGAGATTAGGGAATACGACGGAAACCATCAAGCATTTTTGGCGCCGTTGCCGGGGAAGACAAGCGTTGAATTAAGAAGGTGATTTTTTGACAATGGAGGTAAGTCCCGTGATGTTCATCATGGGCTAAGGTACGTTGCTCCTTGTATATACTTTTGTTTGTTTACATTTTTATTTGTAGATAGTTTGTTGTATGTGGGGACGGGACAAACAAAACCGATTGGTTAGACAACCCTTAGACCCCAACATGAACATTAACCAAGACCCACCCGAGGATGCGGGTGATAATTTTGAGAATGTAGGTGCCAATCCAAACATGCAAAGGGGTGGGGGAGTGCAAGAACCTAGAATGCCTAACCCATGAGTGCAATTCCCCCCTCCTAGGAATGAAGGGAACAATATCCCAATTTAACCTCCAGCGAGGTCAATGCGAGATTTTCTCCAACCTACACGTAACACCACTCCCTGATGCATTCTCTTACCGGTCCAAGCTCAACTCTTCCTAGTTAAGCCGGGGATGTTGCAACTACTTCCTACATTCCACGGAATTGAAAAGGAGAACCCTTATTTGCACATCAAAGAATTTGAGGATATAGTTGCAACCTTCAATGCTAACTATGCTATGGAAGACATAGCTCGCTTAAAATTGTTTCCCTTTTCCCTTAAGGACAAAGCCAAAACATGGTTGAATTCCTTGCAACCTCGATCCATCACATCTTGGGCTCAAATGCTTTCTGTTTTTGAATATATTTTTCCCGGTGCATAGAACCACCACTTTAAAAAAGCAAATTCAAAATTTTTTGGAAAAGCCCTATGAGCAAGTCTATCACTATTGGGATCACTATAAGGAATTTCTCCAATCCGTACCACATCATGGTTTTGAATCTTGGCAATTGGTAAGTTTCTTCTATGAAGGAATTACACTGGGCCATAGACAATTCATTGACATGATGTGTAATGGCGAGTTCTTAAACAAGGACCCCGATAAGGCCCTAGACTACTTTAGTACATTGGCCCAAAATGCACAATCATGGGACATTATGGCTCCCACCGATGTACCTCGTTCGTCTCTGGGTAGTAGTCAACCACAAGGGGGAGGGATATATGATTTGAGAGGCCGGGAGGACTTGCTTTCCAAAATTGCCAAGTTGTCTAGGAAAGTGGAGAGTTTTCAGGTCAATAGGAGACACGAGGTGTCCAATGGTTCAAAGGCCAAGGAGTTTTGCTCAATTTCTGAGAGAGTGGAGCATTCCATATCGGATTGCCCTAACATTCTGGCACTTAAGGAAGTGTATCACAAGCAAGTCAATGCCTTTAACCAAACGAGGCAATCATTCTCTCCAAATTCTAACACCTAAAATTCGGGTTGGAGTAACCACCCGAACTTTAGTTGGAGAAATGAGAACCCCACTCCTTACGGTTCAAATTCATATTCACCTCCCGTGCCTCCTAAGCAAGGTCATTACCAAGGTCAAGGTCAAGCGTCTAGCTCACAATACCCCCGGTCCAATCCGTAAGGGTATTCACAAAATACACCCCCACAAAGTTTTTCTCAACAAGCACCACCCAATCCTCCCACCTACCAACCTCCCCATAAGAGAAACTTGGAGGATGTGCTTTACAATTTCATCCAAAGCCAAACCGCTTTTAACAACAACATTTCAGCTCAACTCACAAAAATTACCAATCACATAGGGTTATCACAACAAGAGAAGGGAAAATTCCCCGCTCAACCTCAAGAGAACCCTAAGGGCCAACATGTGATTGAGTCATCCGAGCCCACCAAAGAGAGTTGTGAGCAACTCAAGGCGGTCACCACCCTTCGTAGTGGCAAACAAATTGATAAGACCGTTGTGCCAAATGTCTCACCCAAGGCCACATTGCCACAAGAAAAAGAGACCAAGGGTGACACCGAGGGGGGTGAGGTGAGTGATGAGGTGGGTGAGAAAGAAAAATTGGTTGAAGAAAGTGTGCATGTTTGCCCCATTCTTGCCCCTTTTCCAAATCATTTGAAGCCACATGTCAAGGTGGCTAACTATTCTGATATCATTGAAATGTTCAAGCAGGTAAACATCAACATTCTACTCCTTGACGCGATAATGCAAATTCCATTGTGTGCAAAGATCTTGAAAGACTTGTGCACAGTGAAGAGAAAACTCAATGTCCACAAGAAGGCAATCCTCACCGATAAAGTGAGCTCAATCTTGAGGACTAACACCCCACCAAAGTTCAAAGGCCCCGACTACTCTGCCATTGCCATCACAATAGGGAATTGCCAGGCGGAGCAACCATTGCTTGATTTGGGGGCTAGTGTCAACCTCCTGCCTTACTCGGTGTACAAGCAACTTCATCTTGAAGAGTTGTAGCCAACTTCAATTACTCTTCAATTGGCGGATTGGAGCATTCGAACACCGAAGGGAGTGTTGAGGATGTTTTGGTTCAAGTGGATAACTTTTATTTCCCTGTTGATTTCATTGTGCTTGAGACTCACCATGTTGCTAACCCTTGCTCCCAAATCCCTGTTATATTAGGTGGACCATTCCTTGCGACCTCTAATGCTGTTATTAATTCCGGGAATGATCTCATGAAGCTTACTTTTGGAAGCATGACTATGGACTTCAATGTGTTCAATTTGAACAAACAACTGGGGGATGATGAAGAAGTACAAGAAGTTAATAGGATTGACACCTTGGTAGAAGAGCATTTGGAGTTGTTGAGCATGTTAAAGTTGGAGGAGGAAGAGGGTGATGAGCAAGAGGAGCCGGAGAGCTTGAAAGGGGTAGAAAAGTGGACCCCTACATTTGAGAAGCTTCCATTTCATGACAAGAAGATTTTTTCGTCAAATGTGCAAAAACCCATCTTGGAGTTGAAGCCATTACCATCCCATCTGAAGTATGCCTATCTTGGGGATGACAAGACATTTTTGGTGGTGATTAGCTCAACATTGGAGGTAAAGCAAGAAGAAGAGCTCTTGGAAGTGTTGATGAGGCATAAGGGAGCGATTGGTTGGACAATTGCTGACATTAAGAGGATAAGCTCCATCATTTGCACACACCGTATTTATCTTGAAGAGGACTCCAAACTATCTCGACAACCACAAAGAAGGTTGAACTCAATCATGAAGGATGTGGTGAGGGATGAGGTGCTAAAACTACTTGACATGGGCATCATTTTTCCGATTGCTGATAGTAAATGGGTTAGCCCTACGCAAGTAGTACCCAAGAATTCGGGAGTCACCATGGTGGAAAATGAGGATAATGAGCTTATTCCAACGAGGGTGATCACCGGATGGAGAGTGTCCATTTATTACAGAAAGCTCAACTTATGCACAAGAAAAGACCACTTTCCACTTCCATTCCTCGACCAAGTGTTGGAAAGAGTAGCGGGGCATCTATTCTATTACTTCTTAGATGGATACTCCAGCTACAATCAAATCGAGATTGCATTGGAAAATCAGGAGAAGACCACCTTCACTTGTCCCTACGGTACTTTTGCTTACCGTCGTGCTTGGTGGTTTCCGTTGTAGTATATTCCCTAACCTTCGGACATCACCCTCAAATTGTATATGGTGTAGGTGTGAAGGGGAGTGTCACTGTCCTTTGGAATGATGTCAAAAGAAAGGGCAACGGAATGGTGGATGAATGATATGTGAATGTGTGAACAAAAATGCTTCCCAAGTGCAAGAAGACTTTTGTGTGTCCTGTTTTACTTGGAGAGTACTCCAAGGTCGTCTCCTCAGGGAAGGAGGTGAATTGTGTTGAAGGTGACAATGGTGAAAAAGGGTAAAGTGTAAAATCTTTTGTTGTTGAATTTTGGTTTGTGATTTGTATTTTGATGAAAATGGAATGGGAAACAAGTGTTGGCTAATCCGAAGGGTTCACTCCAATGGGGATGCCAAGACAACTCGAGTCCTTCCTCTAATAGAGCATAGATGTACGATTGATTCGTGGGAAGCTAGGGATGAGATGGAAGTGAGGATCCAAGCATAACCCGTGACCAGGCCTATGGGATATCAAAGACTCACAATCTCGTCCACCCTCAACCTAGTCAAACCGAGCCATTGTACTCTGAGAGGAGGAAAGAAAATGAGTTGTAAAGGCATACCCAAGTGGAGGTCTTCCTAGGATTAGCCAACTAAAAAGCTTAGCTACTCATGCTTAAGGTAAAAACAACAATGAAATAGAAAGACAATATAAAGAAATGAAGATTGTAGCTAAGTTAATGCAAGAAAACATAAACTAAAAGAGAGTGCATTGGATACCCATTCTAAAGCTAAGAAAGTTTAAGAACTTGAATGCATTAATGGTGAAAGCTTTAATGGAAAACTAAACTTGAAAACAACTTGCAATAAATAGCATTAAAGACTTCAAAGCAAGCTTAGAAGATTCTTACATGAAATTACAAGACAATGTGTGGAAGAAAATGCAAAAATCTCAACTTCGCTCTCTAACACTATTCATCCTCCTCCTAGACTCTCTCTCTCTATCTCCCTCTTTGTATATTACCTAATGCTGAATAATAATGGAGTCCCCCCCTCCAAAAACGTCCATGGAGTGATGCTATAGCCCTGTGATGTGATCTCCATGCCTAGGAGCTGAAAAGGGATGGGCTGGACAGGGTTGGTGTAGGCCTTGTCTCCACACCATCACATTCTCTCTCCTCTTTCCTCATTAATGATCAAGCATCCAAAAGTCCAAGAAGAGGTGCAAGAGGGATGTCTGATTAGCACACAACATTGTGATTAGCACTTGAAATTAGCATATTACTATGCCATTTTAAGACTAATTGTACTTTGATGGAGTTTAAGTGATGTCATTTCAGGCCCTAAACTGAAGAAGGACTCAAGAACAACAAGTACCACACTTGAATGCAACACCAGCACATTAGAGCACAAAATTGGAAAAGCTTGGAGTACAGCCAGAACGTTCGAACGCCAACTCACGTTCGAACGACCACATTGAACTGTAGTAGACTCAACTGCTAAGAGAAGGCGTGTTGCAGTTAGGAAAGAAGACTGTGAAGCTCTGAGGCACTTGAGTGTCACGTTCGAACGCCAACTCACGTTCGAACGTGCACTTGAGTTGATTGAAGACCAGACTAATGCATAGAGTGTGGAACTGAACTTCACAAAAGACCAACAGATCACTCGAGTGAGAGGGTCAGAACACATCTGGCGTTCGAACGCCCTTAGTGCAAAAATAGAAGAAACGTTTGAACGGCAGTCAACGTTCGAACGACCATAAAGCAAAAACAGAAAGAACGTTCGAACGCCAACTCACGTTCGAACGTTCTCCACAGACTGGCAGCAGAGTAGTTGGTTTTTCACTTGGACTTGGGCAGCATACACTATTCCTCCACCCCCTCTTGTCTCCTCCTCTTGCCTATAAATACTCCCATTGTTGGAGAGCTAAGGGAGCCAAGTAGAAGGGTTGATGGAGGCTTAGACTCCCACTCACACTGTAGATTTAAGCTTATATTTTCCTTGTATGAAGTTTTTATTTTAGAGATTAGTTTGGCTTTAGTCCAACATCTCCTTGCTTGTTATAAGAGTAGTTTTATGCTTATGCTTTCATTTACATGCATAGAAGGGAGTTAGTTCATCTTTTGGTTGAGGAAGCAACCCTCCATTTCTTGGTTGAGGAAGCCACCCTCCAAATGTGACTAGCTTTCTTCTACTTTTATTGTTTATGTACTTCACTTTCATTGCTTGAGCTTCTTTCTTTCTTAGAGGAGTGAAACTCTTCCACTTTTCTAGAGCTTTACCAAAGCCGTGAAGGGTGGAACGTGATTCACTCAATCTTTGTTAAAGATTGGCTCCTTGTTCATTGTTATTTTATCTTTTAAGTCTTCTACTTGGAGGGATGAGCATCACTCACTTTTCTACCTTTACCAAAGCCATGAAGAGTGAGTAGTTTCTCATTCACTCTTTAGTAAGAGGAGAAGGGCATGTATAAGTTATCCAGAAATTATATTTCTGCACTGTTCTTATGCTTAACGTTTATTTCTTCTTGCTTATTGGATGATTGATTGCATCTAGCAAAACTAAGGTACTTTGTATAACCATGAGTTCTTTCTATGACACGGATGACTCTTGCATAGAAAGACTCATCGGTTCAAGGCAAGTACCCCGGCTAGATCTTCAGGACTACCCTTCAATCCTCCCCCTTATTGTGCTTCATTTAAAGAATGGAATATTAATGTCATGATTTGATGTCTTGTAGAAACACTTGCTTGTTTGTAGACGGGTTAAGTCTCGGCACAGAAAATTCTTGTAAACTTCTAGAAAGACATCGGAATCATGTTCTTAATTCTCACAGTCCATCTTTATCTTCCGATTAACTTGTTGTTGACACGGGAGTTAATTGAGTGATCAAACACAAGTATAATGAACCGGATAATTAACTACATGTCCAGATCCTTGAACTAAAGAGTGACCCTTTTTCATTAGCATTTATCTCCTGTTTTGTTAAGAAAATTCTCTTGGAAAGAATCTTATATTCTGTCCAGGAAATCTCACACCTCACAGAAAATCTCAAGGGTTACAATCAATAGGTCTCCACCACTGCTTACCTCAAAAATACCAACAAAAGTTCCCTGTGGATTCGACTCCGGACTCAAACCGGATTATTACTATAGCTTGACCGCCTGCACTTGGGTGTACACATTTTGGATTAAGTCACATTGCATATTTAAAGTGCTTTTGCATCCCTTTTGTGTTGGCTTTTGAGGTTAATATGAGTTTATATGCATTGTTTGCGCTAATTCTGGAATTTTGGTATGGTTGCAGATAAAAGGATAAATTGTGCTTCTTTAAGCCTGCCCATATTGGTTGAGGTGAACGATGATGAAAGAATGACTTGAAGATAGCTCAGGAGGTGAAGAAATCAAGAAATTAGCAGAAACAAGGGAAAACCTACCGGTAGGCCATACCGATAGGTTTTAACTACTGGACCTCAACCTACCGCCAGACATACCGGTATTTTAAGCCTACTGGAGTGAAACCTACCGGTAGGTTTCCATCGACCTACCGGTAGGTTGTACTGATACATCCCAGATTCTGCATGTCAAGCTCTGCCACCTTGGGGGTCCCACCAGACATTCTCCTACCTGCCTATGACACTCCCAACACCATGGACATCCCTCTTGCACCTCTTCTTATACTTTTGGAGCCTTGGTGATCAATGAGGAGAGAGAAGAGAAGAGATGCTGGGTGTGCAGACAAGGTTTGCACCTACCCTGTCTAGCCCACTCTTTTGCAGCCCTAGGGATGGAGATCACATCAGCTAGCTAGGGCATCACTCCATGGACGTTTTTGAGAGGGGAGATAGAGATTAGGAAAGGGATATATACATTGTAATATAGAGAGAGAGAGTCTAGGAAGAAGATGAATAGTGTTAGAGAGAGAAGTTGAGATTTTTGCATTTTCTTCCACATGTTGTCTTGTAATTTCATGTAAGATCTTTCTAAGCTTTGTTTGAAGTCATTAATGCTATTTTATTTCAAGTTGCTTTTAAGTTTAGTCATATATTCAAGCTTTTACCATTAATGCATCCATGTTCTTCAATTTCTTAACTTAAAATGGGTAGTGAATGCATTCTCTTTTAGTTTGTGTTTCTTGCATTAACTTAGCTACAATCTTCATCTCTTTATAATGTCTTCTTATTATTTTTTTGTCTTTACTTTAAGCATGAGTAGCTAAGCTTTTTAGTTGGCTAATCCAAGGGAGACCTCCACTTGGGTATGTCTTTACAACTCATTTTCTTTCCTCCACTCAGAGTACAATGGCTCGGTTTGACTAGGTTGAGTGTGGATGCGGTTGTGAGTCTTTGATATCCCGTAGGCCTGGTCACGGGTTATGCTTGGATCCTCACTTCCATCTCATCCCTAGCTTCCCACGAATCAATCGTACATCTATGCTCTATTGGAGGAAAGACTTGAGTTGTCTTGGCATCCCCATTGGAGTGAACCCTTCGAATTAGCCAACACTTATTTTTCCATCTTAATTTCATTACAACTCAAATCACAAACCAATTCCAAACAACAAAAGATTTTACATTTTTCTTTCACCAAAATCACCTTCTACACGATTCAAATCCTTCCCCGAGGAGACGACCTTGAAGTACTCTCCAAGTAAAACACGACATACAAAAGTATTCTTGCGCTTGGGAAACATTTTTGTTCACTCACACATTTCATTTTCCACCATTCCCTTGCCCTTTCTTTTGACATCATTCCAAGGGAGAGTGACACTCCCCCTTTCACACATATATCATACATACTTTGAGAGAGTGATGTCCGGAGCTTAGGAATAACAAGGAAATAATTCAAGCATTTTTGGCGCCTTTGCCGGAGAAGGCAAGCGTTGAATCAAGAAGGTGATTTCCGGACAACGGAGGTAAGTCCTGTGATATTCATCATGGGTTGAGGTACGTTGATCCTTGTATATACTTTTGTTGTTTACATTTTAATTTGTAGATAGTTTTGTTATATGTGTTGTCGGGACGAACAAAACCGACTAGTTAGACAACCCTTGGGCTCCAACATGAACATTGACCAAGACCCACCCGATGATGCAAGTGATAACTTTGAGAATGTAGGTGCCAAACCAAACATGCAACGGGGTGGGGGAGTGCTAGAACCTAGAATACCCAATCCACGAATGCAATTTCCCCCTCCCGGAAATGAAGGGAACAATCTCCCAATTGATACTCCGGCGAGGTCAATGAGGGAATTTCTCCAACCAACCCACAGCACCACACCCTCATGCATCCTCTTACCGGTCCAAGCTCATCTCTTACAGGTTAAGCCCGGGATGTTGCAACTACTTCCTACATTCCACAGAATTGAAAAGGAAAACCCTTATTTCCACATAAAGGAATTCGAGGATATAGTTGCAACCTTCAATTCTAATTATGCTATGGAGGACATAGCTCGCTTAAAATTGTTTCCCTTCTCCCTCAGAGATAAGGCCAAATCATGGTTGTATTCCTTGCGACCTCGATCCATTACCTATTGGGCTCAAATGCTTCGGAGTTTTTGAATAAATTTTTTCTAGTTCATAGGGCCACTGCTTTAAAAAAAGAAATTCAAAACTTTTCGGAGAAGCCCAATGAGAAATTCTACCAATGTTGGGATCGGTACAAGGAATTACTACAATCTATTCCACATCATGGCTTTGAATCATGGCAATTGGTAAGTTTCTTCTGTGAAGGAATCACATCGAGTCATAGACAATTCATTGACATGATGTGCAATGGCGAATTCTTAAACAAAGACCCCGATAAGGCCCTTGAATACTTTAGTACATTGGCCCAGAATGCACAATCTTGGGACATTAGGGATCCCAACGATGTACCTAGGACGTCTCCGGGTAGTAGTCAATCACAAGGGGGAAGGATGTATGACTTGAGAGACTGGGAAGACTTGTTTTCCAAAATTGCCAAATTGCCTAGGAAGGTTGAAAGTCTTGAAGTCAATAGGAGGCACGAGGTGTCAAATGTTTCAAAGATTGAGGAGGGATGCTCAATTTGTGAGACTGTGGAGCATTCCATATCGGAGTGCCCCAACATTCTGGCGCTTAAGGAAGTGTATCACGAGCAAGTTAATGCCTTTAACCAAACGAGGCAATCATTTTCTCCATATTCAAACACCTATAATTCGGGGTGGAGCAGTCACCCAAACTTTAGTTGGAGAAATGAGAATCCCATTCCTCATGGTTCAAATGCATATTCACCTCCCGTGCCTCCTAGGCAAAATCAATTTCAATCCCAAGGTCAAGGGCAAGTGTCTAGCTCCCAATACCCCCGGTCCAATCCGCAAGGGTATCCATCAAATCCATCCTCACAAAATTTCTCCCAAAGTCCACCTCCCCAAAGCTTCTCCCAACAAGGACCATCCAATCCTCCCACCTACCAACCTCCCCATAAGAGGAACTTGGAGGATGTGCTTTACAATTTCATTCAAAGCCAAACCACCTTTAACAATAAAATTTCGGCTCAACTCACGAAAATTACCAATGCCATAGGGTTATTACAACAAGAGAAGGGGAAATTCCCCGCTCAACCCCAAGAGAACCCAAAGGGGCAACATGTCATTGAGTCGTCTGAAACCATCAACGAAAGTTGTGAGCAACTCAAGGTTGTCACCACTCTTCGAAGAGGCAAGGAAATTGATAAGACCATTGTGCCAAAGATCTCACCCAAGGCTACATTGCCAATAGAAAAAGAGACCATGGGTGACACCGGGGGTGGTGAGGTGAGTGATGAGGTGGTTGAGAAAGAAAACTTGAGTGATGAAAGTGTGCATGTTTCTCCTATTCTTGTTCCTTTTCCTAATCGTTTGAAGCCACCTGTCAAGGTGGCTAATTATGCTGATATACTTGAAATGTTTAAGCATGTGAAGATCAACATCCCACTCCTTAATGCCATAAAGAAAATTCTATCATGTGCAAAGATCTTGAAAGATTTATGCACGGTAAAGAGGAGGCTCAATGTCCACAAGAAGGCATTCCTTACCGAGCAAGTGAGCTCAATCTTGAGGACGAACACCCCATCGAAGTTTAAAGACCCCGGCTACCCCACCATTGCCATAACAATCAAAAATTTCCGGGTGGAGTAAGCATTGCTTGATTTGGGTGCTAGTGTGAACCTCCTCCCGTACTCGGTGTACCAACAACTTCAGCTCGAAGAATTGAAGCCTACTCCAATCATGCTTCAATTGGCGGACCATAGTGTCCGAACACCAAGGGGAGTAGTTGAGGATGTTTTAGTGCAAGTCGATAAATTTTACTTTCCCATTGATTTCATTGTGCTTGATACTCACCTAGTTGCAAATCTTAGCTCCCAATTCCCTGTAATATTTGGAAGACCTTTTCTTGCCACATCTAATGCTGTGATTAATTGCAGGAACGATCTTATGAAGCTAGCATTTGGGAACATGACTATGGATCTCAATGTGTTCAACTTGTCCAAGCAACCAGGGGATGATGAGGAGGTGCATAAAGTCAATAGAATTGACACCTTGGCGGAAAAACACTTGGAATTGTTGGGCGTGTTGAAGTTGAAAGAAGAGGGGAATGTTGATCTAGAGGAGTTTGAGGAACAAGAGGAATCAGAAAGTTTGAAAGGGGTAGAGAAATGGATCCCTACATTTGAGAAGCTCCCACACCAAGACAAGAAGATTTTCCCATCCAATGAGCAAAGACCCAAGTTGGAATTGAAGTCGTTACCTTCCCATTTGAAGTATGCATATCTTGGGGAAGATGAGACATTTCCGGTGGTAATTAGCTCAACATTGGAAGCAAAGCAAGAAGAGGAGCTCTTGGAGGTATTGAGAAGGCATAAAGGGGTGATTGGTTGGACAATTGCTGACATCAAGGGGATAAGCCCCTTCATTTGCACACACCGTATTTATCTTGAGGAGGACTCCAAAATGTCCCTGCAACCACAAAGAAGGTTAAATCCAACCATGAAGGAGGTGGTGAGGGACGAGGTGCAAAAACTACTTGACGTGGGGATCATTTTTCCGATTGCTGATAGTAAGTGGGTTAGTCCCACGCAAGTAGTACCCACGAAGTCAGGAGTCACTGTTGTGGAGAATGAAGAGAATGAGCTTATTCCAACAAGAGTGATCACCGGGTGGAGAGTGTGCATTGATTATCGCAAGCTCAACCTGTGCACAAGGAAAGACCACTTCCCAATGCCATTTCTCGATCAAGTGTTGGAACGAGTAGCGGGGCATCTATTCTATTGCTTCTTAGATGGATACTCCGACTACAATCAAATCGAGATTGCATTTGAAGACCAAAAGAAGACCACATTCACTTGTCCCTACGGTACCTTTGCTTACCGTCGCATGCCTTTTGGGCTATGTAATGCCCCTGGAACCTTTCAACGTTGCATGATGGGGATCTTTAGTGATATGGTGGAAAAGATTGTTGAGGTGTTCATGGATGACTTCTCGATTTTTGGAGATTCTTTCAGTGGATGCTTGGAAAATTTGGAGAAATGTGAAGAGAAGAGTTTAGTTTTGAATTGGGAGAAGTGCCACTTCATGGTGACACAAGGAATTGTTCTCGGCCATATAGTGTCGGCAAATGGTATTGAAGTTGACAAATCAAAGGCGGAGGCCATCTCCAACCTCCCTACGCCGAGAGTTGTTAAGGATATCAAGTCGTTTTTGGGCCATGCTGGATTTTACCGTCGTTTCATAAAATTTTTTAGTGCATTGGCCCGCCCTTTGACTAATTTATTGTCTAAGGATGTCTCATTCGAGTGGTTGGATGATTGTGAGACATCTTTTACAAACTCAAAAGCATGCTTGTCACGCCTCCGATTATGCGACCAGCCAAGTGGGATTTACCTTTTGAGCTTATGTGCGATGCGAGTGATTACGCGGTAGGAGCAGTGCACGGTCAAAGGGAGGATAATAGACCTTATGTGATATACTACGCTAGCAAGACGCTTAATGAAGCTCAAATAAATTACACTACCACAGAAAAGGAGCTACTAGCGGTAGTATTTGCATTAGATAAATTCCGTTCTTACATCATTGGTTCACCGATAGTAGTCTATACTGATCACTCTGCTTTGACATATTTGTTGTCTAAGAAGGATGCCAAACCGAGACTTATCAGGTGGATCCTCCTACTCCAAGAGTTCAATCTTACAATCAAAGACAAGAAGGGAGTGGAGAACGTGGTGGCGGATCATTTATCTCGACTGGTGGTGCAAGAGGCCGATGAGCACATTCCTATCCCAGATTTTTTCCCTGATGAGCAATTGTTTTCAATTCATTCTATTTGTCCATGGTATGTTGACATATGTAATTATCTTGCAACAGGACAGATACCACCGCAGTGAAGCCCAGAGGATCGAAGGAGATTCATGGCGGATGTGAAGTACTTTTACTTCGACAACCCATACCTGTTCAAGTGCTGCCCTGACCAAGTCATGCGGAGATGTGTACCGGAGAATGAACAGCGGGATGTCCTTGCATTTTTCCATTCACAAGCATGCGGTGGTCATTTCTCTGCCAAGAAAACTTCGGCGAAAATTCTTCAATTAGGTTTTTACTAGCCATCTCTAATAAAGGACTGTATTTCATTTTGTAAGGAATGTGATAGATGCCAACGTTTGGGTTGTGTGACCAGAAGGAATATGATGCCCCTCTCCCTTGTACTTGTTACAGAAATATTCGATTGTTGGGGCATCGACTTCATGGGTCATTTCCCTATGTCGTTTGGCTATCTATACATTCTACTGGCAGTGGACTACGTGTCCAAATGGGTGGAGGCCATCCCAACCAAGACCAATGACCACCGGGTCATGGTCAAATTCTTGAAAGAGAACATCTTTTCGAGGTTCGGGATGCCTCGTGCGATGATAAGTGATGGTGGATCACATTTCTGTAATAGGCCATTTGCATCTTTGATGCACAAATATGGTGTCTCCCATAAGGTATCCACTGCATACCACCCACAAACCAATGGCCAGACCGAGTTGGCCAATAGGGAGATTAAGAATATTTTAGAGAAGACGGTGAACCCAAATAGGAAAGATTGGTCAGAAAGACTGATTGATGCTCTTTGGGCTTACCGCACTGCCTACAAGATTGTTTTAGACATGTCTCCCTATCGGCTGGTCTATGGAAAGGCTTGTCATTTGCCAGTCGAAATGGAACACAAGGCCTACTGGGCCATTAAGACTTTGAATTTCAATATGAGAATGGCGAGAGAAAATAGAAAGTTAGAATTGAATGAATTGGAAGAGATTAGAAGAGATGCGTATGAGAGCTCTAAAATTTCAAAAGAGATGGCTAAGATCTTTCATGACAACTCCATTGTGAGGAAATCATTCGAGCCCGGCCAAAAAGTGCTCTTATACAATTCTCGTCTCTCGATTTTCTAAGGCAAACTCCGATCCCGTTGGGATGGCCCCTATCTTGTCAAGGTGGCCTACCCCAACGGAGCTGTGGAAGTCACAAATCCCGAGAATGGCCAGAAATTCAAGGTCAATGGCCAAAGACATAAGCCATTATGCGAGGGTTTTGAAGGACAAGTGGATGAGTAACTAGTTTTTCTGCTTTTTAGTGTACAACTGCTTTCATTTACTTACGTCATTTTTATTTCATGATATTTACATTCCTTTGTCGTATAGTTTTGATTTTCTTAGTTGCAGATATTTGTGCTTTTGTTAGAGCTCAATTGCGAGGTGTTCTCTAACCTTACTTATCTTTTACTGTCTGTCATTGCATATCATACCCTTTTGTTGCATTGAGGACAATGCATGACTCAAGTTGGGGGGTGAGGTGCACCATTTCCATGTTACACCAATGTTTGTGGAAATTTTTGTGGATAATACCAATTGTTGGGGTGAAATTCACCTTTCACATAGCATACCGAGTTTTGTTTAAGACTAGTTGAGAAATATGTGAAAAATTTAAAATTTTTTGTGAAAAATATCTGAATGTTGATCTGTATTCCCTTATTTAGAGTGCTATGGATTAAATGAAATGTTGATATTTGTTTTGAACTTTGAGCACATGAGCACATTATAGAAGTTGATCCTATGCGTGAGTATCACATATGTATTTACTTTTGAACTCAATCGTATGTGCTTCTTGAATGTGTAATTTTAGCAATTTACGGATTGGATTCATATTTTAGGTTTGACATAAATAGTGGAGATGAGTAAGGACCCGTGAGAGCTCTAGTGTCAATCCTTGTTGGAGGGAACTTACAATTACTCAAATAACAATTGTTCATTGTCAAATTTGTTCAATAATCTCATTATGTTTGTCTTGGCTTGGTGCAGTTGGGTAGTAGACTGATGTTGTCTTGCATATCCAATGCCCTCCCATGCGTATCTGGAAGTGATCCTAGGCCATCTTTGAATATCTCGAGCCTTTGCCTTATTCTTGTGAAAATATTATCCCTAGTGTCGTGATTGAGCCTAATGGAAATTCGTTTATATGCCACACATTTGACCAAACCGATGAAAATGAGAAATATCTACCTTACCTTGGTTGTTCCTAAAGCTAGAACTAAGTGATTGCAAAAGTGAAGGAAGTGTGGTGTGGGAATTCAAGCAAGGGATAATTGTTGTTGAAACTCAAAGAGTTGAAAAAAAAAAAAGAAAAAAAAAAGAGGAAGAATGAAAATTCAAGAAAAGGAAGAAAAGGGGTGAGAAGAAGAAAAAATGATCAAAAGAAAAAGAAAATGTTAAGGAAAATAGAGAAAAGATACAAAGTGTGTGGTGAAGGTGCAAGAATGGAATGAAAATCCCATGAAAAGGGAGGTGTTGTTGAAATAAAAAGTCTTTCACTCGGAACAACCCTCTTTGTATTTTATGTCCTTCGTTTCTTTTGCCTCAATATCGCCCCAAGGCCCCATTACAACCTTTAAAGTCCTAAGTGATCTAGAGAAGCATGGGAGATGCACAATCTTAAATAAAAAGGATGAGTTAGTCTTACTACTTAATGCCCTACCATTCTTTTCATGAGATTATGCTAAAGTCGCTTTATTTTCATAACATGAACTTCATTTTTGGATTACATGTGAGTATACTTTGTTTTGAGCACAAGATTCCATCTCACATGTACACATGGAGTGCATGCCTGGATAACAAGAGTGTGTTCTTTTGTCATGAGTGACCTGTGGTGAGTTTTGCATTGAAACTGAATTTGGCTAGCCATTCCAATGTGAATTTTGTTGCATAAATACTCAAATTACCTGTCCAATTCACACACACACGAGTTTGAAAATAAATGTGTAGGTGCATACTTTAGACTAGTATTGAACAAAAGGAAATTTGTTCAATTGCATGACCTCCTTTCTTTGATGGTTCTAATTTTTCCTATTGGAAAGCTCGCATGAGAGCATTTCTTAACTCTACCGATGAGAGAGAATGGTTGACCGTGCTAGAGGGTTGGATCCCTCCCACCGCCACCACACATGGTGACTGTGGTGAAGCGGGGGTTGAATTTTCCCCAACAACTTGGTCAAGCACAGAGATCGAATCGGCGGGGTGGAACTCAAAAGGCTTTAATGCGATATTCAATGCCATGACACCCAGTGAGTTCCGAAGGATTGCAAATTGCGAGACTTCATAAGAGGCATGGGATATTCCTGTGGTTTCACATGAAGGAATTACAATGGTCAAGATATGCCATCTCCAAAGGTACATCTCATAATTTGAGATGGTGAGGATGCAAGAGGAAGAAACTTTTGGCGAGTTTTATGCTAAGCTGTGTAATATTTTGTATACTTCCTTTGCATTAGGTACCAAGATCAACGATGCCACCATTAAATAGAAAATCTTGTGATCTCTACCTAAGAGATTTCATGCTACGGTGACCTCGCTTGAGACGAGTGTCAACATGGCCACGGTATCGATCGAAGACTTAGTAGGGCCGATTTTTACTTTCGAGATGAACCTTTTTCCACCCAAGAAAGTGAGGGGTGCAGCATTAAAATCTAAAATTGAAGAAGGGGTAAGAAGATGACATAGCCTATCTTGCAAGAAAATTGAACAAATATTTTAAGGCTATTGGTGTCAAGTCCTCCAGGTCGAACAAAAATCCAAGTATACCCAAGTCTCCTAGAAGGGAAAAGAGAGTGGGGGTATATCTTCTTGACATGAGGTTGAGAAGTAGGAGCAAGGCCTCTAATGTTTTGAGTGTCATGGGTTTGGAAACATAGCTATGGAATGTCCTAATGAGAAGAAGAAGGACATACCCAAGGAGAGGAGAAGAACCTTAAAGACTAAGGTGAGTGAAAGCGAAAGTGAGTCAATAACGAGTGTTGACTTCTCTTCTTCAAGTGATGAAGAGAACTTAACAGCCTTCGTAGGTTCATATTCCTCCCCCTCTGAGAAACTTCCAAGGAAGAAAAAAAAGGATGTTGAGTCGATTCCCATTATGGATGTAGTTAACTTAATAGTGAGGATAAGACCGAGAGTGTTAAGGACCTCCAAGATGCTTATAATGAGTTATATAAAGAGTGTCTAAAATAAGGAGAAAAGTTGCTTTCATTCAGCACGAGACTCAAAATAAGTGAAGATGAAAAGAAAGCACTTCATGTGGACTTAGTTAAGAACCAGGCTCATACTGTTGGGCTTGAGGAGGAAAATAAGTCCCTCTATGACAAGGTGAGCTTCCTTGAACAAGAGCATAAAGGGCTTGTAGAGTCTAAGAAGAGTCTTGAATTTAAATTTATAAAACTTGATAAAGACCTTCACGAAGAACAAGAGCTCTTGAAAAGACTCTGCTAAAGCACCGAAAAGCTTGGTAAAATGTTGTCTATAGGAAAAAGTGTTGGTGACAAGAGAGGATTAGGATTCACCAATGAACACAACACCTCCACTTCTTCCAAGACCATGTTGGTGAAGGGTAATCCCAACCCGTCACCCCCATGTGAAAGCACAATTCCTAAAAAGATTAAAAATGATAAGGGTATGCATTCAAAGAAGCCAGTTAAAAAGGAAACCCAAACAAAAAATCTTGTGTGTTTTACATGTGAAGAGTATGGTCACTATAGTGCACATTGCATTCAAAATAGGAAAGTCTTGAATAAAAAGCTCATGCATCTAGCTAACCAATCTAAAGCTTTGAACAATCAATTTGTTAATTTCTCCAAGCTTTTAGAGAGGTCACATGAGTCCAAGCATAGTCATGCATCATCATCTAATGGACCAAAGACCAGAGTGCACAAGGCCCCTTTAACCCCAAGGTCAAAATTGATCTACATACTGCTTGATGGCGTTCACCCTAATCTCCAAACACTAACCCGGACTAAGTGTATATGGCTTATGTATGTAGGTGAGTGTCATTCTCCCTCGGGTTTAATGCTAGAAATGGGGAAAACGTGTGTGTATAAAAATGTGTGTGCAAAAGTGCTCTCCAAGTAAAGAGAGACTTTTGAGTGTCGTGTTTTACTTGGAATTGAGTATTCCAAGGTCATCTCATCAGGGAAGTAAGGGTCAAGTGTGGTGAAGGTGGTTTTGTAAAAATAGAAAAGTGTAAAATCTTGTGAGTTTGTGTCTTGGTGAGTAGAGTTTTTTCGCTAAAAATGTAATGAAAACAAGGTTGGCTAATCTGAAAGGGTCATTCCAATGGGAATGCCAAATCAACTCAAAAAAATTATTCCAATGGTGTCTCGGTGCTTGATTGATTCGTAGGAAGTGAGGGACTAATGTGGAGGTGTAGGCTCAAGCATACCTCGTGACAAGTCTACGGTGTATCAAGAGCTCACAACCACGTCCGCACTCAACTTAGTCAAACCAAACACCTTACACTACGAAGAGGAATGAAGAAGAGTTGATTTAGCATACCCAAGAGAAAATCTCCCTTGGATTAGCCAACTAAAAGCTTAGCTACTCATAATGTAAGGAGACATGATGAAGAAATGAAACATGGAACTAGTGTTAATGCAAGAAAAGAGTTAAAGTACAAGAGAAATGGAATTCATAGTCAAAATACAAAGATTGGAAACAAATACCCAAATGTAGAACTTGAAAATGCTAGAAATACTTAACTAAGCTTGCATACAACTTGAATGAAAGAGTTGAAAGTGAAAAGAGGAAAGATTACAAGTAGTTTAAGGCTTACAACACTGAAAATGGTAAAGAAATATGAAAACCCAACTTTCTCTCTCTAAACTTCATCTTCTTCCTTAAGCTTTCTATCTCTAAAACTATTCCTAAGCTTAGGTAGCCTCCCTCTCTCAAAAGCTTGTGTGAAGTTGAATAAATGGTGTAGAGACCTCTGCATTTTTGTCCATTAGGCTCCTGTAGCCTGTGTGTGCAGGTCTCCCATCAATGGGAGGTGAGATGATGGCTTGGCTAGGACAAGCCTAGCTTGCAACCCACCAGGGCTCCCTCCTTCTCTCTCTTCCTTATAAATGTATTGTCCTCCAAATTTCAACCCTAGGTGTAGGGAGGCATGCTGGGATATATAACATGTCAGGGATGTGTGGGAGAAGCAAAGGTGGGCTCCACAAGCAAAGAGAACTTGAGTTGTAGAATCTGGCGTTTCTGGGCCAAACCTTCCGAAAGGTCGAAGCAAAACCTTCCGGAAGGAATTCTCCAGTGTGCAAAAAATTCCGAAAGGTCGAAGCAAAACCTTCCGGAAGGTCTTTAAGGGGATGAAGCTCAGGACCAGTTTTGTCATAACTTTTGATCCCACCGTCCGAGTGAGGTAAAATTTTGACACAAGATAGAGGACATACAGATCTACAACTTTCATGTTTTGTACTTGTTCATATTCGAAGTCGATCATGGTCAAAAATGGGGAAAACCAAGGTACTACTACCTGCAACATCAAAATTTTAATATTATTCATAAATTTGGCTAACACTAAGTAGTTAAATGCAAATTTAAGTTAAAATAAATGTAACGAGGCCGTTAAATATGCAATATTACGCGCTCATCATATACATCCGAAGAGAAGAGAGTGACTCCCCTACCTATTCCCTGACCTACCCGAGTTTTAGGAAAGGAAAACAAGTTTGAGTGACAAGGGTGGACTTTGAGAAACTCAACATCTGAATCAATTTGGGGGCCCCAAGTGCTTCTAACAAAGTCATCGCTCTTAAGAAGTAGGATTGTAAAACCCAAAAAATTTTATTGTGAAGGGCAAAATGGTAATTAGTGGCTATGGTACGGATTGAAAACTCAAATTTTTTAGAACTCGGATGAAAAAATGGACCTCACCGTTAGATTCATCTCGCAAAATCTAGTTACCTAGTCAATTTTCGTCAAATTTCGATACAGACAAATTTTTCGCATTTTACAATGCCACTGGGCGTCGCACGACTAAAATAAATGCGATCAATATTTGATTGCAAAAAATGAAAAATAATTTAAAGTTATTTCAATTAAAATATATTGAACATAACATGAGACAAGATTTAGTTAATTCGGGATCAAATTGGACCAAACAAAAAAATTACGTGTGGCACATTGTGAGCCAAGTAAATGAGGAGTATAAAAGGGGAAGAAAATTTGATTTTCTTCCCCATTTTTCAGCCAATTTATTGATAGAGAGAGAGGCAAAGAAGAGAGAGAAAAACCAAGAATCTCCAAGCTTCTCCTCGTTGGGCCAAGAACAAAAAGTGTTCTACGCGACGAGAGCTACGAGTACGTACTAAAGATCGCGGGTTTCGCCAAAGTCTCAAGAACGGGGTTGTTGGGATCAAAGCTTTGAAGCTTGATTTGGGTGACTTGGGACTTTTCCTATGCGGTATTATGCTTTAAGAGGTAGGGTTCCTTTCCTAACTAGATTTATTTTCAACCTAGGGTTGTATATGGAATGGGTAGCATGATTAGAGATAAAATCTCTTGTTTAATATAATCCTAGTGTAACTAGAGTATGGAAAATGGTGTAAGAATGTATAGAACCAATTTTGCATGATTGAGTTTTGTTGAAATTGTTTGTTTGTAATTTCTTGAGATATGGGTTGAATGAGGCATGCTATGTGTTTATATAATTTGTGCCTTCTAGGTGTTTAACAAAATGCCTTGAATGATTGAGTATGTTATTTGGATGAAAATTATATAGCATGCTTTGGTGATGTTGTAGATTGTGATTATATGCTTATGATATAATTGATGAGATTGGGAAATGTTGATAGACATTGAAATTGTTAATAATGTGCTCATGACATATTGAACATGATATAGCAATTGCAATGGTACATTACATTTGCATATGCATGTGAATCATCGCATTCATGGGCATGTGACATGAGTGTGGGTGTGTGTTCATGTTTTGATCAAACACCGTCCGTGGTGGGTTGTTACGTGGGCTCAAGAAAATTGGACCTAGGTTCGACTGAGTCGCATGGATTGCATTGAAAACTATGGTCGGGGTTAACAAGAAAGGCTAGATTCTCCCTTGGATGCAAGACCCGATAATTTTGGATATGCACTCCATCGGTATTGAGTCCATAAAGTGTGTTAGCGTACGCGGAACCTTTTATGGAAGTCCATAGATGCCGTGTCAGTTGGGTACCCTTTGGTGGAAGTCCATAAATTCTCACCCCAAGAAATACCCGAGATTTTTTAAATTGGTCATTGGATGTTCAACATCAATGGCGGGGCCTTGGAATGCCCGGATGCATACGCATGGCATTGCAGATGTTATGGGAGCCGGTGGAGGGCTCGGGTTGCATTGCATGTGTGAGTCTCATCTCATGACATGGCATGTCATTGTGATATTCATTTATGAATTGCAGATTCTTTAATGGAGGGTTTATGTGATGATTTACATGTGAACATTTAATATGCATCTGAGTTGGGGAGTAGCCTCTTTAGGAGATACCCTATTGAGCATGGCTCACCCTTTAAGGGAACAACATTTCAGGTGCAGGATAAACACCGGTGGGCGGCCTCACTTGGGACCTTGTTGAGAAGAAGCTGGAAATGTGGCTTTTAGATTACATTTTTGTAACCAATCGTGTAATTTGTATTGGAATTGTAAAATTGTGTAAAGGGTTATGTAATGAACTCTTCTAGACTATAAATTGTGTTAATGAATGAATGAATGAGTGTGGAATGAGTTTGGATGGCCAAGGTTTGGAGATTGGAAAGATTTGGGGAAAATCTCGGCCCAGGTACCGGTACCTAAGTGGTTAAGTACTGGTACCACGCTGTTGGATGGCCCAGGTACTTGTACCTATACTTACGAGTACCAGTACCAAGGCTTCACGTACTGTTACCTCGATGGACAATTGGCTCAGGTACCTGTACCTAAAAAATAGTGGGCTGAGGTACCGATACCTAAATAATTAAGTACCAGTACCTAGAAAATGGGAAGATCTGACAGACAGAAGGCTCAGGTACCTGTATCACGTGTATGAGGTACCGGTACCTCTTCCAAAATTTTTAAAAATTTAAATATTACTCTTTCAAGCATTCAGATCTTGAGCCCTCTTGTTGAGATCATGTAATTGGTCAAACAATAAGTTCTAATTGATGGAGATGTGTTTGATCAAAACCGTTGTTGTTCCTAACCTCCTAAAATCATCCCTCAATGTGTATGTATGATGTGTGTATGAAGGGATTGTCACTCTCCCTCGGAATGATGTCAAAAGAAAGGGCAACGGAATGGTGGTAATGAAAATGGAATGAAATGTACAAAATGTGTGGATGGAATGAACAAAAGTGCTCCCCAAGCGCAAGGAGTCTTTTGAGTGTCGTGTTTTACTTGGAATGAGTATTCCAAGGTCGTCTCCTCAGGGAAGGAAGGGCATTGTGTGAATGTGATTTTGTGAAAAGAAAAGTGTAAAATCTTGTAGTTGGTTTGAGTTTTGTGATTGTGTTTTTGATGAAAATGAAATAAAACAAGTGTTGGCTAATCCCAAGGGTTCATTTCAATGGGAATCCCAAATCAACTCGAAACCTTTCTCGAATAGAGCCTAGCTGTACGATTGATTCGTGAGACGCTCGGGACTAAAATGGAGGTGATGATTCAAGCATACCCCGTGACGATGCCTACGGTGTATCAAGAACTCACAACCATGTCCTCACCCCAACCCAGTCAAACCGACCCATCGTACTCTGAGAGGAGGAATGAAAATGAGTTGAAGTGGCACACCCAAGAGGAGTTCTCCCTTGGATTAACCAACTTAAAATCTAGCTACTCATGGTAAAAGGAAAGACATGCATAATGTAAAGAGACATGTAGATGAAATGAAGATTAGAACTTGTATTAATGCTAGGAGAATGTAAGCTACAAAGGAGAATTCATTTCATAACTAAAAACAAAGCTTGAAGATAAAACCCAGCAGAAAAATAAAAGTGCAAGAACATTTGAATTAAACTTGATTACACTAGAATTAAAAGAGATTACAATGCAAGAAATAAAGATTACAAGAGAACTACAACTTACTGCAATGAAATGGGTGAAGAAAATGCAAAAACATAATTTTTATCTCCCTAACACTATTCATCATCTTCTTCCTTGGAGCACTCTAAACTACTCCTAAGCTTAGATAGCCACCCTTTCAAAGCTTGTGTAATGTTGAATATATGGTGAAGAAGCCTTGCATTTTCGTCCATGGAGGGTCCCCCTAGGTGTGTGCGCAGGCCTCCCATCAATGGGAGGTGAGATGATGGCCCTTGACAGGTTAGGACAAGCTTAGCCTGCAACCATCATGGCTGCCCCCTTCTCTCCCATCCTCCTCCATGTCGTTGCCTCCAAAGTCTTCAACAAGGGTGTAGGAGGCATGTAAATATGCAGAAAATGTCAGGGGGCAAGTGGGAGAATCATAGGTGGGAGCCCCAAGCAAGTGGAGCATGAGATGCAGGCGATCTGGGCTGTTTAGCATAGTGTACCGGTACTGCGAACTCCAGTAGCATCAGCGTACCGGTACGGCCTTCTGGTACAGTTTCTGCTCCGGACCAGTTTTCGTATAATTATCATAACTTTTGATCCAACCGTCCGATTGAGCTGAAATTTTGACACAATACAGAAGACATCCATATATATAACTTTTATGTTTTGAACTTTTTCAGATTCGAAGTATATCATTGTCACAAAGGAGAAAAACCAAGGTACTGCAATCAAATGGAGTGGGTGCTGGTGCCTTTGTTACCAAGCATCAATACCTCCTTGATTTCTTTCACTTTTAAGCCTCCAAATCCTCAAGTAATGTGTCCATGCCTTCACCACACATCCACACTTAGTTGCAAGGTTCTAAAATCCATCATTTAAGCTATAATTACTGCAACATCAAAAATTCAACATTATTCATAATTTCGGCTAACTCTAAGTAATTAATTACAAAGTTGAGTTTAAAATGCATGTAATGAGACCATCAATTATACAATATTTTGTGCTCATCACATCCCCCCCCCCCCCCCAACTTAAGCTTTGCTAGTCCCTAGCAAACAAAATGTAAAAAGCAAGCAAACAAAATAAACATATACTAATTCCACAATTGCATTTAGCACATGCAACAAGCCTTTAAACTCATAGGTGATCCCTAGTGGACGAGTTTTGTCTTGTGAAGGTTTCCAGTGAAGGTACCTACAAACTTATTTTCCTCATATCCAATATTTAAAATATATGCCCTTATCCTAACTAGCACTGGAATGTTAACAATAACTTGCTCCGAACACCCGAACCAATCACACATGAGACACATTATAGCCTTAAATGCTATTCTAGAGTATCCACATACACATTTATTTTCAAACTCGTGTGTGTGTGAAATAGATATGTAATTTAAACATTTACACAATGGAGTTCACATTCACTTTGGCTATCCAAATTAAGCTTCGATGCAAAACTCACAAAGGGTGTCTCTTACAATGAATCACACTATAGTTATCCTGACATGCTCTCCATGTGTATATGTGAGGTAGAATATTGTGCACAAAATAAAGTATGCTCACATATAATCCAAAAATGAAGTTCATGCATAAAAATGAAACAACCTTGGCATAATCTCATGAAAGGAATGCTAGGGCATTAGATAACAAACCAACTTCTCTTTTTCTTTAAAAGTATGCATCTCCCATGCTTCTTTAGATCATTTAGGACTTTCACGGGTTATAATGGGGCCTTGGGGTGATATTGAAGCAAAAGAAATAAAGGATATTGGATAACAAAGAGGGTTGTTCCGAGTGAATGACCTTTATTTCAAAAAGATCTCCCTTTTATGGGATTTCTAGGCTAACACCATCACTTTACTCTTTGTTTCATTTCTTTCATTTCCTTAACATTTTCCCTTCTTTTTTTTTTCTTTGATCATTCTTTCTTCCTTCACCCCTTTTTCTCATTTTCTTGTAATTTTCATTCTTTTCCGTTCAACTCTTTGAATTCAACATCATTCGTCCCTTTTGTTGAGTTTCCGCCATACTTCCTTCTCTTTTATGATCACTCATACTCAGCACTAGGAACAACCAAGGTGAGGTAGATTTATCATTTTACACTGGCTTGGTCAAATATGTGGCATGAAAACGAATTTACAATTAAGGCTCAATCACGGCACTAGGGATAAAATTTTTACAAGAAAAAGGCTAAGGCTCAAAGCAAAACAAAGATGGCCTAAGATCATTTCTAAATAAGCATGGGGGAGCATTATGCATTTCAAGATAAAGTCAATCAACTACCCAAATGCACCTAACCAAAACAAGCATAATGAGATTATTGAACAAATTTGGAATTTGAAAAATTGTTCCTTGAGTAAATGTAAGTTCCCTCCAAACAAGGATTGACATTAAAGCTCACATGGGTTCTTACTCATCTCCACTATTCATGTCAAGCACTAAATGTGAACTCAATCCGTAAATTGAAAAAATTACAAGTTCATGGCGCACTTATGGTTGAGTTCAAAAGCAAACAAGTATGTGATACTCTTAGCAATAGGATAAACTTCTAGAATGTGCTCATGTACTCAAAGTTCAAAATGAAGATCAAGTAATCACAAATCCCATAACCATTAAGATAGGGGAATATAGTTCAATATTGGAACCAAAATTTTTCAAAATTTTCACATTTTCCATTATTCTATATAAAAAGTGGTGGAAAATGTAAATGGTGCACCTCACCTCCCAACTTGAACCATGCATTGTCCTCAATGCACAAGGAATCATGCAATGAGAAAAATGAAAGTAACATGGGAAATGAGATACTCCCTTTTTTTTTCATATATATATGTACATTAACAAAAAAAAAAAAAAAAAAAAAAACACAAAAAGCTTGTTGACACCCCCCAACTTAGACTAGAACATGATACCCAATAAAATTTGCTACAATGATGCTCAAAGTGAAATGCGTCCAACTTAGGAAGAGGTAAACAACCTTCATGCTAAAATCTACACTACAACATTATGAAAATAAAAATATACCAATAAAAGAAATCTAACTACTATGTACATGGAAACAAAACAAAAATGGCACATGTCAATCCGGCTTCAATTCGGATATGAGCTTGCGCCCATTGATTTTTTTGATTTTAAAAATTTTTGTTGTATAAATGCCCTTCCTAACCCATCTATCCAAACATAGAAAGGATGTTGATTCAAAATTCTCAACAGAACGAAGGTGTAGGCAAGTTTATGCAATACCAACAATGGAGTATACAATTTCTCCTTAAAAGTCTCTACACTTAACTCCATTTCAATGCCCTCCCCAAGTTGAAAATTGTGAGTCTCATCACCACTCCTTGATGGCAAAATGACATCGGGCTCATTAGCCTCATGTGAGATAATATCATCATTAAAATTTTCACAATCAAGAGTGGTGGGAGATTCAACATCAATTTGCATTCCATAGAAATGATCATCCTCAATACATTGACTATGCTCAAGATGTTGTTCTTCATGCATAGTAGTTATAGCATTAGTCAATGTATTAAGTTGATCTCTAATTTCATAAAGTTGTTGGGCTACTTGGGCATTGACTTCCATTTGGTATAGCATAAACTCTTAAAGAGTATTTTCCAATTCTTGTTCGGTTGAGTCCTCGTATGTTGGATAATGGAAAAATTCATTTGGTGGTGTGAGATCGGATGAAAAATTATAAGGTTCATTCTCCCAACCATAACTCGAATAACTCGTTGCAACATAATGGTTGGGGTAAAGATTTCAGTAGTCCAAAACTAAATTTGAACATTCGCATGCAAAGTCTTAAACCGGATAATTTATTGGGCACTCACTAGTGATGTGTCCATACTCATCACAAATCTCACACACATTTTCAAAATATGGGCCATTTGATACATTATCATAAAAATTATAAGACATTACATAAAACACAAGCTATTTACAAACTATTTACAAAAGAGACGACATACCTTGGCCCGTGATGAAAATCATGAGACTTACCTATGTCGTCTAAAATCACCTTGAACTCGACGCTTAACCTTCCCCGGCAACGACGCCAAAAATGCTTGATCAAAACTGTTGTTGTTCCTAACCTCCTAAAATTATCCCTCAATGTGTATGTATGATGTGTGTATGAAGGGATTGTCACTCTCCCTCAGAATGATGTCAAAAGAAAGGGCAACGGAATGGTGGTAATCAAAATGGAATGAAATGTACAAAATGTGTGGATGGAATGAACAAAAGTGCTCCCCAAGCGCAAGGAGTCTTTTGAGTGTCGTGTTTTACTTAGAATGAGTATTCCAAGGTCGTCTCCTCAGGGAAGGAAGGACATTGTGTGAAGGTGATTTTGTGAAAAGAAAAGTGTAAAATCTTGTAGTTGGTTTGAGTTTTGTGATTGTGTTTTTGATGAAAATGAAATAAAACAAGTGTTGGCTAATCCGAATGGTTCATTCCAATGGGAATCCCAAATCAACTCGAAGCCTTCCTCGAATAGAGCCTAGCTGTACGATTGATTTGTGAGAAGCTCGGGACTAAAATGGAGGTGATGATTCAAGCATACCCCGTGACGATGCCTACGGTGTATCAAGAACTCACAACCATGTCCTCACCCCAACCCAGTCAAACCAACCCATCTTACTCAGAGAGGAGGAATGAAAATGATTTGAAGTGGCACACCCAAGAGGAGTTCTCCCTTGGATTAACCAACTTAAAATCTAGCTACTCATGGTAAAAGGAAAGACATACATAATGTAAAGAGACATATAGAAGAAATGAAGATTAGAACTTGTATTAATGCTAGAAGAATGTAAGCTACAAAGGAGAATTCATTTCATAACTAAAAACAAAGCTTGAAGATAAAACCCAGTAGAAAAATAAAAGTGCAAGAACATTTGAATTAAACTTGATTACACTAGAATTAAAAGAGATTACAATGCAAAAAATAAAGACTACAAGAGAACTACAACTTACTGCAATGAAATGGGTGAAGAAAATGCAAAAACATAATTTTTATCTCCCTAACACTATTCATTGATGAGCGCATAATATTGCATATTTGAAGGGCTCATTACATGCATTATAACTCAACTTTTGCATTTAAATACTTAGTGTTAGCCAAAATTGTCTATAATGTTGATATTTTGATGTTGCAACCTTTTATAGCTTAAATGATTGATTTTAGGACATTGCAACCTTGATGGATGTGTGGTGAAGGCATGGACACAATACATGAAGAATTGGAGGCTTAAAAGTGAAGAAATCAAGAAGGCATTGGTGCTTGGGAACAAGGGCACCAGCTGCAGCAACAATTGGAAGCACTGCCTCGGAATTCCTCCATTTTGACCATGATCTACTCAGAATTTCGAAAAGTTCAAAACATGAAAGTTGTAGATATGGGTGTCTTCTGTTTGGTATCAAAATTTCAGCTCAATCCAACGGTTAGATCAAGAGTTATGACGATTCTACCGAAGGTGGTCCAGTGCAGAAAAACAGTACCGGTACTCGGTACCGGTACCAAATGGTACCGGTACCCAGTACCGGTACTCCGGACCTTCTGGTCGCGAAAACAGCCTGTAACTCAACTTTGAGGCTTGGGGGTCCCACCTACACTTCTCCCACGCCTATCCCAACATTTCCTTACACATTTGCAGGTCTCTTACACATTTTGGAAGACTTTTGAGACTTGGCATTCAAGGAGGAAGAGAGAGAAATGGGCTGCCATGTGGGTTGCAGGCTAGCCTGTCCAAGGCTTCAACTCAGCCCCTCTTTGGTGTAAGACCTGCACACACCTAGGGGGACCCTCCATGGACGAAATTCAAGGCTCTCACTCTCCATTATACATTCAACATTCAACACACAAGAAAAGGAGTTGGCTACCTAAGCTTAGAGTAGTTTTAGTGAGGAAGAAGATGAATAGTAAAGTTGTGATTTTTACATGTTCTTCCATCCATTTCTCTTGTAACCTCTTGTAAGGATATTGTAAGCTTCCTTTACTGTCTTTAATGCCATTTATTAGAAGTACATTTCAAGTTTAGCCTTGCACTTTACATTTCACCATTGTTATGCTTTCAAGTTCTTCATTTTCATGCTTTAAATTGGGTATTGTATTTCCTTCTTCTTACTTTAAGATTTCTTGCATCTAGTTAAGTTTTAATCTTCTTTTCCTTTACTTGTCTTTTTACATTATGCTTGGCTTTCTTTTATGAATGAGTAGTTAGATTTAAGTTGGGTAATCCAAGAGAGACCTTCTCTTGGGGATTCCATTTCAACTCTTCTCCTTCCTCCTCTCGGTGTACGGTGATTCGGTTTGACGGGGTTGAGAGTGGACGAGTTAGTGAGCCTTTGATATTCCATAGGCCTAGTCATGGTTTATGCTTAGATACTCACCCATCTTGTCCCTAGCTTCCCCCGAATCAATCGTTCACCTATGCACCATTGGAAGAAGATTTCGAGTTGAGTTGGAATTCCCATTAGAATGACCTCTTTGGATTAGCCAACACTTGTTTTATTGCATTTTCATTTTCAATCACAACCACAAAACACAAATACAAGATTTTACACTTTCTTTTCACTTTTGCAAAATCACCTTTCACAAAACTCCCTTTCCTTCCCTGAGGAGACGACCTTGGAATATTTTCCAAGTAAAACACACGACCACAAAAGACTCCTTTCGATTGGGGAGCATTTTTGTGCACACCGCATTCCATTCCACATCTCATTTCATCTATTTTGTTCATCACATTTCCATTCACATCCATTTTGTTGTTGTTTCCTATCTTCTTGCATCATCCGGAGGGAGAGTGACACTCCCCCATCACTATAAGCCACATACACACATTGAGGGTGAGGGTGATGTTTAGAGGTTAGGAATAACGACGTAGTTTCCAATCAATCATTTTGGCGCCGTTGCCGGGGACGGTAAAGCGTCGAGTTCGAGAGGTGATTTTGGGACGGCATAAGGTAAGTCTTGTGATTTTCATCACGGGCCAAGGTATGTCGTCTAACTTGTAAATATTTTTGTTTTAGTTTGTGTTTTGTATTATGTCTTATAATTTTTATGAAAATGTATATAATGCCCCATATTATGAAAATGTGTGTGAAATTTGTGATGACTATGGGCACATTACTAGTGAGTGCCCAAGAATGGCCTCTTATTTTGAAAACGTATGCAAGATTTGTGGTGAGTATGGACACATCACTAGTGAGTGCCCAATAAATGCCCCTTATTTTGAATACGTTTGCGAAATTTGTGGTGAGAATGGACACCTCACTAGTGAATGCCCAATAAATTATCCGGTTCAAGACCTTGAATGCGAAAGTTCAAATTCAGAGTTGGACTACCTAAATTTTTACCGCAACCATTATGATTCACCGAGTTATTCGAGTTATGGTTGGGAGAATGAACCGTATAATTTTTCATCCAATCTCACACCACCAAATGAATTCTCCCACTATCCAACATATGGGAACTCAACCGAAGTAGAATTGGAAAATGTTTGGTGTGATTTTATGCAATCCCAAATGGAATGCAATGCCCAAATGGAATGCATTGCCCAACAACTTAATGCATTGACTAATGCTACAATTGTTATGCATGAAGAACAACACCTTGAGCATAGTCAATGTATTGAGGATGACCCCCCCAATGAAATGCATATGGATGTTGAATCTCCCACCACTATAGATTGTGAAACATTTGATGAAGTTATTATCTTGCATGAGGCTAATGAGCCCAAGGACATTTTGCCATCTATGAGTGGTGTTGAGATTCACATTTCTCAACTTGGGGAGGGCATTGCAATGGAGTTAAGTTTTGAGACTTGTAAAGAAAAATTGTATACTCCATTTGTGGGATTGCATAAACTTGCCTACAACTTTGTTTGGTTGAGATTTTTGAAGCATTATCCTTTGTATTGTTGGATAGATTGGAGTGAAAGGGCATTTATACAACAAAAAAATTTTAAAATCAAAAAAATCCATGGGCGTAGGGTCATATCCGAATTGAAGCCGGATTGACATGAGCCCTTGTTGTTTTGTTTCCATGTACATAGTAGTTATATCTCTTTTATTGTTATATTTTTATTTTTCATGTCATTGTAGTATAATGGTGAGTATCATTGTAGTTTAGTTTTTAACATAAAGCTTGTTTAAGAATCAGAAAGCAGACAAAGCAGAACAGTACCGGTACTCGGTACCGGTACCAAATGGTACCGGTACCCAGTACCGGTACTAAAAGTCTACTGGAATCGCAGTACCGGTACCCAGTACCGGTACTAAAAGTCTACTGGAATCGCAGTACCGGTACTCGGTACCGGTACCAAATGGTACCGGTACCCAGTACCGGTACTGTTTGCCTGACAGACCCAATCTCTGCAATGCTGCTCCACCTGCTTTGAGGGCATCACCAGCATTTCTCCCCCATGTTCTAGTCTAAGTTGGGGGGTGTAAATGAGCTTTGTGTGTTTCATTTTCTCTTTTATGTTTATATATATATATATAAAAAAAAAAAAAAAGGGTATCTCATTTCCCATTTTACCTTCATTGTTTTCATTGCATGATTCCTTGTGCATTGAGGACAATGCATAGTTTAAGTTGGGGGGTGAGGTGCACCATTCACATGTTCCACCACTTTGTGTATAGAATAAGTTGAAAATGTGAAAATTTTGAAAAATTTTGGACAATTTTTGTGAAAAATAGTCAATATTGAACTATATTCCTCTATCCTAATTGTTATGGGATTTGTGAATTGCTTGATCTTCATTTTGAACTTTGAATACATGAGCACATTATAGAAGTTTATCCTATGCTTGAGTATCACATATGTGTTTTCTTTCAAACTCAACCATTGTGCACCTTGAATGTGTAATTTGGGTAATTTACGGATTGAGTTCACATTTTAGTGCTTGACATGAATAGTGGAGATGAGTAAGAACCCATGTGAGCTTTAGTGCCAATTCTTGTTGGAGGGAACTTACATGTACTCAAGGAACAATTTTTCAAATTTCACATTTGTTCAATAATCTCATTATGCTTGTTTTGGTTAGGTGCATTTGTGTAGTTGATTGACTTTGTCTTGAAATGCAATGTGCTCTCCCATGCCTATCTAGAAATGATCTTAGGCCATTTTTTGAATGCTTTGAGCCTAAGCCTTTTTCTTGTGAAATTTATCCCTAGTGCCATGATTGAGCCTTAATTGAATTCATTTCTATGCCACACATTGAACCAAGCCAAAGAAAATAAGAAATACCTACCTTACCTTGGTTGTTCCTAAAACAAAAATGAGTGATTGCAAAAGAAGGAAGTATGGTGTGGAAACTCAAGCAAAAAGGGGTGAATGATGTTGGAACGCATAGAGTTCAATGAAAAAAAAAAATGATAATCCAAGAAAAGGAAGAAAAGGGGTGAGAAGAAGAAAAGAAAGAGAAAAAGAAAAGGGAAAAATGTAAAGGAAAAGAAAGAAAAGAAACAAAGGATGTGGTGATGGTGTGAAAATCAAAATCCCATGAAAGGGAAGTGTTTTTCTAAGATTAATGTCTCTCACTCGGAACAACCTTCTTTGTTATCCTATATCCTTCGTTTCCCTTACCACAACATCACCCCAAGGCCCCATTATAACCCATGAAAGTCCTAAAAGATCTAGAGAAGCATGGGGGATGCATACTTTTAAAGAAAAAGAGAAGTTAATTTTACTATCTAATGCCCTAGCATTCCTTTCATGAGATTATGCCAAGGTTGTTTCATTTGTATACATGTGCTTCATTTTTGGATTATATGTGAGCATTTTGGTTTGTGAATAAGATTCTATCTCACATATACACATGGAGTGCATGCTAGGATAATCATTGAGTTATTCATTATTGAGAGAAACCCTTGGTGAGTTTTTGCATCAAAGCTCAATTTGGATAGCCATGTGAATGTGAATTACGTTGAGTAAATGCTTAAATTACATGTTCATTCCACACACACACGAGTTTTGAAAGGAAATGTATAGGTGAATACTCTAGAATAGCATTTAAAGCTATAATGTGTTGCATGTGTTTTTAGTTAGGATGTTTTGAACATAGCTTTTTATTGAAATCCAATTGCTAGTTAAGATAGGGGAATATACTTTAAATATTGGATATTAGCAAGAAGTTTGTAGGTACCTTCACTGGAAACCTTCACGAGACAAAACTCGTCCACTAGGGATCACCTAGGGGTTTAAAGGCTTGTTGCATGTGCTAAATGCAATTGCGGAATTAGTATAGGTTTATTTTTGTTTGCTTGCTTTTACATTTTGTTTGCTAGGGACTAGCAAAGCTTAAGTTGGGGGGTGTGATGAGCGCATAATATTGCATATTTGAAGGGCTCATTACATGCATTATAACTCAACTTTTGCATTTAAATACTTAGTGTTAGCCAAAATTGTCTATAATGTTGATATTTTGATGTTGCAACCTTTTATAGCTTAAATGATTGATTTTAGGACATTGCAACCTTGATGGATGTGTGGTGAAGGCATGGACACAATACATGAAGAATTGGAGGCTTAAAAGTGAAGAAATCAAGAAGGCATTGGTGCTTGGGAACAAGGGCACCAGCTGCAGCAACAATTGGAAGCACTGCCTCGGAATTCCTCCATTTTGACCATGATCTACTCAGAATTTCGAAAAGTTCAAAACATGAAAGTTGTATATATGGGTGTCTTCTGTTTGGTGTCAAAATTTCAGCTCAATCCAACGGTTAGATCAAGAGTTATGCCGATTCTACCGAAGGTAGTCCAGTGCAGAAAAACAGTACCGGTACTCGGTACCGGTACCAAATGGTACCGGTACCCAGTACCGGTACTCCGGACCTTCTGGTCGCGAAAACAGCCTGTAACTCAACTTTGAGGCTTGGGGGTCCCACCTACACTTCTCCCACGCCTATCCCAACATTTCCTTACACATTTGCAGGTCTCTTACACATTTTGGAAGACTTTTGAGACTTGGCATTCAAGGAGGAAGAGAGAGAAATGGGCTGCCATGTGGGTTGCAGGCTAGCCTGTCCAAGGCTTCAACTCAGCCCCTCTTTGGTGTAAGACCTGCACACACCTAGGGGGACCCTCCATGGACGAAATTCAAGGCTCTCACTCTCCATTATACATTCAACATTCAACACACAAGAAAAGGAGTTGGCTACCTAAGCTTAGAGTAGTTTTAGTGAGGAAGAAGATGAATAGTAAAGTTGTGATTTTTACATGTTCTTCCATCCATTTCTCTTGTAACCTCTTGTAAGGATATTGTAAGCTTCATTTACTGTCTTTAATGCCATTTATTAGAAGTACATTTCAAGTTTAGCCTTGCACTTTACATTTCACCATTGTTATGCTTTCAAGTTCTTCATTTTCATGCTTTAAATTGGGTATTGTATTTCCTTCTTCTTACTTTAAGATTTCTTGCATCTAGTTAAGTTTTAATCTTCTTTTCCTTTACTTGTCTTTTTACATTATGCTTGGCTTTCTTTTATGAATGAGTAGTTAGATTTAAGTTGGGTAATCCAAGAGAGACCTTCTCTTGGGGATTCCATTTCAACTCTTCTCCTTCCTCCTCTCGGTGTACGGTGATTCGGTTTGACGGGGTTGAGAGTGGACGAGTTAGTGAGCCTTTGATATTCCATAGGCCTAGTCATGGTTTATGCTTAGATACTCACCCATCTTGTCCCTAGCTTCCCCCGAATCAATCGTTCACCTATGCACCATTGGAAGAAGATTTCGAGTTGAGTTGGAATTCCCATTAGAATGACCTCTTTGGATTAGCCAACACTTGTTTTATTGCATTTTCATTTTCAATCACAACCACAAAACACAAATACAAGATTTTACACTTTCTTTTCACTTTTGCAAAATCACTTTCACAAAACTCCCTTTCCTTCCCTGAGGAGACGACCTTGGAATACTCTTCCAAGTAAAACACCGACAACGAAAGACTCCTTGCGATTGGGGAGCGCTTTTGTTCACACCCGCATTTCATTCCACATATTTTGTTCATTCCACATTTCCACCACCATTCCGTTGTTCCTATCTCTTGCATCATTCCGAGGGAGAGTGACACTCCCTTAGTCCTATAAGCCATACACACATTGAGGGTGAGGGTGATGTTACGAGGTTAGGAACGACGTAATTTCTAAACAATCATTCATCATCTTCTTCCTTGGAGGTCTCTAAACTACTCCAAAGCTTAGGTAGCCACCCTTTCAAAGCTTGTGTAATGTTGAATATATGGTGAAGAAGCCTTGCATTTTCGTCGATGGAGGGTCCCCCTAGTTGTGTGCGCAGGCCTCCCATCAATGGGAGGTGAGATGATAGCCCTTGACAGGGTAGGACAAGCTTAGCCTGCAACCATCATGGCTGCCCCCTTCTCTCCCATCCTCCTCCATGTCGTTGCCTCCAAAGTCTTCAACAAGGGTGTAGGAGGCATGTAAATATGCAGAAAATGTCAGGGGGCAAGTGGGAGAATCATAGGTGGGAGCCCCAAGCAAGTGGAGCATGAGATGCAGGCGATCTGGGCTGTTTAGCATAGCGTATCGGTACTGCGAACTCCAGTAACATCAGCATACCGGTACGGCCTTCCGGTACAGTTTCTGCTCCGGACCAGTTTTCGTAAAATTGTCATAAATTTTGATTCAATCATCGGATTGAGCTGAAATTTTGACAAAATATAGAAGACATCCAGATATAAAACTTTCATGTTTTGAACGTTTTCAGATTCGAAGTGGATCATGGTCAAAAAGGAGGAAAACCGAGGTACTGCAACCAAATGGTGTGGGTGCTGGTGCCTTTGTTACCAAGCATCAATACCTCCTTGATTTCTTTCACTTTTAAGCCTCCAAATCCTCAATTAATGTGTCCATGCCTTCACCACACATCCACACTTAGTTGCAAGGTTCTGAAATCCATCATTTAAGCTATAATTACTGCAACATCAAAAATTCAACATTCTTCATAATTTCGGCTAACTCTAAGTAATTAATTACAAAGTTGAGTTTAAAATGCATGTAATGAGGCCATCAAATATAAAATATTTTGTGCTCATCAAGATGGACCCTAAAATGGTCAAATGGTTGATATGTGCATAGGTTATGCGTTTGGGAGTACTCCAGTATATGGGATACTCTATCCAAACTCTTTACTAGTGGGTCGCACACATTCTAATAGTGAGACAAGGAGAGAAAATTCTCAATGTTTTGAATTTGATCCCTATTTTGGGATACTAAGTTAGTGTTCTATTGCAATCTTACGTGTTTGTAGAGGAAGAGGACACCGAAATGGTCGAGGTGGTGGACAAAACAACAACCAACCGCCACCGGCCTTTTGATAAAAAAACCTTCATGGAGGCTATAGGCACTACGGCTGCCATCTTTATGCAAGCTAGTGCCAACATGGGCCAAGGAGGCTCGAACAACCTCCAGAGATTCAAGGCACACAAGCCACCTATTTTTCTAGGAGGGGCAGATCCGATGGTAGCCAACCATTGTTTCCAACAAGTAGAAAAGATTTTATAGGCTATGGAGATCACATACGATGCCACTAAGATAAGGCTAGTTGCATTCCAACTTGAGGGAGATGCCCATCTATGGTGAGAATGGGCAAAGGCCTCAAAGAACATAGAGGCAATGACTTGGGGTGAGTTTTGTGAGCTCTTCATGGGCAAGTAATTCTCGTCAGATGTTCGACAAGCGAAAGTCCGGGAATTCTTGGATTTAAAGCAAGGGACTTAAACGCATTTCTCACCAAAGTCACAACAAAAACAAGTATAAAGGGGCATATTAACATACAAAATATGAAATGTTTTGTGCTAATCACACCCCCCAACTTGAGCTTTGCTAGTCCCTAGCAACCATTCACTTAAAAACCACAAGCTATAAACTAAAACAAAATCCATCCATACAATCAAAACATCCAAACACTCAAAATCCAAAAATCATATTGCAATTACATAAATAGCTTTGGGAAATGATTAAACAAAACAACTGTGGTATTTCATTGATAATTTTCAAAATTTCTTTACAATGGGTTCAAGTTTCAAACAAAACGACCCAAAACCTAAGGACACTTCTACTGGGCCGATGAACTAACCCTACCATACATCCTAAAATCAAAAGAAACAAAATACAAAAGTCCCCCTAATCATCCTCCTCATCGAAAGCATCCTCCTCCTCAGTCTCAAACTCCTTAGACTCAGACTCCTTGCCATCGTCATCATCGTCGTCCATCTCAACAGTCATGGAAGGCACAGGAGCTGAAGTCGACGGACCAGCTGGGGGCTGTGGAGGTCCACCGGGATAGGCTCACCCGAGAATGTGTGTTGGAACAGTCGTGTCACCATGATCGACAACCCATGCATGGTGGACTTCAGAACATCCATGCGCTGCGATATGGTATGGGCAGGCGCAGGTGCAGGTGGTGGAGGTGCTGATGAAGATGGTCCCGCTGCTGACGGTTCTGGCCTCGGAGCTCTAGGTCTCTCTCCCCCAGTCATTGCAGCCCTTTTACTGCTGCTAGACTTCCCAATGGCTCCAGTCTCTGGGGGAAGTAGAGTTTCGTGTGTGTAGTGCTTAACCTTGGCATGGTCGCAAAGACGGGTTACTGGACTGCCAAATGGGAGATTCGCCTTCGGCTTTGTAGCCTTGATGAACTCCCGCATCTCCTCAAGGACTAAATACGCCACATCCATTGCCACCCCCATCATGAAAGCGTGGAGCAAGGCCAGCTTCTCGATGTTCGGGTTCTTCTCCGAACCCCAGGGCATCAAATTGTAATGCAGCACTTTGTTCATAACCCAGTAAGCATGCTTGAGGCCCCCGACCAACGTTGTTCCCTTGAACGTGGTCGGGTCCTCATAGGTGAGAGCGACATAGTCACTAAGAGTCCTACCCCCATCCACGTTGTGTGGGTAGACCGGGGTAGTCGGGGGAGGCCTCTCGTATCTCATCACAGTGGCGATTGTGTCGGGGGTCCCTCAAATGTTTTTCACCTCACATTGATCCTCAATCTACCACCGTCCTCGCCAAACACAGAAAACTTCGTGTAAAACTCACGACACATCCCCAAATTGTATCCCTTAACCTCATCAAACCACAGGTTCAACCCACGTGCTTCAATTACTCTCAGAACCTCATTGGTTGGCCCGAGAGAGACTCTATCCACGTATCTCTTGCACGTGACGCCTGTTTCCTCAATTCGTTGTCTTCGTGCGCCATGTTTAGCCTTAGTCCTTCTCTCCTCCCTTTCTTGGCCATTTGGGCCCTCTCCAATCCTCTTCCGAGAGCTAGGCCCCGTAGGTGGAGGAGACTCGGGGCCCGTCCTTTTTGTGCGGGCCATGAGAATCAACAGTGCCCCCAAACCCACAAACATCAACAACCACACCAAAAAGCTCTCCAAAGGCTCAAACACCTCCATAGACATCCCATTACTATGAGCCATAGCAAAGAGTTGAGAGATTTGAAAAAGGATGAAGATTGACTTGAGAGATTGAGGGAAAAGTGAAAATCTAGGGTTTGTGCAGAACACTAAAATTTTCGGCTAAAACACCCTAAAACTCAACCCTAATCAAGAGAAAGTGAGAAATTTGAAGTTGGGTGAAGTGTTTTGAAGATTAGAAGTGAGTAGGAGGAGAGGAGAGAGTTTGGAAGCAAGAGATGGATGGGAAATGTGAAGGATTTTTTCAAAATTTTCGAACTTAAAACCCTCGTTTTTAGTTTTCTGGGCAAAATCTTCCGGAAGGTCGATGAGAACCTTCTAGAAGGTTTTGCTTACTGTTGGGACACCTCTGTCCAGCAAGGAAAACCTTCCGGAAGGCTTTGACAACCTTCCAGAAGGTTTTGCCTTTGCTGTAAAACCATTCCTTTGTTCAAAAATTCACATCCACTCCAACTTCCCTCAACTCCAACACAATTTAATACCCTTTCTAGGACATCTAACCTACCAAAACCTTGAACCACCCATATGAACCTCAATTGAATGATAATGCCCAAAGTCATTTCCGAAATTGCAACATGATTTATGGTTTTGATGTTTTCAAACTACAAAACATGGATTTCTAGTTTAAACTACCAAAGTGAATACCCAAATTGCAAAACAAAAATTTAACTAGCAAGGGCATTCCTAAATCTTATTTAATATCGAAAGTTGAGCAATATTCTCCTATCCTTTAAGCATAGAGCTACCTAACACGTCATTCTAATGCCCGAACCAAGCACACATGAGCAACATCATGGCTTTAAATGCTAGTCTAGAGTACACACTTACACATTCATTTTCAAACTCGTGTGTGTGAGCATTGGACATGTAATTTAAGCATTTACACAATGAAATTCACATTCACTTTGACTATCAAAATTAAGCTTCGATGCAACCTTACCAAGGTTTTCTCTCAACAATGAATCACACTCTAGTTATCCTGGCATGCTATCCATGTGTATATGTGAGATAGAATCTTGTGCACAAAACAAAGTATGCTCACATATAATCCAAAAATGAAGTTCATGCATAAAAATGCAACAACCTTGGCAAAATCTCATGAAAGGAATGCTAGGGCACTATATAGTAAACCAACTTCTCTTTTTCTTTAAAAGTATGCATCTCCCACGCTTCTCTAGATCATTTAGGATTTCAAGGGTTATAATGGGGCCTTGGGATGATATTGAGGTAAAAGAAACGAAGGATATAGGATAACAAAGAAAGTTGTTCTGAGTGAAAGAATTTTATTTCAAAAACATCTCCATTTCCATAGGATTTTCAGTCAAACACCATCACCGCACTCTTTGTTTCTTTTCTTTCTTTTCCTTAACATTTTCCTTCTCTTTTTTGATTATTCTTTCTTCTTTGCACTCCCTTTTTTCTCCTTTTCTTGGATTTTCATTCTTTTTCCATTCAACTCTTCGAGTTTCAACATCATTCATCCCTCTTGTTTGAGTTTCCACACCATACTTCCTTCTCTTTTATGATCACTCATTTTCAGCTCTAGGAAAAACCAATGTGAGGTAGATTTTTTTATCATTTTTCACTGGTTTGGTCAAATGTGTGGTATGGAAACTAATTTACAATTAAGGCTCAATTGCGGCACTAGGGATAAAAATTTTACCAAGAAAAAAGGCTACAGCTCAAAATAAATCAACGACAGCCTAAGATCACCTCTAGATAAGCATGGGGGAGCATTATGCATTTCAAGAAAAGCCAATCAACTACCCAAATGCACCGAACCGAAACAAGTATAATGACATTATTGAACAAATTTGAAATTTGAAGAATTGTTCCTTGAGTAAATGTAAGTCCACTCCAACAAGGATTGGCACTAAAGCTCTTATGAGTTCTTCCTCATCTCTACTATTCATGTCAAGCACTAAAATGTGAACTCAATCCGTAAATTGTCAAAATTACACATTCAAGGTGTACATATTGGTGAGTTAAAAAACAAACACATATGTGCTACTCAAGCATATGATGAACTTCTATAATGTGCTCATATATTCACAATTCAACACAAAGATTAACATGTTAACAATCCATAGCACTCTTAATGAGGGAATACATATCAACATCCAGATATTTTCTAAAAAAATTTCAATTTTTTCACATAATTGCAACTATTGTGAACAAAAATCTCTATGATACGTGAAAGGTGAATTTTTCACCACAAAAAATTTGTATTATCAACAAAATTTTCCACAAACATTGGTGTATCATACAAATGGTGCACCTCACCCCCTAACTTGAGTCATGCATTGTCCTCAATGCAAAAAAAAATATGATATGCAATGAAGGACTGTAAAAAGATGAGTAAGGTTAGAGAACACCTCGCACTTGAGCTTTTAACAAAAACACCAACATCTGCAACTAAGAAAAACAACACTATACGCGAATTTAAAGTAAGTAAACATAAACAGATAAAGTAAGTAAAAACAACTATACACTAAAAAGCATAAGAACAGCTACTGCTCCAACAAGTCCAGGTAGACCAGATCCATCAAATCCTCCTCCATTCCTTGTCCTTCAAAACCCTCAAAAAATGGCTTCAGTCTTTGGCCATTGACTTTGAATGTCCTACCATCTTTGGGGTTCGTGACTTCCACAGCCCCATTGGGGTAAGCCACCTTAATAAGATAGGGGTCATCCCAACGGGATCGAAGTTTACCATGAAAGATTGAGAGACGAGAGTTGTATAAGAGCACTTTTTGGCCGAGCTCAAATGACTTCCTTACAATGGATTTATCATGAAAGATCTTAGCCCACTCTTTTGAAATTTTAGAGCTCTCATACGCATCTCTTCGATCTCTTCCAATTCATTCATTTCTAGCTTCTTATTCTCTCTGGCCATTCTCAAATTGAAGTTCAAGGTTTTTATGGCCCAATATGTTTTATGCTCCATCTCAACCGAAAAATTGCAAGCCTTTTCATAGACGAGCTGATAGGGAGACATACCTAAGACAATCTTGTAGGCAGTGTGGTAAGCCCATAGGGCATCGGTCAGTCTAAATGACCAATCTTTCCTATTCGGGTTCACCATTTTCCCTAAGATATTTTTAATCTCCCTATTGACCAACTCGGCTTGGCCATTAGTTTGTGGGTGTTATGCGGTGGACACCTTGTGTGTGACGACATATTTATGCATTAGTGATGCAAATGGTCTAATGCGACCCATCATCGCTTATCATTGCACGAGGTATCCCAAACCTCGAAAATATGTTCTCCTTGAGAAACTTGACCACGACCCGGTGGTCATTGGTCTTGGTCGGGATAGCCTCCACCCATTTGGACACATAGTTCACTGCCAGTAGAATGTATAGGTAGCCAAATGACACGGGGAAGGGACCCATGAAGTCGATGCCCCAACAATCAAATATCTCGATAACAAGTACAAGGGAGAGAAGCATCATGTTCCTTCGGGTCACACTACCCAAACGTTGGCACCTATCGCATTCTTTGCAGAAAGAGATACAATCTTTTATCAAAGAGGTCCAATAAAAACCTGATTGTAGAATCTTTGCCGAAGTTTTCTTTGTAGAGAAATGGCCACCGCACGCCTCCGAATGGCAAAATGCAAGGACTTCCTGTTGTTCACTTTCTGGTACGCATCTCCGCATGACTTGGTTAGGGCAATACTTGAATAGGTACGGGTTGTCGAAGTAAAAGTACTTCACTTTCGCCATGAATCTCCTTCTATCTTCCGGGCTCCAGTGCGATGGTATCTGTCCTGTAGTAAGATAATTACATATGCCAGCATACTAGGGACAGACAGAATGAATCGAAAGTAAATGCTCATCAGGGAAAAAGTCAGGGATAGGAATGTGTTCATCGGCATCTTGCACCACAAGTAGGGACAAATGGTCCGCCACCATGTTCTCCACTCCCTTCTTGTCTTTGATCGTCAAATTGAATTCTTGTAGGAGGAGTATCCACCTAATGAGTCTCGGTTTTGCATCCTGCTTAGACAACAAATACTTCAAAGCAGAGTGATCGGTATAGACTACTATAGGTGAGCCAATGATGTATGACCAAAACTTATCCAATGCAAATACTATAGCTAACAATTCCTTTTCGATGGTGGTATAATTCATTTGTGCCTCGTTAAGGTTTTTGCTAGCATAGTATATTACTTAAGGTCTCTTGTCCTCCCTTTGACCGAGCACTGCACCGACCGCGTAATCACTCGCGTCACACATAAGCTCATATGGTGAGTCCCACTTGGGTGGTCGCATGATCGGAGGTGAAATGAACATTTTCTTTAATTTTTTAAAGGATGCCTTACAATCAGTCGACCAAACAAATGGGACATCTTTTGAAAGCAAGTTGGTCAAAGGTCGGGCCAATGCACTAAAGTCTTTAATAAAACGACGATAAAAGTCGACATGGCCAAGAAATGACCTGATATCCTTGATGACCTTTGGCGTAAGGAGGTTGAAAATTGCATCCACCTTTGATTTTTCAACTTCGATCCCCTTCGTCGAGACGATGTGCCCGGGCACAATTCCTTGTGTCACCATAAAGTGACACTTTTCCCAATTGAGGACCAAGTTCTTCTCCTCACATCTTTTCAGAACTCTCTCTAAGTTCTCCAAACATCCATCGAATGAATCCCCAAACACCGAGAAGTCATCCATAAACACTTCCACAATCTTCTCCACCATATCACTAAAGGTCCCCATCATGCAATGTTGAAAGGTTCCTGGGGCGTTACACAACCCGAAAGGCATGCATCGGTAAGCAAAGTACCGGAGGAGCAAGTGAAGGTGGTCTTCTCTTGATCCTCCAAAGCAATTTCAATCTGGTTGTACCCGGAGTAGCCATCCAAGAAATAGTAAAATAGATGCCCAGCTAATCTTTCCAACACTTGGTCGAGGAATGGCAATGGGAAGTGGTATTTTCTCGTGCATAAATTAAGCTTTCAATAATCAATGCACACTATCCATCAGGTGATTACCCTTGTTGGAATGAGCTCGTTCTCCTCATTTACCACCACAGTGACTCCCGACTTCTTAGGTACTACTTGCGTGGGGCTAACCCACTTACTATCGACAATCGAAAAGATGATACCCACGTCAAGTAGCTTTAGCACCTCATCCCTCATCACGTCTTTCATAATTGGGTTCAATCTTCTTTGTGGTTGTCGGGATGGCTTGGAGTCTTCTTCAAGGTAGATGCGGTGTGTGCAAATGAGGGGGCTTATCCCCTTGATGTCAGCAATTGTCCAACCAATCGCTCCCTTATGCCTTCTCAATACTTTCAAAAGATCCTCTTCTTGCTTTTCCTCAAACGTTGAGCTAATTACCATGGGAAAGGTCTTTTCATCCCCAAGGTATGCATACTTGAAATTGGATGGTAATGACTTCAACTCCAAGATTGGTTTTTGCTCATTCGATGGAAAGATCTTCTTGTCTTGGTGTGGAAGTTTCTCAAATGTAGGGCTCCATTTTTCTACCCCTTTTAAGCTTTCCAACTCCTCTTGCTCATCAACCTTTTCCTCCCCTTCCTTCAACATGCCCAACAGCTCCAAGTGCTCCTCTACCATGGTATCAATCCTATTAACTTCATGCATTCCTCATCATCCCCCGGTTGTTTGGTCAAGTTGAACACATTAAGATCCATATTCATGTTCCCAAATGCAAGCTTTATAAGACCGTTCTTGCAATTAATCACAGCATTAGAAGTAGCAAGAAAAGTTCTACCAAGTATGACAGAGATTTGAGAACAAACATTTACAATCGGGTGAGTGTTAAGCACAATAAAATCAACAGGAAAGTAAAATTTATCGACTTATACTAAAACATCCCCGACCACTCACCTCGGAGTTCGGACGCTACGATCCGCCAGTTGAAGAGTGATTGGAGTTGGTTTTAGCTCTTCAAGCTGGAGTTGTTGGTACACTGAGTACGGTAGGAGGTTGACGCTCGCCCCTAAATCAAGAAGAGCTTGCTCCACCCCGCAATTCCCGATCGTGATAGCAATGGTAGGGCATCCGGGATCCTTGAACTTTGGTGGGGTGTTAGTCCTCAAGATTGAGCTCACTTGCTCGGTGAGGAATGCCTTCTTGTGCACATTTAGTCTCATCTTCACGGTACACAAGTCCTTCAAGATCTTGTCACAAGATGGGATTTGCTTTGCAGCATCAAGGAGTGGAATGTTGATTTTTACCTACTTGAACATCTCAATTATATTAGAATAATTAGCCACCTTGACGGGTGGCTTCAACCAATTTGGAAAAGGGCCAGGAATGGGGGATGCATTAACACTTTCATCAACCACTTTCTCTTTCTCACTCACCTCACCCCCTTGATGTCACCCTTAGGAGACACGAGGTGGTGACCGTTTTGAGTTGCTCACAACTCTCACTATTGGGTTCGGACGACTCAATGACATGTTGGCCTCTAGGGTTTTCTTGGGGTTAAGCGGAGAATTTCCTCTTCTCTTGTTGTGATGCCCCCATGGAATTGGTCAACTTAGTGAGTTGAGTCCGAATGTCATTAAAAGTTACGACATTTTAAGTGTTGATGGCGGTTTGACTTTGGATGAAATTATAAAGCACATCATCTGAATTCCTCTTATAGGGGAGGTTGGTAGGTGGGAGGATTGGATGGTGCTTGTTGAGAAAAACTTTGTGGAGGTGGACTTTGGGAAAAATTCTGTGGAGGTGGGTTTGGTGAATACCCTTGTGGATTGGACCGGGGATGTTGAGAGCTAGATGCTTGCCCTTGACCTTGGTATTGACTTTGCTTAGGAGGCATAGGAGGTGTATATGCATTAGACCCATGAAGAGTGGGATTCTCACTTCTCCAACTAAAGTTCGGGTGATTGCTCCAACCCGGATTATAAGTATTTGAGTATGGGGAGAATGATTGCCTTATTTGGTTAAAGGCATTGACTTGCTCGTGGTACACTTCCTTAAGTGTCGGAATGTTGGGGCACTCCGATATGGAATGCTCCACACTCTCGTAAATTGAGCAGAGCTCCTCGGTCTTTGAAACATTGAACACCTCATGTCTCCACCTTTCGTGACAACCTGGTGATTTTAGAAAGCAACTCTTCCCGGTCTCTCAAATCATACATCCCTCCCCCTCGTGCTTGATTACTACCCGGAGAAAACCTCGGTACATCGGTGGGATCTGTGATATCCCAACATTGGGAATTTTGTGCCAATGTACTAAAGTAGTCTAGGGCCTCATCGGGGTCATTGTTTAAGAACTCGCCATTACACATCATATCAATGAATTGTCTATGGCTCGGTGTAATTCCTTTATAGAAGAAACTCACCAATTGCCACGATTAAAAACCATGATGTGGTATGGATTGGAGCAACTCCTTGTAGCGATCCCAACAGTTATAAAATTTCTCATTGGGATTTTTCGAAAAGTTTTGAATTTATTTTTTTAAAGTGGTGGTTCTATGCACCGGAAAAAATTTATTCAAAAACTCAGAAAGCATTTGAGCCCAAGAGGTTATGGATCGAGGCCGCAAGGAATTCAACCATGTTTTTGCTTTGTCCTTAAGGGAAAAGGGAAACAATTTCAAATGGGCTATGTCTTCCATAGCATAGTTAGTGATGAAGATTGCAACTATATCCTCGAATTCTTTAATGTGTAAATAAGGATTTTTCTTTTCAATTTTGTGGAATGTAGGAAGTAGTTTCAATATTCCCGGGTTAATTAAGAAGGCATGAGCTTAGACTGGCAAGAGAATGAATGAGGGAGTGGTGCTACGTGTGGGTTGGAGAAAATACCGCATTGACCTCGCCGGAGGATCAATGGGGATATTGTTCCCTTCATTCCTAGGGGGGAAATGCATTCTAGGGTTTGGAATTCTAGGTTCTTGCACTCCTCCTCCCGTTAGGACATTAACATTGGCACCCAACTCCTCAAAGTTGTCACCGGCATCTTCGGGTAGGTCATGGTCAATATTCATATTAGGGTCCAAGGGTTGTCTAACCAATCTATTATGGTCGTCCAGTCCCCACATACAAAACACTATCTACAATAAAAACAAGTAAACAAAAGTATATACGAGGAGAGACATACCTTAGCCCGTGATGACAATTCACGGGAATTACCTTCGTCGTCCGAAAATCACCTTCTCAATTTAATGCTTTGCCTTCCCCAGCAACGGCGCCAAAAATGCTTGATGGTTTCCGTTGCGTTCCCTATTCTCCGAATTTGAACCCTCAATGTGTACATGGCTTATGTGTGGGTGAGTGTCACTTTCACTCAGGTTCATTGCAAGAGATGAAAAAATGGATGTGTAGAATGAAATGTGTGTGTGTGTGTGTGTGTGAACAAAAGTGCTCCCCGAGCGTAGGGAGACTTTCAAATGTCGTGTTTTACTTGAAAATGGTATTACAAGGTCGTCTCTTCAGGGAAGGAGGTGAATCGTGTTGAATGTGATTTTGGGTGAAAATTGAAAAGTGTAAAAATCTTTGATGTTTGAATTTGGTGATTTGTGTTTGTGATAGAATTGAAATGGAACAAGTGTTGGCTAATCCGAAGAGTTCATTCCAATGGGAATGTCAAATCAACTCAAGACCTTCCTCCAATGGTGTCTAGATGTTCGATTGATTCGTGGAAAGTGATGGACTAAGATGGATGTGAGGATCCAAGCATACCCCGTGACAAGTCTACCGGATATCAAAGACTCACAACCACGTCCACACTCAACCCAGTCAAATCGAATCAACGTACACTACGAGGAGGAATAAAAATAAGTTAAAATAGCATACCCAAGAGGAATTCTCCCTTGGATTAGCCAACTATAAGCTTCGCTACTCATATTTAAAGCAAGAACATAAATGTAATGAAAAGACATTGTAAATAAATGAAGATTGGAGTTTAGTTTAATGCAAGAAAACTTAAACTAAGACTAGAAATATTCAATGCCCATTTTAAAACTTGAAATGAAGAAAACTATCTGCAACAATGGTGAAAACCAAAATGGAGAACTAAACTTGCAATGTACTTGTAATAATTGACATTAAAGACATTAATTGAAGCTTACACAAGTCTTAAAGAGGATTACAAGTGAAATGGATGGAAGAAATGCAAGAAAAAATCTAAGTTTTCCTTCTCTAACTGTCTTCTACCTAGAGCTTCTCTCTCTACAATGCAATACAAGCTGAATAATACATAATGAAATTGTTATTTTCTTCCATGGAGAGCTCCTTAGGTGTGTGACAGGGCTTACATCAAAAAGGGGCTGATTTGATGCATTGGGCAGGCTAGAACAGGCCTAGCCTGCATCTCCCAACTCTTTTTCTTCTCTCTCCTCCTCGTAAATGCCCAAGCCTTTAAAGTCCAAGCATGCATGATGGGAGGCCTGTAGATGTGTAAGGGATGTCAGGGGATAAGTGGGAGAAGTGTAGGTGGGACCCCCAAATGGCAGAGCTTGAGTTGCAAGCTGTTTGGGCAATCTGGGCAAAACCTTCCGGAAGGTTTGTGCAGGAACAATTAAAATGGCAAACCAGTAAGCAAAACCTTCCAGAAGGTTTTCATCCAAACTGCATTTTTCTTGGTTTCTTCACCCTCCAAAACTTCCTTTAAGCTATCCCCTCATCTTCATTGACTTCAAACACTTCAATGGGGGCCTAACGCAAACTATTTGCATCTTTTTACCTGCGTTGACACAAAATTCCATTAACGACAAGATTAAACGCATTTCTCACCAAAGTCACAACAAAAGCAAGTATAAAGGGGCATATTAACATACAAAATAAGCAATTTTTTGTGCTAATCACAGGGGAAAAGTGGGAGAAGCATAGGTGGGGCCCCCAAATGGCAGAGCTTGAGTAGTAGGCTGTTTGGGCTTTCTAGGCAAAACCTTCCGAAAGGTTTTGCAGGAACAGTTAAAACAGCAATCCCAGTGAGCTTAACCTTCCAGAAGGTCGATGCAAACCTTCTGGAAGGTTCATTCCAGTAGACAAAACATTCCGGAAGGTTTTGGCAGCGAATATGCAGACCAAGTACAAACCTTTCGAAAGGTTTATGGCCAAACCTTTCAGAAGGTTTTCATCCAATTTGCCTTTTTCTTGGTTTCTTCACCTTTCAATCCTTCCTTTAAGCTATTCCCTCATCTTCATTGACTTCAAACACTACGATGGGAGCTTAACTCAAGTCATTTACAACTTTTTACCTACATTCACACAAAACTTCATTAAACGTTAGATTAATTGCATTTCTTTCCAAATCCATAACAAAAACAAGTATAAAAAAGGTATAACCACATACAATATATGCAATATTTTGTGCTAATCAAGGTTTCGGGTTGCATTGCATGTGTGAGTCTTATCTCATGACCTGGCATAGAATTGTGATATTCATTTATGAATTGCATATTCTTGAATGGAGGGTTTATGTGATGATTTGCATGTGAACATTTCATATATATCTAGGTTGGGGAGTATCCTCTTTAGGAGATACCCTTTTGAGCATGGCTCACCCTTTATGGGAACAACATTTCAGGTGAGGACAAACACCGGTGGACGACCCTCACTTAGGCCCTAAAAGAAGCTGGAAATGTGCCTTTGAGATTACTCTTTTGTAACAATTCTGTAATTTGTATTGGACTTGTAAAATTGTGTAAAGAGTTATGTAATGAACTCTTATGGACTATAAATTGTGTTAATGAATGAATGAATGAGTGTTGAAAGAGTTTGGATAGCCCAGGTTTGGAGATTGGAAAGATTTGGGGAAAATGTGGGTCAGGTACTGGTACCTAAGTGATTAAGTGTCGGTACCACGATGTTGGATGACCCAGGTACCGGTACCTATACGTATAGGTACCAATACCTAGATTCCAGTGGGCTCAGGTACCGGTATGAAGGCTTCAGGTACCGGTACCTCAATGGACAGTGGGCTCAGGTATCGGTACCACGACATATAGGTACTGGTACCTAACAAACAGTGGGCTCAGGTATTGGTACCTAAATGATTAAGTACCGGTACATGGAAAATGGGAAGACTTGGCAGACAGAAGGCTCAAATACCAATACCACGTGTATGGGGTACCGGTACCTCTTCCAAAATTTTTAAATATTTAAATATAACTCTGTCAAACCTTCAGATTTTATGCCCTTTTCTTGGGATGATGTAATTTTTCAAACATTAAGTTCTAATTAATGGGGATGGACCTTGAAATGGTCAAGTGGTTGATTTGTGCACTAGTTATGCGTTTGGGAGTGCTCCAGTACAAGGGAGGCTATGTCCAAACTCACTATTAGTTACGATCCCGGTGAAAGGGATGTGATGAAGTGGTGTCGGGTTATGTGGCATTCATGGGTACTTCCACAGGTTGATTATGATTAACGGATTGAGAAAGGACCCTGGTTTCGGCGTGTCACAAGGATAGGTGAGATAATATGAACCTAGGTTATCACACATGCACTGCATAAAACACCCTAGGGTCATACTTTCTTTGTATATATTTTTCTTTTTTATTTTTTCATTCATTTTTTTATATGAAAACACAAAAGTATTTGAAATTTGAAAAACCAAAAACAAAAGAAATGGTAAAATCCAAAAAGAGTTTTGATGTCAAGTTTTGACATTCATTTTTAGGATTTATGGTAAATGCTTTATTTGTTTTTCTTTTCCTTTGTTTAATAGCATTTTTATGCATTTTTTTTCATGTACACGTGTTAATTGAAAAAGCCAAAAATATTTTATTTTGTTTATTTTTCTTTTCTTTTTTATGATTATGATAATTCACACTTTGGTTTGCATTGAAATTGTTCTATCCTTAATTCAAAGTTGAAACGTGCATTGTTATGAGTTATATTAGGAGATAGAGAACTTAGTGACATAGGTCTTACTGTATGATTCGTTAGCTAAAGTTTATTTCATCCTAGCATGATTGGATAGTGTTTACTTTTGAAAGATTCAAAACCAAGTTCACACATTCCAATCACTTTCACACTTAGAAGTTTGATTAGTTTGAATTGTTAATGACTATAAATGACTCTAAGTGTTGGTGAAAGGTGAACAAATGGCTAAAGGCTAGTGCTTGACTCCGAATTGGTGCACCCAAGTGCAAGTGGTCAAGTGGTAATAACTTTGTAGGTCCAAGGTCGATACATTGGGGTTGAATAAATAGCAGGAAGGTAAAAAAGAAGAACAATTTAAAGGTTATGAACTGGGGAATAATTCTAAACTAAAGAAAATTTCTTATGGGCAAAAGGCTTATCTTTAGTTTCGAGATTGGGGATTGTTCATGCACACCAAACATTATACCTATGCAATAATTTTTTATATCAGTTGACTTCCAATGCCAGTGTAATCAACTGGAATATATAACTTTGAAAACCAAAAGTTGATTGATACGAAAATAAGAATTTAAGAATTAGTTTTGTAAACTCCCAGGGAATTATAAGAATCACTCATACCAAGAAACCAATCTAGTTAATGAGCAATCAAATAAGTATATAGAGTACAATACTTTAATAAAAATCATTCATTCAATCAACAAGGAAGAAAACACAAATACTTTAAGAACAATAAAGATTAATTGCATAAACTGAGACAAATGCACTGTATTGAATGATAAAATGGATTGTATTTTGGAATGGGTTAGGTCAGGAGATAATTGTTATTGCATATCTCCAAATCCTTTATTAATGTGTCACAGAGCGAGTGTTGATGAAGTCACACTTTGGCATCGACAGTTAGGTCACATGAAATATAAGGACCTACACCGAATCACGAGCAAGGAGCTTGTGAGGGGATTACCTAAGTTGAGTAAGTCGTCTTCCAAAGTGTGTGGTCCATGTCAATTAGGGAACCAAACCAAAGCCCCTCCCAAAAAATTGAAGACCAGCACTACTAAAAGACCCCTAGAGCTTATACACATGGATCTCATGGGTCTTACACAAATTGAGAGCATAGGTGGTAAGAGATACATCTTAGTTATGGTAGATGATTACTCTAGGTACACTTGCGTTGCATTTTTTAGAGACAAATATGAGGCTTTTTCAAGCTTTAGAAACCTTGAAGGAGGTGAAGCCATAGGAAACTTTGTTAGAATCTGAAGTGATCATGATAGGGAATTTGATAATTCTTACTTCTGTACTTACTGTGATAAACATGGCATTAACCACAATTTTTTCTACACCCAAGTCCCCATAGCAAAATGAAACTGTAGAAAGAAAAAATAAAGTGATTCAAGAAATGAATCGAGTCTTGATTCACAATAAAGGGACGCAAAAAGGTTTTGGTCTGAGGCAGTAAATACTTCATGCTACATTGTCAATCGAGTGTACCTCAGACCCGACACATGTCAGACCCCCTATGAAATCTGGAAGGGCAAAAAACCTAACCTTAAGCATTTTCAAGTCTTTGGGAGAAAATTCTACATTTTGAGAGATTGAGAAAATTTAAGAAAATTTGATTCCAGGAGTGATGAGAGGATATTTTTGGGCTACTCCACCAATAGTAGAACTTATCGAGTGTTCAGTCTGAGAACATCTATTGTAACATAATCAATAAATGTGGTCATTGATGACATGGAAGAGGACCTTGTGCATGAGAGAACGAAGGATGAGGGAGTGATTGAACCTATAGGAGAGAAGATGAATTTGGATCAAAATTGCTATGTTTCCTTGTTTGAACCTATGAATGTTGGTGAGACTCTTGCAGATGAAAATTGGCTTATTTCCATGCAAGAAGAGTTAGCCAATTCACACAGAGTGATGTTTAGAACTTGGTACCTAGGCCTAAAGACACCAATATAAGTGGAACTAAATGGATTTTCAAAAATAAATCTAATGGACAAGGTGTAGTTGCTAGGAACAAAGCTAGGCTAGTTGCACAAGGGTACCCCCAAGTTGAAGGAATTGATTTTGATGAGACTTTTGCACCGATAGTTAGGCTAGAATCCATGAGATTACTTTTTGCCATAGCTTATCACATTAAATTTAAATTGTATCAAATGGATGTGAAAAGTGCATTTCTAAATGGATTCCTTAAAAAAAAAAAGGTCTATATGGAACAACCAAATGGTGTTGAAGACCCACATCATCCTAGGCATGTATTTAAATTGAAAAAGGCACTCTATGGATTGAAACAAGCTCCAAGGGCTTGGTATGAAAGGCTTTCTACCTATCTCTTAAAAGATGGATTTTCATGAGGTAGTGTAGATATGACCTTATTTGTGAAAGTGTAAATGGTAAACTTTTAATTGTCCAGGTGTATGTTGATGATAATATTTTTGTGATGTCCCAATTTACGAGGGTCCCGATTAACCCATTGATTACCCATCAACCTGTGGAATAACCTGTGATACCTCTTAACCCGATAACATGTAATGATACCCCATTCATCGAGGTCTATAACTTTTAGCAAAATTCAGATAGAGTCTCCTTTGTATAGGGAGCTCTACCAAGAATGTACAACCTGTGCAATCCTAACCATTGACCACACCGGGTCCCAACCATCAATATTCAATCAATTTAGTATTGAATACCAACATCCACGACATTCATTCATTCACAAAAGAATAATGTCCATAAGAGTCCCATTATATGCCTTTAACAAAATACCAGTTTTTGTACTTAAAATATACAAGGCCAAATATAAATATATACAAGGGACTACAACATATAACTCAAGAGCCCCTGCCCAGCTCTGTCACCAATACGGGCCCAAGTGAGGGCCGTCAGTGGAAACCTGTGCAACACCTGAAATATATTCTCATAGAGGGTGAGTCACACTCAATAGAATATCTCTTGTGGAGATCATCTCTCAACCCAAGTGCATATGAAATGTCACATGCAAACATCATGTCAAGCATCCATTCAAATATACATACATACATATATATATATATATATGTATATATAATAAAACAGGAGTGTATTTGAATTTTATCCTACACATATTTTTCCCCCTCAAAACTATCTTATCACACCCATCACCTGCCTCTTAAAGTTACTCTGTCCCTCACCTGCACACGGCCGCCTGACACACACAAAGGGCAGCACGCCTGCCCCTACCAGGTATCTCTCTCCCACTCTCTCCGTCAGATCTCCTCCTTCACCACCAACACAACCCCACCTCATAATCCCCAAACTCCTTTACCACCAACACAACCCCACGCATCACTCTCACACAACCATAGATTCTCCCCTTCTCTTTTTCTCTCTCTCAGATGAGCGCCTATAAACTGTTCGACCAAAGATTCCACACCATATTTTTCACACACAGACACACCTTTGCAAAATCTGCCACCACAGCTCCATCTCCTTCTTCCAACCCCACACCCCAGCTCCTCCACCCACCACATTCTGCCACCAACCACCTTTGGGCATATTGTGCTAATTAATTTTGCTATTATTTGTGTGTTAAATTTGATATTTGGTGTTGTTTTGATATATTGTGTTTCTACTTGGTTGATAGGGAAATCTATTAGTTCTTAAGTTTTTCTATTCTCTATTTAATTGGCTTTATTCTTTGAAACCCGAGACCTTCAAAAATTGATTGTTGGATCTGGGCTGTCCTTGGGATATTCTCTATTGCAGGGTTTGTTTTGTTTTTCGTTCATCATCACCATCATCATGAAGATCAGGTTGAACAGCCATTAATGGTAAGACGATAGCAAACCCAGACAGTAGTTTTAGTTTTGTTGCCTCTGTTGTTGCTTGGATTTTTCGTTAAATAGGCTTCCAATTTGATAATAGTTGATAGTGGTATTGAGTTTATAACTATCCAAGTGTGTATGTATATACAAAATGAAGAATAATACCTCGGTGTCGTCAATCGAATCGTAAAGCCTTATAAATCAAAGGATCGCATGGAGAGATTTTTCTCACCTTTGGACTGAATTTGAGATAATCTTTCCTATTTCCTTTTGCTTTTATTTTCCTAGCTCTGAAAGGATAGCAGTTTCAGGACTCTCTAACAGCTTTGATATTTGCCGAACAATGCGTGTTTTTCAGGCCCATATATGCCACTCCAAGGTGGTCTATCTGCTGTGAAAATGACAGGTGTTTGGGCATGTTGGTGGAGAGTTGCTTCTTTCAAGCTCTGATGAGTGTCTTGAGCAAAAAGGTAAAATGGGTCTCTCTGACATTCAATTGTTCATTGATGGGTTTGTCTTAATTTAAAAAAGAATCGGTTTCTTGATTCTTTTTTGGTATCTGTACGAGCTGTATTACTTGATCTCCTTCTTCAGCCATTCCTTTTTGGGTTTTCTTTGGTAAATCCGATCTGATTTTTTAACAGATGAATCGGCATGTGTAAGGTTATTTTGTTCCCAACAAAAATAGAAGGAAGTACTTTTTTTTTCTACTTGGGAAATTTGTAGCTAACCCTCTTCTGGGGGTTTCCATTCTCTTCTGGGTTTCCATTCTTTTGGATCTTATATTGTTTTGCTCTTTTTTGCCTTTATAAAACGAAACAACCTAAGAAATGCCTATCTATTCTAGGGAAATTTGTAGCTAACCCTCTTCTGGGTTTCCATTCTTTTGGATCTTATATTGTTTTGCTCATTTTTGCCTTTATAAAACGAAACAACCTGGCTGACTTGGGTTGGTGAGATATTGTGATTGACTTGGTTTCCTTTATGTGTTGAGTCCACAAGATAATTGGACAAAAAATAAAGGGGATTTTATGAAGTTGGACTGGATATCGGTGAAACTCGGCTATACTTTCTATAGAGGTAATATATTCTTACTCTTTGATATGGTTTGTCAATGTGGGTTTTGAAATTAATTTTTTTGGTGGTTGAATCTGGTGAGTTTCTTTGAAATATTGGTTGCTACTAAGCCTCTATGTCGTCTTTGCATAGTAGTGGTTTGTTCATGGAGGTTGTAGTTATGTTGCATTTAGATTTGTTCTTAATTGTGACTTTAAAAATTGAAGGGTCGATTAGTAGCCTTTTAGAATGATAAAATATATAAATTGTGCATACTGGTTGAAATTTTTATAGGAATCATGGGGTAATTGTTATAGGATTTATGGGGCAATTGTGTGTACTGGTAATGCCATGAATACAGTTCCACATATATTTTATAGTATTTTAAATGCTCCACATGTACTGGGGCAACATTCGCACACACCAACTTTGCATCTTGCTGAATAGTAGCACTTATACATACTTGCGCACACTCACTAATGCAACACTCACACACAAGCCCATGCAACACTCGTGTGTGTGTGGAAGCATGCTTAAGGTTGTATATAATTATTTTTTGTTCCTTATATTGTTTCAGGTATATATGGAAGCATGCTTGGGGTTTTTTTCCAGTGAAGTTTTATTTAGATAACATTCAAGCCTTTTGATTAACGTTAGGCTTACAGTAACCTCTTTTTCATCCATTTCTTTCATTTCGAAATTATAGATTATTTTTTATCAATAAATTGGTGCAAAAGTATTGGATAAATGTTGTTGATTGAAATATTTGGATTTAAGCATTGAGTATTCTTGGGTCCATGCAACATGAATATTTTTATTATGGAATTCATATGTTGTTATGGACTTCATTTACGTGGTTGCGTTAGTTGGTAAATGTTTGTGTTAGACAAAATTGTGGCATGGTAGTTAGACCTTTATGAACCTTTTTGGGTATGAGAATAAATTGTCTATACAGGTTGAAAATTTTCTGGTGTCCCATTTTTAGGGGAAACTTTGGCCAATTTTTTTTTAAAATATATGGAGGGTTTAACTTTTTGTCCAATGAATTTATTGCTAATTGTTGGTTTTGTTTTTGGTTACTCAGCGTCTTTAGGCACAAACACAAGATCAATTGAACTAATCATTTTGATTTGTTTAAGTGTTGCTTGGATTTTGAACTTAGTGCTGGTCTAAGTTTAATGCTTGATTATTTTGTGTTCACGATTAATATTCAGTGTTTGTTTATTTCGTGCGTGTCTATGTTCAGTGTTTGATTGTTTCATTTTCAAGAACAATATAAATTTTTTTTTTTTTGAATTGCACAATTTCAGGCACGGATTATGAGGACATTTTAGGCTTTTAGCTTAGTACACGTCTGAGTTCAGTGTTTGATTATTTTGTGTCCAAATTCAGTGCTCGATGTTTTTTGAATTGCACAGTGCCTTTAGCCACGGGTTATCCCTAGTATATATATATTACATAAACGAATGATAGCATTCCATGCCAAGTTATGAGATGAGAACTCACGTATGCAATGCAACACCGAGCCCCACCGGCTCCCATAACACATGTTATGCCATGCGTATGTATCTGGGCATTCCAAGCCCTCTGCCATTGATGTTAGACATCCAATGACTATTTTATGAAAATCTGTGTCTTTCTGGGGTAGGTATTTATGGACTTATACCAACCCACCCAACCGACATGGAATTTATGGACTTCCACCGACAGTTCCGCGTACACTATCACACTTTTTGGACTCAATATCAATGGAAGTGCGTATCCAAAATTACCAAGTCTTGCACCCAAATGAGAATCTAACCTTTCTTACTAACCCCGTCATGTTTTTAAATGCAAACCTGTGTGACTCACCTGGGCCTAGGTCCAACTTTCTTGAACCCACTTATTAATCCACCAAGAATGGTGTTTGATTAAAAACATGCACACACACCCACACTCATGTCTGATGCACACAAATGCGATGTTATCCATGCATATGCAAATATAATGTACAATTGCAATTCATATCATCATGCTCATCATATCATAAAGTATATAATAAACATATCCATTTTCTACAAACATTCTCAAGCATGTCACATATGATTTCAATCCAAATAACATACTTGAACCATAAGCATTTGATCAAACACTTAGTGGGTATAAATGTAAACACATAACATACCCAAATAAGTCATTCCATCAAACCTAAACATCTTACTATTGCTAGGTCGTGCCTCTCTTACCAGTAGGTTGATTATCACATAATATTGCATATTATGTTTGCTTTTTATACCATTTTATACTTGCTTTTGTTGTGAAATTGGGGAGGAATGCAACGAATCAAACAATTAATGATGTTAATGTGTGATTGTAGGTAATGAGTTGAATATGGCTTGAGTTAAGCCCTCATCATAGTGCTTAAAGTCAATGGATATGAGGGGGTGGCTTAATAGGAGGCTTGGAAGGTGAAGAAATCAAGAAAAAACAAGTTTGAAGAAAACCTTCCGGAAGGTTGATGCAAACCTTCCGGAAGGTTTAGCCCTCTGGAGTTGGTTCTACCTCAAGACCTTCCGGAAGGTTTTGCCTATTGGAATAAACCTTCTGGAAGGTTTGCATCGACCTTCCGGAATGTTTTGCTCACTAGACTGTTGTTTTCCCTATTCCTGCCTAAACCTTCCGAAATGTTTGCATCGACCTTCCGAAAGGTTCTGCCCAGAAATGCCAGACAACCTGCATCTCAAGCTTTGCCACTTGGGGGTCCTACCTATGATTCTCCCACTTGTCCCCTGACATCTCTTACATACATGCCTCCCTACACTTAAGGTTGGACTTTGGAGGCCCAAGCATTTATGGGAAGAGAGAGAAGAAGGAAGCATAGGGAGTTGCATGCTAGGCTTGTCCTAGCCTGTCCAAGCCATCACCTCAGCCCCCCAATGATGGGAAGCCTCTCATACAGGCTATAACACCTCCATGGACGAAAATGAAGAAGACTTGACATTTTGACAGCATTATTCAGCAATATAGAGAGAGAAGCTAAAGGAGGAAGACAGTTTTAGAGAGAGAAGTTGTAATTTTTGCATTTCTTCTACCCATTTCACTTGTTGTAAGCTAGAATACTCTTGTAATCTTCATTCAATGCACTTTAATCTCATTTATTGCAAGTGTATTTGAAGTTTAGTTACACATTCTAGATTCTACCATGTTTGTATTTAAGTTTTTCATCTCAAGCTTTTCAAATGGGTATTAAATGCACTTCTTTGTAGTTTAACTTTTCTTGCATTAGAACAAGTTTCAATCTTCATCTCTTCACAATGTCTCTTTATCTTATATATGTCTTTGCATTAAATATGAGTAGCTAAGCTTTAAGTTGGCTAATTCAAGGGAGAATTCCTCTTGGGTATGTTAAATCAACTCTTTTTTATTCTTCCTTATAGTGTAAAGTGGTTTGGTTTGACTAGGTTGAGTGCGGACATGGTTGTGAACTCTTGATATACCGTAGACTTGTCACAGGGTATGCTTGAGCCTACACCACATTAGTCCCTCACTTCCTACGAATAAATCGAACACCTAGGCACCATTGGAAAAATGTTGTGAGTTGATTTGGCATTCCCGTTGGAATGACCTCTTTGGATTAACCAACCCTCTTTCCATTACATTTTAAATCAAAATTTCACTCACCAAAACACAAAATCAAAAGATTTTTACACTTTTCCATTTTTAAAAAATCACCTTCACATGATTCAACAGCTTCCCTAAGGAAATGACCTTGGAATACCCATTCCAAGTAAAACACGACACTCGAAAATCTCTCTTCGCTTGGGAAGCACTTTTAAACACACACGCACATTTTCATTCACACACACATTTTCCCCATTTCTAGCATCGAACCCGAGGGAGAGTGACACTCACCTACACACATAAGCCATATACACATTGAGGGTTCTTGTTTGGAGATTAGGGTGAACGCGATCAAACATAGGTTCACATTTTCGAACCCAAATCCAAATCAAGCAAGAATTGATTTTTTAACATGTTCTCATACTCACTTTTCATTCCCTAGATACACTAGGTATGAGCTAACACATGAGAAAGTAAACCTAGGTAGGAACCCTACCTTTTGTAGCGTGAGCCCTCATCATAGAAATCCCAAACACCCCAAAATAAGCCCTCCAAGCCTTAGCCCTCAATCCTCATCCTTGGGATCTTCAAGAATGGCGCAATCTTTGGTATGGTTGCGTAGCCCATGTTGCATAGAGCAACTTTAACTCTTGGCCCGAAGCGATCCAATGGTTGGATATCATTAGATCTAAGGAAGAAGATGAAGAGGAGACTTCCTTTTTTTTTCTTTTCTCTCCCTCTCTATCTCCCAGCTAATGTTTGGAAAGAAAATGGGTGAAAACCCTAAAAAGTTGCGCCACATGTCTTCTTTTAACTAGTCCAGTTTTACTCAGAATCAATTAAATCGCATCCCGTGTTCTGTTTAGTATATTTTTATTTAACTAACTTTAAATTATTTCACGAGTCCCGTGAATAAAATCTAATCGTGATGATTTTAGTCACTCGACACCCAATCACATCGTAAAAAACATAAAAAATTCGACTGTCTCAAAATTCATTGAAAATTGAATGGGTAAATAAATTTTGCGATACGAATCCAACGGTGAGGTCCATTTTTTCATTCGAGTTCTATAAAAGTTTGGGTTTTCGACCCGTACTTTAACGACTAATTACCAATTAAATCCCAGGTTTACATTCTACCCCTTTAAGGGAATTTCGTCCTCGAAATTACACACACATGCACGTATAAAAAAATGAATATGTAACAAGTAATATACTATGCTATGGTTACAAAACATGTACCTCCATCCTCGAACAAGAACGGATAGGTAGTGCAGATAGCATCGTTGTGCCCCCATGTCGCCTCCTCCACACCACGGTGCTACCACAATACCTTCACCAGGCATAGAGTCTTACCATGCAAAACTTGATCTCAACTATCCATCATACGCATCGGTCCTTCCTCGATGGTCCAATCAATATCAACAACCAGCTCACCTCAATCCACGACATTTGCAGGATCTCGGGTGTACTTTTTGGAGCATAAAGACATGGAACACTACGTGAACACCTAATAGATTTGACGGTAACACCAACTGGTAAGCAACTATGCCAACCTTCTCAGGTACCTCAAAGGGTCCAATATACCTTGGCGACAGCTTTTCCCGCTTCCTGAACCTGGCCACTCTCCTCTTAGGCACGATTTTCAAGAAGACGTGATCTCCAAACTCGAACTCCAGAGGTCTCTGCCGCATGTCGGCATAGCTCTTCTGTCGACTCTGAGCCATAAGAAGACGCTTCTGTATAATAGCCACCTTCTCTGAGGTGTCCTTGATCAAGTTCTGACCCGTGGAAGGTCTCTTTCCAACCTCCATTCAGCATATCGGAGAACGACATGGCCTCCAATAAAGTGTCTCATAGGGTACCATCTAAATACTTGTCTGATAACTATTATTATAGGCAAACTCCACTAAGGGTAAGTGATCCTCCAAATACCCTTGAGATCTATGACGCATGCTCTTAGGTTGTCCTCTAAAATCTGGATGGTCTTCTCCAACTGACCGTCCGTCTGGGGATGAAAAGTTGTATTCATCATCAACTGCGTCCCCATAGCTTGCTAGAAACTCTCCAAGAAATGAGTCATGAACTTGGGATCCCGATTTAACACTATAAATATTGGTACCCCATATAACCGGACTATCTCACGTATATACAATCTGCAGAATTCCTCTAATATGAAGGTCATCCGCACTGCCAAAAAGTGTGCCGACTTCGTAAGCCAGTCCACTATCACCCATACCACATCTGACCTCACAAAGTCCGTGGTAGGTGTGTCACAAGATCCATAGTGATGTGCTCCCACTTCCACTCAGCCACCACCAAAGGCTAGAGTAACCCTTCTAGTCTCTGGTGCTCGGCCTTAACCTGTTGACATGTGACGCATCTACTGAAAAAGTATCCTACGTGTCTCTTCATCCCACTCTAGTAATAATGGCGGTGAAGATCATGGTACATCTTCGTGCCACCAAAATGCACAACAAAATGGGAGCAATAAAGCTCCTTGAGAATTTCCTCTCTCAGATCTGTAAACTTGGGAACCACAACCCTACCCCTGTATCGAAGACTGCCATCAACATGAATGGCCCAGACCTCGTTACCAGTACTCGATTGTACCCAGTCTCGGATGTACAATATCTTTGTGTCCTACCCTAGGGACTTAGTCACCCTACTTAGTAAGGAAGACGTAGTCACTAGACTGTCCAAAATGTTATGACCCTGATCCCTGTAGTGTAGCCTGAACTTCCCCACAGTCTCGAGCATCTGCCACTCTCAGAAAACTATACTAGCTAAGACTCCTCGTGACTTCTGATTTAGTGCATCAGCCACCACATTTGTCTTACCATGACAATAATGCAAAGTCATAATCCTCTAGATATTCCATCTACCTGCGCTGCCTCATGTTGAGGTCCTGCTATGTGAAGATGTACTTCAAAATCTTGTAGTCTAAACACACCTCAAGCTATTCTCCATACAAATAGTGGCGTCATGCCTTCAAGGCAAAGACAACAACTACCAACTTCATGTCGTGTGTAGGTAGTTTTTCTCGTGGTTCTTAAGTTGTCAAGAACCATAAGCAACTACTTTCCCAAACTACATCAAGACATATCCCAGTCCATCCTTCAAGGCATTACAATACATTGTGCACCTCTGTGCCCTCTCTGACACTATAAGAATAGGAGCTAAAGTAAGCTTCCTCTTCAACTCTTGGAATGCCCTCTCACATGATTCATCCCACTGAAATCTAACCTTTTTCTTGATCATTCTAGTCATAGGTACAACTAGCCGAGAGAAGTCCTCAATGAACCTCCGATAGTACCCTGCCATTCCCAAGAAACTACGTATCTCGAAGACTAACTTTGACTTTTTCTAACTCAAGACCGCTTCAACCTTCTCCAAGTAAATAGATACGCTCGAAGCGGACACCACGTGACCCAAAAAATTCACCTCTGTCAGCCAAAATTCACACTTGCTGAACCTATCATATAACTGATGGTCTATCAAGATCTATAGAACAATCCTCAAGTGACCCTTATGTTCATCCTAAGACTTGGAGTAAATTAGAATGCTATCAACAAAGACTATGATAAACTGATCTAGATAAGGTTGGAACACCCTATGCATGAGATCCATGAATGCCGTTGGGGCATTCGTTAACCCAAAAGGCATCATTGTAAACTCAAAATGCATGTTTTTCATCCTAAACGCCGTCTTAGGGATATCAGCCTCCATAACCCTCAACTGATGGTATCCTGTGCACAGATCTATCTTGGATTAAACTCGTGCCCCTCTTAGTTGGTCAAAAAGATCATCGAGCCTCGGCAGTGGGTACTTATTCTTGATAGTGACCTGATTCAACTGTCAATAATCAATATAGAGCCTAAGGCTCCTGTCATTCTTCTTGACATATAGCACTGGAGCGCCCCAAGGTGAGGCACTTGGCCTAATAAAGCCCTTATCCAATAGCTCTTGTAATTGGACTTTTAGCTCCTATAATTTCACCAGTGCCATCCTATGCGGTGTCATAGAAATAGGGGATGCACTGGGCTGTAATTCAGTGGCGAAGTCCACATCTCAATGTAGTGGCAACCTTGGTAAATCCTCTGAAAAAACATTCGCATAGTCACACTAATCTCGAGGCAGACCAAGCTCCTCTCTCCCTTCGTCCTCTAGGGTAAGGCTAGTAAGCCAACCCATCGACTGCCCATGCCAACGGAAGTCATACATTGCCTAGGGTAGAACATTATGTGTCTCACCCTGAAACTTGAAACAGACACCCTTTGGTGTATAGTAGTGACCTTCTTCTTGTAACGCCCCAAATACCACCCTGGACGGCATTACATTCTAAAACATTCACATCATGAGAGCGCTAATATCATCCATAAATAAATTAAACTTCATTCATCATCCATAAAATATTTACATCATTATCCAAAAGAATATGCCCAACCATGGCATTTACATCCCAAAAATTTAATAATGTAGCGCAGGGGAATTACAAAAGGAAACTAGACTTTACAATGTTTGTACATATTTGTTCCTAGTCTAGTACAAAAGAAAAAGGGCATCTCTAAAGGTCCCACTCGGGATCCAGGTACCCCTCTAATGAGGCTTCCAAATATTCCGGTTCGTCAGTTCCGAGCTCCTCCTCTATACCAAGACCTGAAATATGTTGTTTGTAGGGGGTGAGCACTAAGCTCTGTAGCAACATTCCTCCCAAACTCGAACAAGGTTTATAAAAATATATAAAATGGCCGGTCTCATTTCACAAATAGCATATATAATCTTTGAAGTAAAACAGGGACATTTTAACATGGATCTCAAGTTTAAGTAGCGACAGTAATTTAAATGAACAGTAAAAGAAACCAAGATCCAAGACATATCCATTTTCTGAAATATAAACCAGTTTCCCACAAGACCTTGTGGAATCCCATACTCCCACAAGACCTTGTAGGAAACCATTTTCCACAATAATACAATAATTCATAACTTGACATTAATGGCCATAAACAATTCCCAACAATTCTTCCGGTAGGTGGCATACTTAAGAGCAACCTCCACCCCCATTTATTCCGGTAGGTGGCATACTTAAGAGCAACCTCCACCTCCATTCATTGATTCTCAAGCATCCTTACAAGGAACCTCTTGAGAATGGGCGAGCATTCTTACAAGAAACCTCTCACTCATTTGTATCACAAACAACTCAACCAAGAATAAAATCCCTATATTTATCTCCATTTACAATCATTTATCCAAAATCCCCAAATTTAAGCATGTGACATTTTCAATAACCAACCAAGAAAATACATGAGATCACAATAACATTATTTTTGCTACCCAACACAAAGCACTAAGGTTTCGAAAATCCATCATAAAGAAAGCATTTAAGAAGGAAATACATCACTCTCCAAAAACTAAGGTTTTCAAACTAGAGAAGAGATTTCATGGGTATTAAACCCTAACTTTGTGTAAAACATGTAATCTTTGTCAAAAAGCCTAAGAGATGATGATTCCATAGCATATATATACCATTGATAGCCAAAACATACATATATAAATACCCTAGCCTCAATGTAAGAGAGTGAGAGAAAACCCCTACCTTTAAATCAAAGATTCCAAAGTTCAACTCCAAAGCCCAAGCCCTAGAGATCTCTTTTCTCCTCTTTCTTCCTTCCTTTAGCTTCTCCTAGGGTTCTAAAATATTTAGGATGAGAGGGGAATGAAGAATAGAGCAAATGAGGGCTTGAAGTGGTGTTTTAAACCCAAAAATCCTGACTTTTTAACTGTTCGGCGAGTGTCAGGCGATTGGTACCGGTACTGAATGGTACCGGTACCCAGTACCGGTACTCAGAACCTTCTGGAGTCGCAGTACCGGTACCCGGTACCGGTACCCTTTTTCTGCTGCAACTTACAGGGCAGTTTTGACCCATTTAGAGGTCGAATTGGAAAATTTTCATGACATACACTTTTGTAGCCCTAGATGTCTACTATATACTGTCCAAATTTCAGATCAATTGGACATGAGAATCAAAAGTTATGACCAAAATACTAGAAGGTGTCCCAACTCCTTTTTACCCAAATTCTCTCTAAGTGTCTCTTTACTCCAAAAATACTTCCTAACTTCCAATACACCTCATATTACCTCTCCCAAGGTTGTTCGACCTTCCGGATTCAATGGACACCTTATTTTGACCTAAAAATATTTAGAAATTCATCTAATCACCCGTTCCAAGTTTAAACGTCTTGGAAACTCCAACTTCTCATTCCATATGCATCTCTAGCATTTCTCCTACTATTACAATCTATATAGTTTATTCCTACATCATTTCACATATCCGCATTTCTACAACTATTATTTAATAGATATCTATATACATATATAAATAAATGCGGGGTGTTACAATCCACCCCCCTTAAAGAAAGTTTCGTCCTCGAAACTTACCTCAAGTAGCAAACAAATACGGGTACTTCTTCTGCATCTCTCTCTCCGGCTCCCAGGTAGTTTCCTCCACTCTGTGGTGTTGCCACACTACCTTCACTAGTCGGATGACTTTGTTGCGGAGCACCTTCTCTTTGGTATCAAAAATCTTCATCTGTATTTCTTCATACGTTGCTCCTTCTTGAATTTCAATATCTTCTAAATTTATGACGTGCATAGTATCCGACTGACACTTCCTCAACATCGACACATGAATTACATCGTGCACCCCTGCAAATTGAGCCGATAACCGAAGTTGATACGCCGCTTTGCCCACTGCTTTGCTCACTTCAAAGGGTCGGATGTACCTTGGAGCTAGTTTTCCTTTCTTGCCGAATCTAAATACTCCTTTCTTGGGCGAAACTTTGAGGAACACGTAGTCTCCCACTTTGAATTCCAAGGGTCTTCGTCTGTGGTCCGCATAGCTCTTCTGTCTATTTTGCGCCGTGCGTAGACTCTCTCGGATGAGTTGAATCTTCTCCGTAGTTTCCCCATTATAGTCCTTACTCCGTTAGTTCGTTGCGCACTCTGATATACATTACAATCCACCAAAGGTTACAGTTGAACCCTAACCAGACTTGTCCTCCCCTCTTAGCTTCCAAATCCATATACATTTTTCCAACGAAATTATTTTAAGAAAAATTAACATAATATCATCAGAAATACCCTTTTTATTGGTCAATACAAATCACTAGAGTGTTGAATTCAATGAATAAGGAGATAATCAAGCTTTGGAATCAAGAATGAATGGCTATTAAGTTTGGGAATAAAAAAAAATAATGGAACAAGCAAGGTTTGAAATCAATGACAAATGATTAATTAAGCTTTGTAATCCAGAATTAAAGAGTATCACGTTTTGAACTCAAGAACAAAGAGTGACCAAGTATTGAAATCAATAGTAAACGAACGTCAAGTTTTGGAACCAAGAACAAAGGAACACTCAAGTGTTAAGATCCATAACGAACAAATGTTAAGCTTTGGAATCAACGAACAAATGAGTATCAACGGTTGAATGTAATAACAATGGAATAATAAGTTTTGGGTCTCAAGAACAATTGAATAGCAAGGTTTAAAATCAAGGACAATGGAGAGATCAAGAGAAAATACATCCCCCCCTTAAAAACTAGAATTTCAAAGGCATACAAAGAGATTTGGTGGTTACCCAAGCATAACATAGTTTAGAACAAGATAATATTTAAGATTGGGAATCACGAGCAAAAGGAGTAGCAAATATTGAAATCAAGAGCAATTAAACATCAAGTCTTGAAATCAAGAACCAATGAATATCAAGTATTGAATAGTAAGAATAAATGAATCACAAGGTTTAGAATCAATAACAATGAGTACCAAATTTAGATATCAAGAACAAATGGATCATCAAGCTTGGGAAATTAAAAACAAAGGAACAACCAAGTCTTGAAACCCATACCACGAATATCAAGTTTTGGAATCAAGAATAAAGGAACAATCAAAGCTTGGAATCCATAACAAATAAATATCAAGCTTGGGAGTCAAGAACTAGTGAATAACAAGTATTGAAATCAAGAGCAAATGAATATCAAGTCTTGACTCAATAACAATTGAATTTCCAATTTAGATATCAAGATCAAATGGATAACCAAGGTTGGAGATCAATAACAAAGGAATATCAAGTTTAAATCTCAAGAACGAGTGAATATCAAGGTTTGAGATTAATAACAAATGAATATCAAATTTAGCTATCAAGAGCAAATGAATCTTAAGCTTGGAAATCAAACACAACGGAACAATTACTTCTTGAAATCCATAACAACGAAATCAAGCTTAGACTCGAAAGAATGGAATAGTCGGGTAGTGAAATCAATTACAAACGTCTATCAAGGTTTGACATCAAGAACACTTGAAGAAATCAAGAGAACACACAATTCCCTTGAAAACTAAGGTTTTGGAGAGAAGATTTAGAGTTCACCCAACCATAAGATATTTTAGCACAAGGTAATATTAACAAGAATGTCAAGACATGATGATTTCCTAGTAATTAAACATAAATTTAAAATCAAAGATTACTCATAAATAAATCCTACTGGTCTCCCCTTGTTGTCCCGTAGGCAAATTAACATATTCTGTAAGTTCTACTTCCTTGAAACCCAATCCCAATTCCACAGCGTACACAGTACGTATAAAAGAATGAGTCGCATAGGAATCTAATAAAATTCGGGTCCAAGAATGGTAGAGAAGAACAATACCTTCTTTGATTGGCGCCGCCGGGGGCTTGAGTTTGTATCGGTCACTGTGGTGCAGGCCTCGGTGGTGGTGGTTGGGCTGCTGGTACCTGTCTGGCGGTCTGAATAGGCCCCCGACGTGGAAAAATTGGGCAATGCTTCCGAATATGTCCCCCTCCTCCGCATGCAAAGCAGGATCGTGGGGTACTACCGGCTCTAGTCTGAGTCACTTCATCTCCTCGAGCTGTTAGAAGTCTCTGTCCACCTGCCTGGTCTGGACTTCGGTATGGTGCTGCTCGCTGCACTCCACTGGTGCCAGGGTCCGTCCTGATCGGACCTCCTCTCGCGAAGCTCTGTCGCCGTTGGCTGTCCTCCATATCTCTCTCCACCAATGCAGCTCGGTCAACTAGGTCCCCATACTCCCGGATCTTGAGAGCCACCAGCTTCTCCCGGATAGCAGGCCTCAAGCCCTGCTCAAAGCGCTTGGCCCTACTGGCCTCAGTAGAGATAAACTCTGTAGCATAACGGGATAGCTCATCGAAACTCCTCTCGTACTCGGTCACCGTCATGCTGCCCTGTCGGAGAGCAAGGAAATCAGCCTTCATTCTGTCTCTTACTGATTCCGGAAAGTACTTGTCTTGAAAAATTTGGTCAAATTCCTCCCAAGTGAGTGCATCTGTGGTCCTCCTTCTTTTCACTAAGTCCCACCAATGGTCGGCCTCCCCCTCAAATAGATAAGTCGCCAAGCCGACCCGAAGATCCTCGGCTATCCCCATGCCATCACATATCTTCTTCACTCGGCGGATCCATTTATCCGCATCCAAGGGGTTAGAGCTCCCTTGGAAAGTAGGCGGGTGTTGCCTCAGAAACTCTCGGAGAACTACCATTCTCCTATTCTCTTCTCCGTTTCCCGGTACTTGGGCTAGTGGAGGAGCCCCACCGTTATGGTTGTTCCCATTCTGGTGTTGTACCAGAGTGGTGAGCTCCCTCAAACACTGATAGATGCCATTAATTGCATCGGGAGGTGGTGGCGGTGGTGGGTTTGCTCGACCTCCACGACCACGACCACGCCCTCGTCCACGTACACGTTCACCGTCCATCCTGCACATCAATATACAACTTCATTCATTGATGAACAAGATATCCCACTATCACTTTAATCTAGAACATAGGACGTGTAAAAATCTAACTCAAGAATTTTTATCCAACCTAGTCCTAAGGCCCTAGTGGTGATCCATAACCTACAGCTCCCATGTAAGACCTAAAGCCTAAGCTCTGATACCAAATCTGTAACGCCCCAAATACCACCCTGGACGGCATTACATTCTAAAACATTCACATCATGAGAGCGCTAATATCATCCATAAATAAATTAAACTTCATTCATCATCCATAAAATATTTACATCATTATCCAAAAGAATATGCCCAACCATGGCATTTACATCCCAAAAATTTAATAATGTAGCGTAGGGGAATTACAAAAGGAAACTAGACTTTACAATGTTTGTACATATTTGTTCCTAGTCTAGTACAAAAGAAAAATGGCATCTCTAAAGGTCCCACTCGGGATCCAGGTACCCCTCTAATGAGGCTTCCAAATATTCAGGCTCGTCAGTTCCGAGCTCCTCCTCTATACCAAGACCTGAAATATGTTGTTTGTAGGGGGTGAGCACTAAGCTCTGTAGCAACATTCCTCCCAAACTCGAACAAGGTTTATAAAAATATATAAAATGGCCGGTCTCATTTCACAAATAGCATATATAATCTTTGAAGTAAAACAGGGACATTTTAACATGGATCTCAAGTTTAAGTAGCGACAGTAATTTAAATGAACAGTAAAAGAAACCAAGATCCAAGACATATCCATTTTCCGAAATATAAACCAGTTTCCCACAAGACCTTGTGGAATCCCATACTCCCACAAGACCTTGTAGGAAACCATTTTCCACAATAATACAATAATTCATAACTTGACATTAATGGCCATAAACAATTCCCAACAATTCTTCCGGTAGGTGGCATACTTAAGAGCAACCTCCACCCCCATTTATTCCGGTAGGTGGCATACTTAAGAGCAACCTCCATCTCCATTCATTGATTCTCAAGCATCCTTACAAGGAACCTCTTGAGAATGGGCGAGCATTCTTACAAGAAACCTCTCACTCATTTGTATCACAAACAACCCAACCAAGAATAAAATCCCTATATTTATCTCCATTTACAATCATTTATCTAAAATCCCCAAATTTAAGCATGTGACATTTTCAATAACCAACCAAGAAAATACATGAGATCACAATAACATTATTTTTGCTACCCAACACAAAGCACTAAGGTTTCGAAAATCCATCATAAAGAAAGCATTTAAGAAGGAAATACATCACTCTCCAAAAACTAAGGTTTTCAAACTAGAGAAGAGATTTCAAGGGTATTAAACCCTAACTTTGTGTAAAACATGTAATCTTTGTCAAAAAGCCTAAGAGATGATGATTCCATAGCATATATATACCATTGATAGCCAAAACATACATATATAAATACCCTAGCCTCAATGTAAGAGAGTGAGAGAAAATCCCTACCTTTAAATCAAAGATTCCAAAGTTCAACTCCAAAGCCCAAGCCCTAGAGATCTCTTTTCTCCTCTTTCTTCCTTCCTTTAGCTTCTCCTAGGGTTCTAAAATATTTAGGATGAGAGGGGAATGAAGAATAGAGCAAATGAGGGCTTGAAGTGGTGTTTTAAACCCAAAAATCCCGACTTTTTAACTGTTCGGCGAGTGTCAGGCGATTGGTACCGGTACTGAATGGTACCGGTACCCAGTACCGGTACTCAGAACCTTCTGGAGTCGCAGTACCGGTACCCGGTACCGGTACCCTTTTTCTGCTGCAACTTCCAGGGCAGTTTTGACCCATTTAGAGGTCGAATTGGAAAATTTTCATGAGATACACTTTTGTAGCCCTAGATGTATACTATATACTGTCCAAATTTCAGATCAATTGGAGATGAGGATCAAAAGTTATGACCAAAATACTAGAAGGTGTCCCAACTCCTTTTTACCCAAATTCTCTCTATGTGTCTCTTTACTCCAAAAATACTTCCTAACTTCCAATACACCTCATATTACCTCTCCCAAGGTTGTTCGACCTTCCGGATTCAATGGACACCTTATTTTGACCTAAAAATATTTAGAAATTCATCTAATCACCCGTTCCAAGTTTAAACGTCTTGGAAACTCCAACTTCTCATTCCATATGCATCTCTAGCATTTCTCCTACTATTACAATCTATATAGTTTATTCCTACATCATTTCACATATCCGCATTTCTACAACTATTATTTAATAGATATCTATATACATATATAAATAAATGCGGGGTGTTACACTTCTGATCACAGTCAATGACGAGGATGACGTCGAACTCCGTCATCTCCATGACCCTATGGTCAACCATGAGCTAAATCCACCAATCTCTAACTCACAACCCCGATAAATTCGGTTTGTACAGACTTAGGCTCCTTGGGGTTAACTCACATACATGGGCACCTCTAGAGTTTCAACCTCTAAGCTTAAGTCCCATATACATAATGCAGCAATAAAATAGTGTGATGCACCAGAATCAAATAGTACTCTAGTCCACAATCTAGAGAAAAGAAATTTACCCTGAATCACTGACTGATCTGCTGGCTCAATCTGTGGTGTGTTGGTAAAGACTCATCCCTGAAGTCCCTACCTGAAAGCCCTATCCCCAGCCTTGACCCACACCTTGGCCCATTTGGCCTGATTGCGGAGTCCCCGCACTTGAAGTAGTAGGGGCTTGTGTAGCCCCCTAGAACTGGAACTAATTTCCCTGGCCTATGGTGAGATAGAGAGGAATATAAAATGTCTGTGGAGGCCCCACCAATGACATGGATTGAGATGTTCCAAAACTCTATGAATCCTGCCTCAGTGGACAATACTTCTTCAAGTGGCCCAGTCGTTGGCATAAGAAACATGTCTTTTGGTCAGCCTGATAGGGAGTCCTAAAATTTTTCCCACCTTGGGAGGATTGAATTTGGCCTTGGCTTTGATAGCCTCGGTCCTACCCTTGTGATCCCTATGGGTTCAAATTAATCTGTTTCTTCCCCGAGCTGGTAATAGTGGACTGCCCCTCTTTCTTCTTGTTCTTTGATCTGGCCTCCCGGATGCTCTTAGCATCATCCATATCTCTTTCGATAGCCATGGACATCTCGACCATTGAGTCTAGGTCTTGTAGGCGATGGCCCATAATCTTGCTCCGAATGGACAACTTCAAGTCATCCTCGAATTTTTGCACCTTGGCCAAATCTGTGGCCATGAAATCATCGGCAAAACGTGTCAGTCGAGTGAACATAGCCACGTATTGCATGACCGTTAACGTGCCTTGTTTCAAATCCAGAAACTCTCAGGCCTTGACTAGCCAAAGAGCTGATGGAAAGTACTTGCCTATGAAGAGCTCTTGGAACTCTTCCCTAGTCATCTCCTCAATATCCCTTGAGGTTCTTGCCCAAGTCCACCATAGATGGGCCTTTCCCTTAAGCTGGAACGTTGTCAACCTTATCTTAGTGGCATCGGATGTGATTTCCATCGCCTCCAAGATCTTATCCACTTGTTAGAACCATTGGTCAGCTACCATAGGATCCGCTCCTCTCTTAAAAGTTGGTGGCTTATGTGCCTTAAAATTTTGTAAGTGACTTGAGCCTCCTTTGCTTACATTGGTGCTCACCTGAACCAGCTTTGCAGCCATAGTACCCATCGCCGCCATAAAGGCTTCTTGGTCAAAAATCGGTGGTGGTGGTTGGTTTTTCCATCTACCCCAATGACCTCTTCCTCTAGTTGTCATCTATACACATAAGATTGCAATGGACAACTAACATAGAATCCCTAAGTTGGGGATCAAAAGCTAAGACCGTAGAAAAATATTTGGAAAATTTTCTCTTGTTTTACCAATAGAAAAATTCATAGAAGTTTACACTTTTTCATCAGAGAAGTTCTATCGATAGGTGAAAAATGTTCTACCGGTAGGAAATGTCCTAGTACTTTTTTCAGAGAAGTCCTACTAGTAGGAAAAGATGTTCTACCGGTAGGAAAACTTGCATAAGTTTCAGAAATTTTGTCTGACAAAGTTCTACTGGTATGTTCATGCACGACCTACCAGTAGGTAAGGCCACAGAAGCCTCTCCTACAAGTAGGAATGGCCAGATTCCTACCCTTTTCTCCTTTCCACTCTAAGGTTATGTTCTCTAATCCTAGTATCTCATTTCATATAAATTCTATCATGCATATAATTCACATAAAGTATACAACACATATCACATGTAATATGCAATGATCAATGGATGCAATGGCCTAGACCCATGCCCCGTAAGCCCTAGGTAAATCGAGAAACTGGGTTTTGATACCAAGTTGTGACGCCCCAATTTTTGGGGGTCCCGATTAACCTGTCTATCACCCATCAACCCGAGGTATAACCCGTGATACCGCTTAACTTGATAACACGTAATGATACCCCATTCATCGGGTACCATAAATTTTAATAAAATTCGAGCAAAGTCTCATTTGCACGGGGAACTCTACCCAACATGCACAACCTGTGCAATCCTAACCATTAACCACACCGGGTCTCAACCATCAACATTCAATCAATATAGTATTGAATACCAACATCCATGGCATTCATCCATTCCCAAAAGAATAATGTCCAAAAGAATTCCATTACATGCCTTTAACAAAATACCAGTTTTTTTACTAAAAATATGCAAGGTCAAATGTAAAATATATAGAAGGGACTACAAAATATAACTCAGGAACCCCTACCCAGCTCTGTCATTAATACGGGCCCAAGTGAGGGCTGTCAATGGAAGCCTATCCAACATCTGAAATATATTCCCATAAAAGGTGAACCATGGTCAATAGGGTTTCTCCTATGGAGATCACCTCCCAACCCAAGTGCATATGAAATTTCACATGCAAACATCATGTCAAGCATCCATTCAAATATATATATGTCATAAATGAATGCTACCATTACATGCCATGCTATAAGATGATAACTCACGCATGCAATGCAACACCGATCCCCACCAACTCCCATAACCCATGTTATGTCATGCCTATGCATCTGGGTATTCCAAGCCCCCGTCATTGATGTTATACATCCAATAACTATTTTATAAAAAATTGTGTCTTTCTGGAGTAGGTATTTATGGATTTACACCAAAGGTCACTCAACCAACACGAAATTTATGGACTTCCACCGACGGTTTCGCGTACGCTGACACACTTTTTGGACTCAATAGTAATGGGAGTGCATATCTAAAATTATCGGGTCTTGTACCCGATGGAGAATCTAGCCCTTCTTGCTAACCCCAACACATTTTTCAATCCAAACCCGTGCCACTCAGTCGAATCTAGGTCCAAATGTTTCGAGCCCACGTATCAACCCAGTAAGAATGGTGTTGGACTAAAAATATGAACACACACCCACACTCATGTCAGATGCCCACAAATGCAATGCTACCCGTACATAAGCAAATGTAATGTACAATTGCAATTCATATCATCATGCTCATCATACCATAAAGCATATAATAAACATGTCAATTTTCTACAAACATTTCCAAGCATGTACATATGATTTCAATCCAAATAACATACTTGAACCCTAAGCATTTGATCAAACACTTAGTGGGCATAAATGTAAACACATAGCATATCCAAATAAGCCATTTCATCAAACCCAAAAATCTTACCCAAACATCCTATTGGTAGGTTCACATTTTTGAACACAAATTCAAATCAAGCAAGAATTGTGTTTTAACATGTTATCATACTCACTTTCCATACCCTAGATACACTAGGTGTGAGCTATAAGACATGAGATTTCATCTCTAGAGCCCTACCCATTTCATATCGAAATCATAGGTTGAAAGTAAACTTAGATAGGAGGGAACCCTACCACTTGTAGTGTGATCCCTCGTCGTTGAAATCCCAAACACCCCAAAATCAAGTCCTTAATTCTCATCCTTGTGATCTTGGAGAATGGCATGATCTTTGGTATGGTTGTGTAGAGAAACTTTAACTCTTGGCCTAAAGTGATCCAATGGTTGGATCTCCTTAGATCTAAGGAAGAAAATGAAAATGAGACTTCATTTTTTTTTCTTTCTCTCTTTTCTCTCTCTCTCTCTCTCCCGGGTGATCTTTTGGGAAGCAAATGGGTGAAAAACCCAAAAAATTCTCCCTTTTTATACTTTCTAATTGATTGGCCCTCGTTGCGCCTCACGTCTCCTTTTAACTAGTCCAGTTTTACTCCGAATCAATTAAATATATTCTCATGTTTTGTTTAAAATATTTTTATTTAACTAAATTTTAATTATTTCTCGGGTCCCGCAAATAAAATCTAATTGTGATGATTTTAGTCGCACGACACCCGATCACATCGTAAAATGCAAAAAAATTCAACTATCTTGGAATTCAATGAAAATTAACTGGGTAACTAGATTTCGCAATACAAATCCAACGACAAGGTCCATTTCGTCATTAGAGTTATATAAAAATTTGAGTTTTCAACCCATATTTTAATGGCTAATTATCGTTTTACTCTTTTTAATTAAGTTTTAATTTTCCCAGGTTTTAGAATTTTTGGTTCCACATGTGAATTTCTTGCTCACAAGTTTAGAGAATTGATGAAATCTAAATTTGAAATGAGCATGATGGGTGAACTAACCTTCTTTCTTGGCTTGTAGGTGAAGCAAATGGAGAATGAGATTTTTTTCTCTCAATCTAAGTACGCAAGAGACCTAGATAAGAAATTTGGGTTAGAGTCAGCCAAGCATCTATGTACTCCAATGAGTTCCAACGCGAACTTGAGTAATGATACTCTAGACAAAGATGTTGATCACACACTATACTATAGTATGATAGCTAGTCTACTCTATCTCACTACGAGTCAACCTAAGATAGCCTTTAGTGTTAGTTTTTGTGCACGAAAATCTTGCCTCAAAGAGTCACACTTGCTTGCGGTAAAATGCATTATTCGATATGTGAGTGGCACTTTAGAGTATGGTATTTGGCATAACTTTGAGACTAATGCTGAGATTGTTGGCTATTTCGATTCCGATTGGGCAGGGAATATTGATGATCTTAAGAGCAATTTCGGTGGGTGTTTTTACATCGGGAACAACTTGTTATCTTTGCAAAGTAAGAAAAAAAAAATTCATATCACTTTCTATTGTCGAGGTTGAGTATATTGCAGCAGGGATTTATTCAACACAACTGCTTTGGTTAAAGCAATTGTTGTTTGATTACGGGATCTCTCATGGCACATTGGTTGTGTATTGTGACAATTCAAGTGCCATAAACATTTCTAACAATCATGTTCAACACTCTAGAATAAAGCATATTGACATACATCACCACTTCATTCGTGAGCTTGTTGAGAACAAGGTGATATCATTGGAATATGTCCAAACTCAATATCAATTGCCCGATCTTCTCACAAAACCCTTGGATACTCCTAGATTTGAAATTCTTAGGAAATCCATAGGAGTTTATGCACTTGACTGAGTACTAGAGGTACTTAGTCCTAGGAGCATTATTGAGACATCATGCATGAAGGACTAAATGTTCATTGTATATAATTTTCCTTCTTGTTTTGTCATTTTTTTTTCTATATGAAAATACAAAAATATTTAAAATTTGAAAAACCGAAAACAAGAGAAATAGAAAAATCCAAAACAAGTTTTGATGTCAAAATTGACATTCATTTTAGGTTTTATGATAATTGGCTTATTTTTGCATTTCTTTGTTTTGATTGCATCCTTATGCACTTTTTTTTTTTTTTTGCATTGTTTATCTTGAAAAATTCAAAAAAAGAAATATTCAAAAAATATTTTTTTTTTGTTTGTTTTTCAATGTTCATGATCATGGTAATTCACACCTTGATTTGCATTGAAATTGTTTCATCCTTAAGTCAAAGTTGAAATGTGCATTGCTATGAGTCATAGTCGGAGATAGAGAAGTTAGTGGCATAAATCCGATTGCATTATTCATTAGCCAAAGTCTCTTTCATCTTAGCATGCTTGGATAGTGTTTACCTTTGAAAGATTCAAAATCAAGTACACGCATATCATTCACGTTCTGTAACGCCCCAAAATCCACCCTAGACGACATTACTATCTAAGACCATTCACAACATGAGAGTGACTAAATAAATTCCCTCAATAAAGAAATTTCATTCATCAGATATCATGTCCATAGCATTATCCCAAAAGAATAAGCCAAATCATGGCAATTACATCCCAAAAGAATTAAATTACACTTAGCAGCGGAATAACAAAAGATTATATTTTACATGATCCCAAAATAACCCTTCAATCTAATACAAAGAAGGACCATCGAGATATCCCCCTCCGGATCCCCCTACTCGTCTTCTAACCGATCCTCTTTTACAGCATCACCTGAAAAATGTGTTGGTTTGTAGGGGGTGAGCACTAAGCTCTGTAGGAAAATCCTCTCAAACTCAAACAAGGTTTAGAAAACATGTAAAACAGGTCGGTCTCATTTCACAAATATCATACATAACTTTTGAAGTAAAACTAGGACATTTAAATAGATCTCAAGTTTAAGGAACAACAGTAATTGAATGATTAAGTGGAACCACTATACAGTTAACAAACCATATCCGAATATAATCCAATCCACCATACACTGTTTCCACAAGTTCTCGCGGAATCCCATATTTCCCAAGACTCTTGTAGAAACCGTCTATGGTAGAATGAACAATAACCAATATACAATAGATAATTCATTGTAACACCCCGCATTTTCTTTTATATATGTATATAGATATATAGATATAACAAATAATGGTTATAAAGATGTGGATAGGGATATTGAAGTGTGTTTGAACTTTGTAAATTTGAAAAGTAAAGATTTAAAATGTTAATGAAAATCATAGTTGAAATTTAGTTTTAGTGAGTGAAAATATAAAATGTTAGGTCCTATAACTTGGATTAGATAGGTTTGGTGTATAAATATGTGTTGGAGAGGTTTGTGATGGATTTGGTTAGTTTTGGAATGGATTGGAAATGGAAAACAAAAGAAATAGGCAAAACTGGGTAAATGGTACCGGTACTGGGTACCGGTACCCCGATTCCAGAAGGTTTCTTGTACCGGTACTGAATGGTACCGGTACTGAGTACCGGTACTACCGAAACCAGACTGTTTATTTTAAAGTCGCGAATTTCGGCCTCTCTCTCTCTCCCTATAAATACTTAAGGCCGACTATTTGAGCCCCATTTCAGCCTTCTAAACCCTAGGCACCTTTAGAGAGAAAGAGAGGGAGAGAAGAACATCAAAGATAAGGAGAGATACACCATTTTAGAAGATTAAAACCCTAGATTTCTAAGATTTCACTTCTCTACTCATTCTCTTTTCTTCCATTCTTCACCCACTCTCACCCAAATCTTTTGAAAACCCTAGGGAGAGGAGATTAAAAGGAAAAGAAAGGAAAGCAAGAAGGTCTTGAAGCTTGGGTATTTGGCTAAAACTCTTGAGCATTGAGGTAGAGGATTTCTTCTCTTTCTCTTACATTGAGGTTAGGGTATTTATATATGTATGTTTTGGCTATCAATGGTATATATATGCTATGTAATCATCCTCTCTTAGGCTTTTTGAAAAAGATTACATGTTTTACACAAAGTTAGGGTTGTATACCCATGAAATCCCTCTTTTGTTTGAAAAACCCTAGTTTTCAAGAGTGATGGGTTTTCCTCTTGAACTCTTCCTTTATTCTTGATTTCAAAATCATAGTGTTTTGTGTTGAGTAATAAAATGATATTGTTGTGATCTCTTGCATTTTCTTTATTGGTTATTGAAAATGTCACATGCTTAAATTGGGGACTTTTAAGATATTCTTGTAAATTGTGAAATTGGGTTTGGTATTGTATCTCTTATGAGTGTGGGATGACCATGGGTGGCCTTTGACGAGATATCGTAGAGTGGGTAGACGTGTTGCTTGCTCCGTGGGGGTTGGCATTTCTCCTACCACTAGTAGTGGGGTTAGTGCTTTGGTAAGACTAAACCGCTATTGCTCACGGGTGCCGTGTAAGAGGGTTAGTATACTAATACCTGGGTTGGATACGTCACTACCATTGGTGTGGCATACGCCCTTCCTAAAGGATGGATATCTTTGATAAGATTTGTGTGGGTGTGTGTGAGTTAGATATTACTCAATGTGTTGATTCATGGGATTTGCCTTACATCATGTTTGAGATACATATACATATTGATGGATTCTTGTAATATTGTGGAAAATGGTTTCCTACAAGGACTTGTGGGAGTATGGGATTCCACAAGGTCTTGTGGCAAAATGGTTTATATTTTGGAAAATGGATATGTATTGGATCTTGGTTTCTTTTACTGTTTATGTAAATTACTGTTGCTACTTAAACTTGAGATCCATTTTAAAATGTCCCTGTTTTACTTCAAAGATTATGTATGCTATTTGTAAAATGAGACCGGCCATTTTATATGTTTTTATAAACCTTGTTTGAGTTTGGGAAGATTTTGCTACAGAGCTTCGTGCTCATCCCCTACAATTAATATTTTTCAGATTTGGCTTTAGAGGAGGAGCTCGGTGTGAATGAGTCGGGCCTTGGGGAAGCTTCCTTGGAGGGGTACCTAGATCCCGAATGGGACATCTAGAGATATAGCTTATTTTGCTCTAGACTAGGGGATTTATTTCTGAACAATGTAAAGTCTAGATTCTTTTGAAACTCCGCTGCGATATATTCATGTAATTCTTTTGGGGAATGTAATTGCCATATCTGGCCTATTCTTTTGAGATAATGTTAAGGATAGTATAGATGGTAAATAGAAATTTTATTGTTATTGGATGGTTAAATGGACCCTGTGTGGTCAAGTTAATAGAATTGCACAGGTTGTGATTCTTGGGTGGAGCTTCCTGTACAAAGGAGACTCTGCCCAAATTTTGTTAAAATTAAGAATGTTTCTTATTTGATGGATATATATTTAGTGCTATCATGATGTGAATGTTTTAGAATGTAATGCCGTCCAGGGTGGTATTTGGGGTGTTACATTCATTCTACCATAAATCGTTTCCAACAAGTTCTCGCGGAATCCCATACTTCCCGAAACTCTTGTCGAAACCATTTCTGGTACAATGCACGATAACCCACACTGTATGTCCGACACAACCCACGTTACTAATCCGTGATCATTAGTGATAGGAAAAGTTCATACCCACACGGTGTACAAAGACGGCTACCCACTCCACGTGGTAGGAAAAGTTCATACCCGCGTGGCATACAAAGACGTCTACCCACTACATGATACCCGGTCAATAGTAATCCATGTTCGTATCGTACAACCACGCAAGAGATAAAATACCAACAAATATCTCACATAAACAATAATTACACAAGTCCCCAATTCACCCTCAAAGTCTTGTTTCTCAAGCATCCTTACAAGGAACCTCCTGAGAAGGAATGAGCATCCTTAGAAGGAATCTCTCACTCATGTTCCTCCAAACAACCAAACAAGAAATACGATATCCACAATTTCCTCAATTTCAAACAATTCCATAAACCCCCAATTTTCTCAAGTAGTTGTACAAAGAGCAATATAAGAAAATGTACAAGAGATCATCATAAATACCATTTTGTTGTTCAATATGAAACACTAAAGTTTTGAAATCAAGAACCTATGAGTAATCAAACTTTGGAATCATTACAAATGAATATTAAGTTTAGAGTATATAAAAAATATAAAGGCGCACCAAGCTTGAAAATCATGGACAAAGGAGAAATTAAGATTTAACGGAACAACCATGTATGAAAATAAATAACAACGACTATCAAGGTGTGAAATCAAGAATAAATGATTATGAAGCTTAGAAATCAAGACCAAAAGGACACTCAAGTCTTGGAACCAAGAATAAAGAATATCAAGTATTGAATATCAAGCTTAGAATTCAAAATAAAGGAACAATCATGTATTGAAATCAATAACCAAGGAAAAGTCAAGAGAAAAACACATTTCCCTTGAAGACTAGGGTTTGGTAGCAATCAAGGAGATTTAAGGGTTACCCAACAATCACATTATTTTCCACATGGCATTAATTGCAAGAATAGCAAGAATTAAGGATTGGATAACATACATATAACATTTAGAGTTAAGAGATACATATAAATAAACCTAGCCTCAATGTAAAAGAATGGAAGAAAACCCCTACCTTCTTCTTCCTTAGTGTTCTTGAAAAACTTGAAGTTTTGATCCTCTTCAATGTGTAAATCCTCCCTTGATTCTTGTGTTTTCCCCTTCTTTTCTCCTCCCTAAGTCTTCCTAGGGTTAGAAATGTTGAAATGATGCAAAGAGAGGCATCCTTATGTATTTATAGGGTGAGAAATGGTCTCTTGTACGCGATTTCTGAAACCCAGATTCGTTATTGGCTTTCGAACGGTCGTTGTTCCTAGTACTTTTGTTTTTCCATCAGATAAGAGAACTTGTAACACCCCAAAACACACCCTGGATGGCATTACTATCCAAGACCATTCACAGCATGAGAGCGACTAAATAAATTCCATAAATAAAGAAATTTCATTCATCATATATCATGTCCATAGCATTATCCCAAAATAATAAGACAAATCATGGCAATTACATCCCCAAAAGAATTAAATGTAACTTAGCAGCGGAATAACAAAAGATTATATTTTACATGATCCCAAAATAACCCTTCAATCTAATACAAAGAAGGACCGTCGAGATATCCCCCTCCGGATCCCTCTACTCGTCTTCTAACCGATCCTCCTCTACAGCATCACCTGAAAAATGTGTTGGTTTGTAGGGGGTGAGCACTAAGCTCTGTAGGAAAATCCTCCCAAACTCAAACAAGGTTTAGAAAACAAGTAAAACAAGTCGGTCTCATTTCACAAGTATTATATAACTTTTGAAGTAAAACCAGGACATTTAAATAGATCTCAAGTTTAAGGAACAACAGTAATTGAAGGAATAAGTGGAACCACTATACAGTTAACAAACCATATCCAAATATAATCCAATCCACCATACACTGTTTCCACAAGTTCTCGCGGAATCCCATACTTCCCCAAGACTCTTGTAAAAACCGTCTATGGTAAAATGAACAATAACCAATATACAATAGATAATCCATTCTACCATAAACCGTTTCCAACAAGTTCTCGCGGAATCCCATACTTCCGGAAACTCTTGTCGAAACCATTTCTGGTACAATGCACAATAACCCACACCGTATGTCCGACACAACCCACGTTACTAATCCGTGATCATTAGTGATAGGAAAAGTTCGTACCCACACGGCGTACAAAGACGTCTACCCACTCCATGTGGTAGGAAAAGTTCATACCCGTGTGGCATACAAAGACGTCTACCCACTACATGATACCGGGTCAATAGTAATCCATGTTCGTATCGTACAACCACGCAAGAAATAAAATACCCCCGCTTTTCAAAAAATATTCAACCATTTCATCACCATTTTCTCCAATTTTTACCTTTTCGGAATGAGCATCCTTACAAGGAACCTCTCACCCTCAAGGTTTCATTCCACAATTAACCAACAATTCCATAATCCCCAATTTTTCCATCCCACTTCACATGTAACATTTCAATAAAACAATTTAAGAAAAAACACATGAGATCATCGAAATATCATTTTATTACTCAACACAAAACACTAAATTTCTTTTTAAAACAAGACAAAAGAATATCCAAGGAGAATCCACACTTCATGAAGAAATAGAGTTTTGAAGTGAGGACATGTGAATGTTGGGTTAGGATATCAAGGGCTAATGGATATAAAGCTTGAAATCAAGAACAATTAAACACAAGGTTTTGAAATTAAGAATAAAGGAATAACAAGGTGGGTCATCAATGACAAAAGAACAATCAAGCCTTGACATCCACAGCAACAAATATCAAGCTTGGGAATCCAAAAGTGAAGGAACAATCAAGTTTTGTCATTTATAACAACAAACATTAAGATTGGACCTCATGAACAAGGGGGAAATCAAGAGTAACCCAATTTCCTTGCAATTAGAGTTTCGAAGGCACACCAAGAGATTTAGCGAGTACCCAAGCACAACATAGTTTAGAACATGTAATATTTAAGGTTAGGAATCAAGAGAAAATGAGAAATCAAAAGAAAACACAATCTCCTTGAAAATTTGGGTTTCAAAGGCATACAAGGGATTTATGGCTATCAAGCCCTAATTTCGTTCATGATATGGTAAGGGATTACAAGAGCAACAAGAAATAGAGATTCCATAACATACATATAAGATTTGGAAGCAGAACATACATAAATGTAAACCCTAACCTCAATGTAAGAGAAAAGGAGAAAACCCCTACCTTTTTAATCCAAAGCTCAAAGCAAAGACCCAAGCTTTAAGGACTCCCTTAGTCCCTTTTCTTGCTCCCTTGTTACTTTCTCCTAGGGTTCTAAGAGATTTGAGTGAGAGTGAAGTGAAAGTATAGAAGAGAAAATGGGGTGGAGAAGTGGGTTCTTGAAAAGCTAGGGTTTGATCTTATTCAAGGTGTAAATCCCTCTTGATTTTTGTGTTTTTCTCTTCTTCTCTCTCTCTAATGGTTTCTAGTGTTTCAAGTGGTGTAATGAGGCTTAAGGAGGCGGCATTAAGTATTTATAGTGGAAGAAATGGAGAAAGACCCGACGGCGGATCAGGCTGGGTTTTATCAGGCGTACCGGTACGGTTTAGCTACTGGAGTTCGGCGTACCGGTACGCGTACCGGTACGGTTTGACTTCCAGATTTTTGTTTCAACTTCCAGTGCGATTTTGACCCATTTAGAGGTCGAATTGAAAAATTTTCATGAGATACACTTTTGTAGAACTAGATGTCTACTATCTACTGTAAAAATTTCAGATGAATTGGATATAAGGATAAAACGTTATGACCAAAATACTAGAAGGTGTCCCAACTCCTTTTTACCCAAATTTTCTCTAAGTGTGTTTTCACTCCGGAATACTTCCTAGCTTCCAATACACCCCATATTACCTCTCCCAATGTTGTTCGACCTTACGGATTCAATGGAATCATTATTTTTACCTACAAACTTTTAGAAACTTGTCTAATCACCCTTTCCAAGTTTAAACATCTTCGACACGTAACTTCCCAATCAAATTGTCTCCATAGCATTTATTCCTCCGGTTTATTCTTATGTCACTACATATATCTACATCTTTACAAATATTATTTACTATATATATTTTTATAAATATATAAAAGAAAATTCAGGGTGTTACAATCCACCCCCCTTAAAGAAAGTTTCGTCCTCGAAACTTACCTCAAGTAGCGAACAAAAATGGATACTTCTCCCGCATCTCCAACTCCGGTTCCCAAGTAGCTTCCTCCACTCCGTGATGTTGCCACAAAACTTTCACCAGCCGGATGACTTTGTTGCGAAGCTCTTTCTCCTTTGTGTCGAGAATTCTCACCGGTTGCTCTTCATATGTTGCTCCGTCTTCAACTTCAATATCTTCCAAGTCTACGACATGTGTTGCATCCGACTGACACTTCCTCAACATGGACACGTGAAATACGCCATGCACCCCAGACAACTGAGCTGGTAACCGCAACTGATACGCCGTTTTGCCCACCGCTTTGATCACTTCAAACGGTCTGGTATATCTTGGCAGTAACTTCTCATTCTTGCCGAATCGAAACACGCCCTTCTTTTGTGACCCCTTGGGAAACATGTAATCTCCCACTTTAAATTCCAAGGATCTTCGTCTGTGGCCCGCATAGCTCTTCTGTTCTACTTTGCGCCGTGCGTAGCCTCTCTCAGATGAGTTGAATCTTCTCCGTAGTTTCCCCATTGTATTCCTTACTCCGTTAGTTCGCTGCGCACTCTGATATAAATTACAATCTACCAAAGGTTACAGTTGAAACCTAACCCGACTTGTCCTCCCATTTTAGCTTCCAAATCCATATACATTTTTCCAACGAAATAATTTAAGAAAAATTAACATAATATCATCGAAAATACCATTTTATTGGTCAATACCAATCGTTAGAATTTTGAATTAAGGAACAAATAAATAATCAAGCTTTGGAATCAAAAATAAATGGCTATCAAGTTGGAAATCAAGAACAAAAGAACAAGCAAGGTTTGAAATTAATAACAAATGAATCTCAAGTTTTTGGAATCCAAAATAAAGAAATAATCAAGTCTCGAATTCCATAACAAACCCATATCAAGATTTGGAATCAAAATAAGAAACAATCAAGGCTTGAAATCAAGAACAAAGTAACAATCGAATCTTGGAGTCAATAACAAAGACATATCAAACTTTGTAATCAAGAACTAATAAGTCTCGAGTTTCGAACTCAAAAACAAAGAGTAATCAAGTATTGAAATCAAGAGCAATTGAATGTCAAGTCTTGAAATCAAGAACCAATGAATATCAAGTATTGAATATCAAGAATAAATGAATCACAAGGGTTAGAATCAATAACAAATGAATATTAAATTTGGCTATCAAGAATCAATGGATCATCAAGCCTGAGAAAATTAAAAACAAAGGAACAACCAAGTCTTGAAATCAAGAACCCAAGGATGTCAAGTATGGAATATCAAGAATACATGAATTACAATAGTTAGAATCAATCAAATGAATATCAAATTTGGCTATCAAGAGAAAATGACTATTAAGCTTGGGAAATTAAGGACAAGGAAGCAATCAAGTCTCGAGATCAATAACAACGGATATCAAGCTTAGAATCAGAGATAAAGTAACAATCATATATTGGAATCGATAACAAACGACTATCAAGGTTTGAAATAAATGACAAAGGCAAGATAAAGAGAAAACACCTCTCCCTTGAAAACTAGGATTTCAAGGGCATACCAAAAGGATTTTGGTGGTCACCACCCATAACATAGCTTAGAACAATTAATATTTAAGTTCGGGAATCAAGAGCAAAGGAGAAATCAAGAGCAAAATACATCTCCTTTGTAAACTAGGGTTTGAAGGCCTAAGAAAAGATTTAGAGTTTACCCAACCATAATATATTTTAGAACAAGGTAATATTAACAAGAATGACAAAACATGATGATTTCCTAGCAAGTAGATATAATTTAGGGTCAAAGATTACATATATATAATAACCCTACTGGTATCCCCTTTTTCTCCCGTAGGCAAATTAACATATACCGTAAGTTCTATTTCCTCGAAACCCAATCCAAATTTCACAGCATATGTAGTACATACAAAAGAATGAGTCGCATAGGAATCCAATAACATTCGGGCCCAAGAATCGTAGAAAAGAACGATACCTTCCACGATGGCGTTGGAGGCATTTTCCTCCGGTTGAGTCATAGCAAAAACCCTTCCTTGATTGGCGCCACCGGGGGCATGAGCTTGTAACGGTCTCTGTGGTGGTAATGGCTGTCGTAGCGGTGGCCTGTTTGCATTCACTCGCCCCGTTGCTTGGTTGGTCTTGGTGGAAAGCAATGGACAATTATCTTTGAAGTGCCCAACACCTCCACAGGCAAAGCATCGGCGTGCATCCGTGCCTACTATCTCTGGTACGCTTCCCGCTCCTCGAGCTATCTGAGGTATCTGCTGTGCTGTCCTTGGTAGAGGTGGCTTGTTTGCTGGTACTTGCTCGGTTGCTTGTTTGGTCATTGGGGGAAACGAGGGGCATCTATTTTTGAAGTGCCCAAAACCGCCACATGCGAAACAGCGACGTGGGTCAGTGGCTGTTCGATTTCGAGTAGCCCTAGCTCCTTGAACCACTGGATTTCGTGGCCCTGAAGCTTGATCAGGTCGGCCGTACGGAGCTGCCTTGGTGCCACTCCACTGCTGCTAGCACCAGTCCGGATCGGGCCTCCCCTTGCTAAGTCTTGTTGTTGTTGGTTGTTGATTCTATTCTGGTGTTGTACCAGAGTAGTTAGCTCCCTTATGCATTGATAAATGACATCCATGGTATCGGGAGGTGATGATGGTGGTGGATTTGCTTGGCCACCACGTCCTCGTCCACGTCCACGTCCACCCTCCATCCTGCACATCAATTCACAATTTAGTTCCTCGATGTGCAAGACACCCTAGGTATCACTTTAGTCTATAACACAAGACAGGTGTGAAATCTAACTCAAACCCTTTTATTCAACTTAGTCCTAAGGCTCTAGTGGTAATCCATAACCTACAGCTCCCATGTAAGGCCTAAAGCCTAAGCTCTGATACCAAATCTGTAACACCCCAAAACACACCCTGGACGACATTACTATCCAAGACCATTCACAGCATGAGAGCGACTAAATAAATTCCATAAATAAAGAAATTTCATTCATCATATATCATGTCCATAGCATTATCCCAAAATAATAAGCCAAATCATGGCAATTACATCCCCAAAAGAATTAAACGTAACTTAGCAGCGGAATAACAAAAGATTATATTTTACATGATCCCAAAATAACCCTTCAATCTAATACAAAGAAGGACCGTCGAGATATCCCCCTCCGGATCCCTCTACTCGTCTTCTAATCGATCCTCCTCTACAGCATCACCTGAAAAATGTGTTGGTTTGTAGGGGGTGAGCACTAAGCTCTGTAGGAAAATCCTCTCAAACTCAAACAAGGTTTAGAAAACAAGTAAAACCAGGACATTTAAATAGATCTCAAGTTTAAGGAACAACAGTAATTGAAGGAATAAGTGGAACCACTATACAGTTAACAAACCATATCCAAATATAATCCAATCCACCATACACTGTTTCCACAAGTTCTCGCGGAATCCCATACTTCCCTAAGACTCTTGTAAAAACCGTCTATGGTAAAATGAACAATAACCAATATACAATAGATAATCCATTCTACCATAAACCGTTTCCAACAAGTTCTCGCGGAATCCCATACTTCCGGAAACTCTTGTCGAAACCATTTCTGGTACAATGCACAATAACCCACACCGTATGTCCGACACAACCCACGTTACTAATCCGTGAACATTAGTGATAGGAAAAGTTCGTACCCACACGGCGTACAAAGACGTCTACCCACTCCATGTGGTAGGAAAAGTTCATACCCGTGTGGCATACAAAGACGTCTACCCACTACATGATACCGGGTCAATAGTAATCCATGTTCGTATCGTACAACCACGCAAGAAATAAAATACCCCCGCTTTTCAAAAAATATTCAACCATTTCATCACCATTTTCTCCAATTTTTACCTTTTCGGAATGAGCATCCTTACAAGGAACCTCTCACCCTCAAGGTTTCATTCCACAATTAACCAACAATTCCATAATCCCCAATTTTTCCATCCCACTTCACATGTAACATTTCAATAAAACAATTTAAGAAAAAACACATGAGATCATCGAAATATCATTTTATTACTCAACACAAAACACTAAATTTCTTTTTAAAACAAGACAAAAGAATATCCAAGGAGAATCCACACTTCATGAAGAAATAGAGTTTTGAAGTGAGGACATGTGAATGTTGGGTTAGGATATCAAGGGCTAATGGATATAAAGCTTGAAATCAAGAACAATTAAACACAAGGTTTTGAAATTAAGAATAAAGGAATAACAAGGTGGGTCATCAATGACAAAAGAACAATCAAGCCTTGACATCCACAGCAACAAATATCAAGCTTGGGAATCCAAAAGTGAAGGAACAATCAAGTTTTGTCATTTATAACAACAAACATTAAGATTGGACCTCATGAACAAGGGGGAAATCAAGAGTAACCCAATTTCCTTGCAATTAGAGTTTCGAAGGCACACCAAGAGATTTAGCGAGTACCCAAGCACAACATAGTTTAGAACATGTAATATTTAAGGTTAGGAATCAAGAGAAAATGAGAAATCAAAAGAAAACACAATCTCCTTGAAAATTTGGGTTTCAAAGGCATACAAGGGATTTATGGCAATCAAGCCCTAATTTCGTTCATGATATGGTAAGGGATTACAAGAGCAACAAGAAATAGAGATTCCATAACATACATATAAGATTTGGAAGCAGAACATACATAAATATAAACCCTAACCTCAATGTAAGAGAAAAGGAGAAAACCCCTACCTTTTTAATCCAAAGCTCAAAGCAAAGACCCAAGCTTTAAGGACTCCCTTAGTCCCTTTTCTTGCTCCCTTGTTACTTTCTCCTAGGGTTCTAAGAGATTTGAGTGAGAGTGAAGTGAAAGTATAGAAGAGAAAATGGGGTGGAGAAGTGGGTTCTTGAAAAGCTAGGGTTTGATCTTATTCAAGGTGTAAATCCCTCTTGATTTTTGTGTTTTTCTCTTCTTCTCTCTCTCTAATGGTTTCTAGGGTTTCAAGTGGTGTAATGAGGCTTAAGGAAGCGGCATTAAGTATTTATAGTGGAAGAAATGGAGAAAGACCCGACGGCGGATCAGGCTGGGCTTTATCGGGCGTACCGGTACGCGTACCGGTACGGTTTAGCTACTGGAGTTCGGCGTACCGGTACGGTTTGACTTCCAGATTTTTGTTTCAACTTTCAGTGAGATTTTGACACATTTAGAGGTCGAATTGAAAAATGTTCAGGAGACACACTTTTGTAGAACTAGATGTCTACTATCTACTGTCAAAATTTCAGATCAATTGGATATAAGAATAAAAAGTTATGACCAAAATACTAGAAGGTGTCCCAACTCCTTTTTACCCAAATTTTCTCTAAGTGTGTTTTCACTCCGGAATACTTCCTAGCTTCCAATACACCCCATATTACCTCTCCCAATGTTGTTCGACCTTCCGGATTCAATGGAATCATTATTTTTACCTACAAACTTTTAGAAACTTGTCTAATCACCCTTTCCAAGTTTAAACATCTTCGACACGTAACTTCCCAATCAAATTGTCTCCATAGCATTATTCCTCCGGTTTATTCTTATGTCACTACATATATCTACATCTTTACAAATATTATTTACTATATATATCTTTATAAATATATAAAATAAAATACAGGGTGTTACAGTACTGGAACGCACTTTCGTTCGAACGTTTATTCACGTTCGAACGTCGATTCACGTTCGAACGGAATTCCTGTTTTTTTTTCTGAAACTTCCAGTGAAGTTTTGGCCTATTTAGAGATTGATTTGGAAATTTTTCGTGAAATACAATTTTGTATCCCTGGAAGTATACTATCTACTGTCAAAATTTCAGATCAAATGGACGTCAGGATATAAAAAGTTATGATCCAAACACTAAGACAGTGTCTAAAATTCTTCTATCCAAATTTTCTCTAAAGTGTGCTTTCACTCCGAAATACTTCCTAGCTTCCAATACATACCCTATTACCTCTCCCAATGTTTTTCGACCTTCCGGATTCAATGGAAGCATTATTTTGACCTAAATTCATTTAGAAACTTACATAATCCCTCTTCTCAAGCTTACACACCTTCGACACTTAAACGTTACAATCCATTGGTCTCCCTAGTATTTATTTCTACTATTACAATCTATTTAGTTTATTCTTACATCATTGCTTATATTAGAATTACTAGAAAATTATATTACTATATTAATCTAGAAATGTGGGGGTTTACACGTTCACACTTAGAAGTTTAATTAGTTTGAATTATTGATAATCTTGAATGGCTCTAAGTGTTGGCGACAGGTGAACACATGACTAAAAGTTAGTTAAACCTCAATCCCTTAAAAGATGTCGAAGGCCAATTGTGATAAATGAGTCCAATGTGGCCAAATCTAAAATGGTGAGGCAAAAATAAATGGCTAAAAATAATTGCACTTGAATTGTGAGAGTACTTATACTTAATTGTCAATTTTTCATTTGTAAAGTTCGTAGAGCTCATGTTTATCTATATTATTAATAAAAGTACCTTATATGAATTTTTTTTGAATATCTATTTTACCCTTATAAAAGATTGTAAAGACCACTATATCCTTTCACAATTAAATATCTAAATTATTATCATATCCTTATGTATTTAAATCTCCAAAATAACTATAACATTTCTTTTATTTATTTATTTTTTATGTATAAATATTAACTTTTTTATTAACTATATTAATCTTAAAAAAATATGCATTATTATATTTTCAATAAAATGTTCAAAAAATCTTCAAAAACTCTATCTATCTAATATTACTCATCTTCTTATATCCTACATATGTGTATTTTATTTTTTATCGAAAAGTTTAATCCTTTCATTTTTAAGATAAAAAATAACAATATATATAAAATTTTAAAATCAATTTATGTTATATCAATATAATTCTTCAGTCACAATAAACTTTATAAGTTGTACTAAGATTTTTTTGTAAAAATAGATATTATAGTGTATTTTTAAGTAAAACTTAAAATAACCATATATATAATTTTTTAAAATCAATTTATGTTATATCAATATAATTTTCCAATCACAATAAACTTTATAAGTTGTACTAAGATGTTTTTGTATTAATATATATTATAGCGTATTTTTAAGTAAAACTTGAATTCTTTATAATTTTAATACATTTGATAATATATATTATAGAGTAGGATATTAAATCTTATTCTAATTGACCTAACTAATTCCTAATTGCAATAAGGTTCAAATGTGATTAGTATATTAACAATTACTTTTATTTTATTCAAGGAATTATAAGTGAAATCCTAATCAAATGAATTTCAAGAAATTTAATTTCTCAAACATCACTAAAAAAATAAATCTTAATCATAAAATTCTAAAAATATAGGACTTTAACAAAGAATTTTGGGAACATATAAAATTTTCAAAATCTTATAATATAATATGAGCAATAAAAAATTAAATTTTATAAATTTGAGATGATATTTAATTCAGGTATATATATACCTAATATATTTTATTAATTTTTGTGTACGAAAATTATTCACGTGCAAAGCACGTGGTGCATTGCTAGTCATGTTTAGAAGCATGCATTAAAGTACGGAATTTACAATCGTGTTAATTGAAGTCATAAAGAATAAGGGATAAAAGAGAGGGGGAGTTGTCAAAATGAGAATATTTAGGACACTCAAAAATTAGTCATGTATTCACTTAGACAATGCATTTAGGATTTCATGATGAGCTTATTAATGCATTAAACTAATCAAAATCCTTTTGTGTGTTGGGGGTTGATTTCACACACGTTGGACTTGAATTAGTCAAAGTTGAACAAAATTTAATATGTGTGAATGAAATTGAACCAAAGTGGGGAAACATTGCTCTAAGATGCATGCAATTGAGTTCAAAATCTTTGAATATGCCTTAGAGTAATGTATTGATATGATGAAATTTGGATGGATCTTTTAAAATGTGAATTCGTGTAATTTTCATGATTATTTATTTTAAGCATTTAATGATTGAAATTGAAAATTGTATTTCTTTTGATCCAAATTCATCCATGCATTGCATTGAATTGCACTTAAGTTTTAATTTATCATGCATGAATGTTGAGATTGAGTGGAGAGGTTTCATATAGGGTTGGACTGCAAAACAGTAAGAATGATCTGCTTCAGGTCTCGCTCGAGCGGTCTGTCTAAACTCCAGGCTGTCTAAGAAGGAATCCAAGTCATCCCGAGTTGGGATAATAACCTAATTTTAGCCATTTGAGCTATGACTTTAGAGACTTAGTATTTGTCCATATATGAGCATAAGTGTGTTTTATTCGTACAAATCATGTACTAAAGTACTTAATTTATTTTTCTTTGTTGACTTTTAATTTTTTGTTGACTTTTTCTTTGATCAGCTCTATTTTTTTTTTTTTTTGTGGCATACTCTTGATCATATTCTTTATTTATTATCATATTTAATCATTGAGTTATATGGCTTGTTTGTCCCTTACTTAGTCTCTTTGCATAATTTGGCTAGTTGTTATGCATTCATACATTGTTGTTAGACTATGATTCTATATCATGATTGTTATGAATCATCACTGGATTGACATCTATGGAAAATAAGATAGAAATATGTAAAGTGATTTGATTATGTACCATGCTTGTTGCATTTGTCATTGGGTTGGCATTTATGACAAAAATGGGGAAAATATTTTAGGTACATATGAGAGTAATTGGGGAGATTTTCCCTTGACTAGGCTAGATATGTTGTACGTGAACGTAGAAAGAGGGAGTTTTAGTTCAAATACTCAGGGGGAGTAAATTTGCAAACTTGGCATGAAGTCACATTTTTTTTTTCTTGTTTATTTTTCACTTGTTATTTTATTTATGAACACCAACTAAGGGGGAAACAAATCAATTAGTTTTCAAGCATATGGGACAAATTAGTTTGAACATGTTACATATTTGCACTTGCATGATATATGCATACTTATGTCTTAAGCTTCTCTTGGTGGTTTTCATACCTGTGATTATGCGATTTATTTATCTAACATATAATGCGTTTCACGAGATTTTGGTTTGAGTGGTGATGTGCAGGACTATGATCTTCAAGCTTCATCCAAAGATATAAATCCTTGTACTAGATAATTTAGGACGTATACATGAGTGTTGAGATTAGATTTTCAATTCTTTTGTTCAATGGTTTGGAGTTGTAATCTTTATTTCAAACTTGTGTGTTTTGTCACGAAATTGCCAAAGGGGGAGATTGTTAGATCATGTATTTGTAATTGGCTAATTTCATGGAGTCCATTGTAAAATCTCAATCATTTTCATGGTCATGATGCTATCAGGTTCAAGTTCCAAAAGCATCATTGAAGGGACGAGATCAAGCGTCAAAGCTACATCATTCAATCTCCGTATGCACCTTCATGCTTAGGACAAAGGTAATGACCTAGACACCTAAGATGAACCCTTAGTTATTTTAACTTAGATTAATTATGATGAAAATGAAATTGAAAACGATCTGATTATAAATCCTAGGTGATTTTAAAATAAATTTTTTTTAAACCATTTATGAGTTTTGAAAGCATAGTTTGAGTCACCATCGGACCCCTCTTTGAGCAACACCCTTTAGTGCTCCAGAGAACAAGTTTTTGCATGTTTTTAGGCTTAAAAACCTATAGGGACCGCCCTATGCTCACTAACCTTCACTAGAGCAGTCTCTTGACGACTTAGGATAAAAAGGTAAAAGGCCATAGGGGATTAGCACAGGGCTCGCTGGAGTGGTCTCATGGTCACTTGAGCGGTGCCCATGGTCGCTCGAGCAGTTTTGAGCCTTGGCTGGTTTGAGACATTATTTTTTACTCCAGTTTCAACCGCCCTCACATAGATCGAGCGGACATTCGCGAATCTGAGTTTTTTTATTTACTAAGACTATAGTTATTTCGAGCCTATAAATAGGGAGTGCCTTTCCCAAACCTAGGTTAAGCCTCTTGTGAGATTTCTAAGAGAAAAAACTATTTTTATACCTTGAGAGTTTCCACCACAACCTAAGTCCCTAATTTTCAAAGGCTACCACTAGTGATTCTACCCGACCTCACAAATTGGTATTGAAGAACTTGTTGGTTGAATAAACCCATTGGTGTTGAAGAAATTTTTTGTTAAATAAACCCATTTTTGTTTTCATACTGATGATTGTTAGTGTGCCTATAATTGCTCGAGGCCTAGACGAACCATGGGACAGAGAGATCTAAGTGAAGCTACACCGGACGTTAAAGAGAGAGAGATTCGGCGGAAAGACATTGCAAGGAAAGCATTGTCTAAACATGGTATTGTTTGAGGTATAACTCTCGAGTACTTGTATGTTGACTTGGAGAGTAGTGGATTAGGCTTTGGTGAACCCATCGAGGTTTCCCCGATTTTTCCCAAGGAGGGTTTTTCGCGTTAACAAATTGCTTGTGTCTCTTATTATTATTGTACACACTTGCATTTATTAGCACACGTGCACTATGTGTTTAATGTTTTGATTATTTGATATTATATCATCCATAGTTGTGCAATTGGGTTTGGAAATTTGGGATTGATGTGAGATTGATTAAGAATGAATTAATTGAATATTAATTTAATCAATCATCATGTGTGTTAAGTGTTGTAGGGGCTAAAGGGATTCTCACATTCATTACTTCATATTTATGGAAGAGGTAATTATGGTAGACATAAGTTTTAATTTGTAATCAATTTGGGCTAATATTGAAAAACCTATTCAACCTCACCTCTAGGTATAGTGTCTTGGTCTCCACATGTATAATTGTGAGGGAAGATCCATATCCGGTTCCCCCTCCTGTAACTGGTAAGTCTTTGGCTCCTCCACTGAAGGCGAATTGGTAGGAGGAGCTGGTGGTGCCGGTACTCATTGATGATGTTCTGGATTTTGGCTCATTCTTTTCATGAGAACCATTAATCAAATAGGAAAGATTTGAGATAAAACGATTACAATCGTTCCCACATATGGCGCCAAACTAATAGCATACAAAATCGAGAAGTATGAACTATGAGAGCTAGACGAGCTCTGTGAGTTAATGAATGATATGTGTGTGTTTGAACAGCGTAACAGTAAACAAGAACACAAGAAAATAAGTGGTTCACCAAGTTGAAGAGTTAGACTAGTCCACTAAAATGAAGGCTCTTTTTCTTCTGGTTTGTATTACTTAGGGAAGAAAACAGTTACACTCTTGAGAATACCATTGCCTATATCTTGTAGCAAGGCAAGGCCCTGCCTATTGATACACTAGGGTAATCTGGTCCTCAATCAATGATCGTTTGGCCCTATAGTTTGTTAGAATATTTGGTTGTTAGAAGGTATCTCCCCTAGGTATAATGTAGCATTCTAGAAGTCGTGTCATGACATTCTACAGATGGTGACTTCTTACCCAAGGTAAGATTTGATAATGTACTTCATCTTCTATCCTTTTTCCAGAGTAAGCTGAGCTACTTCAATGGCTATTGAAATACTTTGGCAGGAGTAGAGTCATGCCTTGGCTGACCTAGATCTTGATAGGTCAAGTCAGCCAATCTATCAGTTGGGTTGCAGACTTGTTTGAATTGTTTATTTCCTATATGTATCATCAATTACTAATGGAGTGAGTATAAAAGGGAAGAACTTAATACTTTAATAGTAAAAATTTTAATGGGATAGAAATAAGTGAATGGTTCAAAACTACAAATTCGGTAAATAATTTTTCAATAAGTTCAAATATATATTTTTCAAGGTGTGAGATCCAGTTCAGCTGAACTTTTTTGTTCTCCAGTCCAAACTAAATATATACTTTTTTTCTTTATTACCAGAATGCCCCCATGTGAATATGAATATTAAAACCCCAAAAACTACATTCTTTTTATGTTGACGTCATCCTCCAAATCATCCAGATTTTTAGAGCTTCCAAAGCATAAATTAGCAACACTTGTCCGATTATTTTCGCTCTTCGAAGACTCATGGCCACCTCTGTCGCTAGATCGACCATCGTCGCTTTTAAATCCGCTGTAATTTCCTCTCCTTGCTGCTATTTCTTGAAATTCTCTCTAATTTCCCAATCAATTAATCTCCAACACAAGCTCAACTTCCAATGCCAATTGATGAGATCCTTTGCTTCCGGTAGTGAGTCATTTGAAAAAATTTAGTGGTTTAACTGGCTGTAATCACTTATTCACTAGCTTTAATACCTCGCTTTGGGGTTCGATTGGAATTTAATGCAAATGTTTTGTATTGTGTATGATACTCATATTATGGGTTAAATTATGTTAATTGTTATTGAAGGGACTTCAGGCGGCTCAGCGGCCCCCCAAATTGACACGTGGTTATGTATAGCCATTATGGAGCTTAAAAGGCGTCGGGAGATGGCGCCGAGGAGTAATGGCTCAGAGGGGCCGAGTACACAGGCTGAGACGAACATTTAAGGAGATATGACAGCTCATTAATGAGGACTTGAGTGACTATGACAGGGCTATTAATGAGTGTCTGCACCCTTGAGACCCAAACTGACAGTCATAATTGTGAAGCATTAATGATCATTACGCCGACCAGATGTCCTTAGGAAATCCCGAGGTACTGTTCCCCGAGCATTAAACACTCAGAAGTAGGTGTCAAGCGCCAATTAGATGGATTTAAATGGCCAGGGATAAGGTCATAAGTTCTCGGCATGCCCCGATCAGTCATCCTATCGCCCGAGTTCTCTAGTTATAAGAATCTGAGTGGAGAACACTCATTACGCATAGATAAGAATACAAGTCATTAAATGTTGAGATATGACTACAAACCCTTGCATTCATTGCTAGTCCAAATATAAATACTCCTCAGAAAGATGAACAAAGGTACGAAAACTAAACTGAAAAAAGAAATACTCTGCTAAAGCCTCCAACTCTTAATGACTTAAGCTTCGAAGGGAATAATTCGGGTGTTCACCCGACTCCTTTCCTAACCTTTTGGTTGTTTGAGGTTCATCATCGAGAGGATCGCTATCTCTATTCATTGCAAGAATCTTCCTGTGTAATTTGGCGCCATCTGTGGGAAACATACGAGCTTTCCCCGTATCGATTGCATCATGGTGAGCACATGATCCCAAAGTGATAGGGGGGAAAGCTTACGCATGAGAAACAAAGAGGCTACCCGGCTCCCAACAGTCACTGAGTCAGACTCCTTGAGCCAGTCAGAGGGAGGCGAGCATGGCTCACAGCGAACGTTCCCTATGGATCAAGTCCTTGGGGGCAAGGCCTTTTGGCTCGTGAAATCGTTGAGCTGGTGGAAAAACGGATGGGAAACTTCCTTAAGCAACTTGAGAAGGATAATGCCAAGGTGCAGGGTCGGCTCGATGATTTTGAGCAATCGGGGAGTGCCAGTTGGTGAAGCAGCAAGCGTGAAGACCGAAGTTTCAGCCGAGGTGATTCCAGGGGTGCAAGGCTAGGTGCCCCCCGGAGGAGCTTGCATAGGCACACGGGCGAGAAGCACAACCCCCGAAGCCGGGGAATGCCTGCTCCCGAGGAAAGATCGGAATGGGATCACCACAGGACAGGCCTGTCTCGGTGGGATCTTTGCCATAGATTGTCAGAGGGTACCGTAGCGACTGAGTCCCACACGGAGTCCACTACGAGGGGGCCTAGAAAAGTGAGGCCCTGAGAGGACCTCCGAGCACGCTGGGATGCCAAGCGTCGGAGATCCCACCCTGAGGGGGATGAAAACGAGGATGAACAAATCATCTCCCCATTCGTTCGGGCGATCCGGGAGAGTAAAATGCCGAAGAAGTTCACCGTCCCCCGATTCAAGGTTTATGATGGGAAAACAAATCCCGAGAGCCATCTGCGACAATACAAGCAGCTGATGTCCATTTATGACACCGATCAAAAACTATTGTGCTAAGTTTTCTCCAGGAGCTTGGGGGACACTACGATGAAGTGATACGAGAACTTGGCCCCTAAAGCATCAAGTCTTGAAAGCAAATGACTGAGTTTTTTGTAGCTCGATTCATCACCAGAAGTAAAAGGATGAAAGACATCGGCGTTACTAACACTCAAACAAAGGGACGGAGAGTCCCTTCGACAATACGCAGTTAGGTACTAGGAGGAAGTTAATGAGGTCGAGGCTTGCTCGAAAATAATGGCTGCAGCAACATTTCGACTGGGATTATCCCGAGACACTAACCTTTATAGATCTCTTACTAAGCGGACCCCGGGAGATATGAAGGATCTGATGGCTCGGATAAATAAGTACACCAGGGTGGAGGAAGATTCCATGGTGCCCGAGAGTAGGGCCCCAGTGCCGAGGAAAAGGGAGAAGGAAGCGCCTACAAGGAGAGGGGCGCTAACCTTGGCTCCAATTCATTTTTGCTTTCAAGGGGTGAACACAGTCTTCAAAGAACCCATTTACAAGATGTTACACAAGATAAAGGAGAGCCGTTCTTTAAGTGGCCCCGAAGATTCAAGGAGACCCATCGTCGAGGGACTCGATATCTCGGTGCTCTTATCATCGGGATGTGGGGCACTTGACTGAAGATTGTAGGGTGTACAAGTCCTTCCTTGAACAATTGGTTCGAGATGGGCATCTCGGGGAGTTCACTGAAAGAAAGCCCGCCAGAGGTTCGGCGGGAGGAGGAGCTGACGCATCTTAGGAAGCAGCAATCGTAATTAAAGTAATACACACTTGCATGGTTAACAGACTAACGTATAATTCCCTCTGGGCCAACCTCCAGAGGGTCTTACAAGCAGGGAAAGTGGAGGAAAACAGATTAGGGGAGCAGTCTTCTAAAAGGCCGCAACCTGATGCCTAGATCATCCACTTTTTCGATGCCGACCTAGGCGGGTTAGTACTCCCGCATAAAGATGCTTTGATGATCACCCTTCAAGTCGACAAGTTTGATGTCAAGAGGATCTTGGTGGACTCAGGTAGCTTATCCGAGGTGATGCATGACAATCTCTTTCGTAAAATGGGGTTCACCCAAAAAGACTTAAAACCAGTGAGGACCCTCCTCATAGGTTTCAACGGTTCCTGCGCCCTTCCCCTCGGGAAGATCACTCTCATGGTTAATGTCGGGGTTGTTACCGTCCCTGTGGAATTCGTGGTGATAGACTTCGATTCGTCGTATAATGCCATCATGGGCAGGACATGGTTACATGCAAATGCGGTGCATTCATCCTATCATCAGAAGATTAAGTTTCCCATTCCAAGGGGTGTCATGGAGATTCGTGGCGACCAGGCATCATCGAAAAGTTATTTTTACGCCGCAGTAAAGACTGGGGTTAGTGGCCGAGCCCAGGAGCGTGATCCCGAGACAGTGGTGACTAAATAGCAATCACAGTTCGGTCGGCCTGGTGTGGATGACCCTATTACGGAACCAGCAATTGTTCTACGGAGGCCCTGCTTAAAGTCCTTTTGAATCCTAAGGACAAGGAGAGATTTTTCTTAATAGGGGTGTCACTTGGCAGCGCCGAGAAGTCTGACATGATAAGCTTCTTATGCCAAAACGCCGATGTCTTTGCATGGACCCAAGCCGAGATGACGGGAATAAGTGCCGAGGTAATTAATCATCAGTTTCATGTGGACCCGTTCTTCAAACCCGTAAGATAGAAAGCTCGAAGAACGCGCCCCATCATGCAAAGGCAATAGATGAAGTGGTGGACAAGTTGTTGGGGGCGGGCTCCATCAGAGAAATGCAGTTCCCCCAATGGTTATCCAACACGGTGTGCGCGAAGAAAAAAGGCAGAAAATGGTGAGTTTGCGTGGATTTAATGGACTTGAATGAAGCGTGCCCCAAGGACGAATATCCCTTGCCAAAGGTCGATCAGCTCGTAGATGCGACTACGGGTCATGAACAGATCTCCTTCATGGATGCTCGGGCAGGTTACCATCAATTTCCCTTGCATGAATCAGATCAGGAGAAGACGGTGTTCATTATGCCCTGAGGGATCTATTGTTACATGGTGATGCCGTTCGGGCTGAAAAATGCTGGCGCCACTTATCAACGCCCGATGAACATGATTTTTAAGCAGCATCTCGGTGTCACTATGGAAGCTTATATTGATGACATGCTAGTGAAAAGTAAAAAGAGTTCCGACCATCTCTGGGACCTCGGGACCGCGTTCGCTGTGTACCAGAAATATGGACTGAAGCTCAATGCCTCGAAGTTTGCTTTCAAGGTAAGCTCTGACAAATTTTTGGTATACCTGGTGACATATAGGGGCATAGAAGCCAACCCCAAGTAGGTGCAAGCTTTGCAGAGTATCCAGGCATCGCAGACTACTAAAGACATTCAGAAATTGACCGGAATGCTAGCCGCCCTCAACCAATTCATTTCGAAGTCCTCGGATAGGTGAAAACCATTCTTTGTCATGCTCAAGGGGGCGGCAAAAGGGGCTTGGGGTGAAGAATGTGATCGGGCACTCAAGGGGATTAAAGAATAGCTAAGGTCCCCTCACACCTTGTCTGTCCCAACAAAGGGAAAAGTACTAAACCACTACCTGTCCATGTCAGAAGGAGTCGTTAGTGGGGCTCTGGTTAGGGAGCACGAGGGGGTGCAAAGGCCTATTTACTTCGTAAGCAAGACCTTGCTTGATGCCGATACTAGATACCTGCCGATGGAAAAACTCATACTGGCACTAATAGTCTCGGCAAGGAAACTCAGACACTACTTTCAAGCACAAACCATAGAAGTCTTGACCGATCGGCCCCTCAAGCCCATCCTTCATAAAGTTGACATATCCGGAAGGGTTGCCAAGTGGGTTGTGGAGCTCGGGGAGTTTGAAATAAAGTACAAACTGATTTGCCACTTTTTTGTGATCTGAATTATATTAATTATACACCCAAGTATAAGTGGTCAAATTGTAGTTTTCTCAGTTTTAAGTCCAAGTATCGATCCCACGAAGAGTTTTAGTAACTTAGAATTTAAAATAAAAACAAAATAAAAAGAACATTAAAGTTGTTGTTTAAAGCAGTGTAACAGTTGATAGCTTGTGATGTGAGCTTAGATTGATAACTATTCTACTTTAAATTAAATGCAGAGATAAGCTTGTTAATGACAACAATATAAAAGATACCCTTCAGTTTAGAGGATCCCATATGCTTTATATCGGTTAAATACTGGAAATAATACCTTACATCAATTAACTTCCATGTTACTGGCAAGTCAACTGGTAGGTCTGATGTATATAAATCATCACACAACAACTTCTTAGGTTAACTGGTGATATTAGTCATAACACAGCAACTTCTTAGGTTAGCTGGTTATATTCATGACAATTGATTAATCCAAGCACACCAGAAGGACAAGTCATTCATGAGGAATACTTGAATTATTCAATTGATCTTTTGATAGTAAGTGCGTACATAATAAACCATAACTCAGCAACTTCTTAGGTTAACTGGTGGTATTAATCATAACACAACAACTTCTTAGGTTAGCTGGTTATAGATGTGCCAATTGACTAATTCGAGTGAACCAGAAGGCCAAGCCATTCATGAGGAATACTTGAATTACCCAATAGGTCATCTGTGATATATATATATACCAGTTAAACATCCTCAACGTTCCGGTGGAGGACTAGCCATACCGGTAGGAACACCGTGGTTGTTAGACTGACAATATAGTTATATATAGTAATTAAACAACCCTAATAACCCAGAAGGACAAGCCATTCATGAGGATCATTTAGGTTTTGTACCATGCATCAGTAGAACATCCTCAGCGTTCCGGCAGAGGACAAGCCATACCGGTAGGAACACCATGGTTGTTTAACTGGCAGGTTGATGATGCACCGATGACATAATTTTAGGCACAACACCGAAACTACGTGCATCGTTGTATCATGCATGAAGCGTATAGTACATATATAGATAAATATAAAACATCAGCATTTCCATAATCTAACCGATAATATACATATGTTCACCCTTCACCGAAGGGTATAAACGACTACTCACGCCCCATTGCTACTAACAAGCAAGGAGTGTGGGTATTCGTCATTATAACTGAAATGAAACTACAAACTCTAAAACTTATTTCACAAGGAACACTTGAAACACAACAACTCTTATTATTAATTAAAACAACAAAGTGGCGGTAGTTCAACTATCCGAATAGAAAGACTAAACAGAAATGTAAAATACAGAATATCGGTGTAGAACAGACCGGTTTTGACTTTCTCTTTTACTTTTTCTTTCTTTCTTTCTTTCTCTTTTTCTTTCTCGCTTTGGCTCTTGGGTGGCCGACCTTTTAGAAAGGAAGGAGGGAGGCCTATTTATAGGCAAAATTGAAGCACGAGGTGGAGTTTTTAAAGCCTTCCACCTTGCTTGGCCGTCCCCTACCATCCGGATGGTGAAGCCTTGCAGCAGGGGCACTTGTTAGGTTCTTGGAGTTTGGAGTGTCTTGCAGCAGGGGCATGTGTCGCAGGCTGGAGCTTCCATGTGTTGCTTTTACACTTTAGTCCTTCGTTGTTTCCATCTTTGCAATTTTACCTCATATTCTCTTGTATTTCTATATTAGACCCTAAAATTCGAACATAAAGTATTTAAAACTTTAATTTACGCACAATCCCTAATTCATAATGTTTAATTGTTTTATTTTACAAAGTTAATTACTTAATCATTTTTTATTACACACAAATTAGGGTTAATCACAAACCCCGTACTTCCATCGAAGGACAGATTCTTTCCAATTTTATAGTCGAGTTCTCTGCGTCTGAGCCTCCACAAGAACAGTTGAATTTTGATGACGTTTGGAGCCTACATGTACATGGATCCTCGAACGCAAGGGGGGCAGGATTAGGTGTAGTATTGGCCAGTTCCGGAGGATTCACAATGGAGCGAGCTATCAGATTGGGATTCAGAGCATCTAATAACGAGGCCGAGTACGAGGCGCTGTTGGCAGGACTCGATATTGCGTACTCGGTCAAGGTTAGACGCCTCCACATTTGGTGCGACTCCCAGTTGGTAGTAAATCAAATCAATGGCGACTTTGAGGTTCGGGATAGAAGAATGAAGGCATATCATCAGAAGGCAAAATCAGGGATCGAGAAGTTGGAGAAGGTAAAAGTGTCCCAAATTCCAAGGGATCATAATACTCATGCTGATGTGCTGGCCTATCTCGCCTCGGCATTGGCCTCGGAGGTGACTCGGCGTATTATCATTAAAAACCGGGAAAGTCCAAGTATAAGAGACACAAAGGCCGAGCAGGTACTACCGACGCAAGTCCAAAGAACGCCTCCGAGTTGGATGGACCTCTTAATCAAATATTTGATGGAAGGGGTACTCCTCGAGGATCTCAAAGAAGCCAGAAAGATCAAACTCATGGCTCCCAGGTTCTGGATATCTGTCGATCACAAGTTATATAGGAGATCCTTCTCAGGACCACATTTACTATGCATCCCCGAGGATAAAATAGAATATTTGCTATGTGAGGTTCTTAAGGGTGTATGTGGGAGTCATACAGGAGGTAGATCCCTCGCACACCGAGCGATGTCTCAGGGGTATTGGTGGTCATACATGAAGAAGGATGCCAAGACCTACGTTCGGAAATGTGATAAGTGTCAGAAATTAGCTCCCATCATCCGACAACCAACAGGAGATTTGAACTTATTGAAAATTCCCTGGCCATTCTCTCAGTGGGGCATGGATATTGTGGTGCCTCTCCCCAGAGCCCCTTTGGACAAGAAATTCCTCCTAGTAGCTACTGATTATTTCACAAAGTGGATCGAAGCCGAGCCTCTGAGCTGTATTCAGGACGTCGAAACAAAGAAGTTTGTATGGCATAACATTATTACTCGGTTCGGAGTCCCTCGGGCCATCATCTCGGACAACATCACTCAATTTAACAGTGGTCCTTTCAGGGATTTTTTTTCGGGATTCAGAATACGTAACTATTATTCCACCCCGACATATCCACAATGTAATGGACAGGCTGAGGTTTCAAATAAGACCGTCTTGGCCGGAATCAGGAAGAGGTTGAAAAAGCTAAGGGTAAATGGATCGAGGAGTTACTCAATGTGTTGTGGTCCTATAGGACAACCCCGAGAACTTCAATATACTGTCATTCCTTTGGAAATAGGGCTTCCAACAATACGAAGTCAAGCCTTTGAGTTAGGAAACAATGATCAGACACTTGTCAGGGATCTTGACTTAGCTGAAGAGAAAAGAGAACTGGCATCTATCAGGCTAGCAAAGTACCAAGGAGAGCTGTCAAGACAACACCAAAAGAAAGTCCGAACAAGGAATTTCCAAGTAGGAAACTTGGTGTTACGCAAAGTTGTGGGCACTACTCGGGAACCTACTGATGGGAAACTTGGCCCCAATTGGGAAGGCCCTTACAAAGTAATCATTGTGGGGGGCACAGGGGCATATAGACTAAGAGACATAGATGACAATGATGTAAACCGACCTTGGAATGTATCGAATTTGAAGAGATATTACTACTAAGTTGAATCCTAGGCTTTGGTTCTCGATAAATGATTAACACAAGCCGTGGGATCGGTCGTTAGGGGCACGACCCCAAGAGGTATAAGACTCACCCTTGGAGCATCGCCCTCGAAAAGTTAACACGAGCTTGGGGCTCGATCGTTAGGGGCACGGACCTGAGGGGTATAAGACTCCACCCTTGGAACATCGCCTTTGAAAAGTTAACATGAGCCTTAGGCTCGGTCATTAGGGGCACGGCCCCGAGGGGGTATAAGACTCCAACCTTGGAGCATTGCCCCCAAAAATTTAAACACGAGCTTGGGGCTCGGTCATTAGGGACACGACCCCGAGGGGTATAAGACTCAACCCTTAGAGCATCACCCTCGAAAAGTTAACACGAGCCTTGGGCTCGGTCGTTAGGGGCACGACCCCGAGGGGGTATAAGACTCCAACCTTGGAGCATCGCCCCCAAAAATTTAAACACGAGCCTTAAGGGCTCGATTGTTAGGGGCACGGTCATTAGGGGCATGGTCCTGAGGGGTATAAGACTCCACCCTTGGAGCATCTCCCTCGAAAAGTTAACACAAGCCTTGTCCTCAGTCGTTAAGGGCACGACCCCGAGTGGTATGATACCAATAAGGCAAGTCCCAAATACTTGTGCATTTTAAATGACACAGTTCAATACAGTGAAATAAAGCTATGAAGTAAAAGAAGATCATAATGAAAAGAAAGTTTCATTGATCAAAAGAAAAAAAAAAAAGAAAGGGACTTTGCATCCCCCGAGGCATACAGAAGAGGAAGAACAAAAAGCAAAAACCAAGTTAAGGATCCTTTTAGCCTTCTGGATCAGCCTGCTCCTCAGGATTTCCGCTGAGATTTGCTTCTTCGACAAGCAAACCCCGCGATTGCAGCGAGCCCTCCCCAACGCCAAGTATTTCATCAAGCTCTGTCTTGGTCCCTACAAGATGAATGATTGGAGTACTGGGAACCGGGAGGTCGCCGCGGTGGCTCAGGAGAGAAGGAAAGGGAGCCAAGGGGATCAATGATGTTCTTCAGAACCATCACTGAGTGTGATCGGTATGTTCTAGCCTTCGGTCCCTCCCGCTCCTTCGGCTGGTCCTGAAGCTGGCTCGGATTGTTGCTGCACCTCGGGGACGTCCCTGACTTCGGGCTCCCCGAGTAGACTATACATCGAAAAAAGGGACGAGCCAACTTCAACCTCGGCGGCGGTCCCATCCCTCCTTGAAGGCCTTCTTCTTTGATTCTTCAAAGGCTGGAACCATTTGATCTTGGCACTAGTAATATAGGTCTATGCATGCCTTATGGGTTCTCTCGGACTCCCCATCCTTCTCTCCCTCTAAAGTTTTCACTTTTGAAGTCAAAGCATTGATGATAGCCTCGGCGTCAAGCAGTTTCACATCGACGGCGAAAACCTGGAGCTCGACCTCCTCCATTCTCTTCGTTGCCTCGGCCTCGGCTACCTTTGCCTTGTCCAGTTCGACAGTGAGGGCCTCGGCCTTGCAGATCAGGTCGACGATGTGTTTGGTTTGATTGTTGACCGTCCTTTCCACCCAAAGGATATGCTCATCTTTTCGGGCCAATTTGGCCCGGGCCTCATTGGCCTTGCTCTTATACTCCCAAAAATGATCAATGATGACCACCATCTACTGGCAGGCCTGAGAAGAAAGGAGAACAGAAGTCAAAAAAGGCCAAACGATCAAAAGAGAAAAGGCTTAGAAAGGGACTTGGCATAATTACCACCAAATTGTGTTGAATGACTCCTTGCAGGAGCCGGTTGTCCCCGTAGTCTTGCAGCACGGCCATGTCGGCCTCAAAGTGAATACTCCCACTAGCGGCCAAAGCAACGTCTGGGGAGTGGATAATGGAGTCAGACTCCAAAAAAGGTTGCCCCTCCTTGTGACAGCTCAGGAAGCCCACTTGGCGGGGACATTTGGCGCCTGGATGTCATGGTGTTACTTAAATCGGTGCTCAGTTGAAGGCTCAGGGTCCCGACTACGCCGATCCCTCTGCCGCTCCTTAGTCCCCAAGGGGATGCCTTGGTCCCGGCACTGTTGCTGCTCCCTCGGCAGGACCACTAGGTCTCGAGGTGGATGTTGTTGACGTTGTTGCTCCGGTGGTGGTGGTGGTTGTCAGCGCGACGGAGGAGGTGATGGCACGACAATCGGGGCGGTGCCAGACGGCTCACCAACCTCCGAGAGCCTTGCTCTCCTTGCCGCCGAGGCAGCCTCAAAACTCTCCACAGTGATGGTGGGCAAGTTAAACATTTCGTATGGAGAGGGAATGCGCTCGGTGTCTCGGTCGGGATCGGATTCTAGGTTCTCTTCCTCAGAAGAGTGGTCCTCCTAGATTGAATGATCGAACGACGGAGGGACCTGTGAAAAGCTTGTGTAAGTTGGGTGGTAGCCGAGCAGGACGTGAGCTGCCCGAGCGAACGGGTCGGCTGGATTATAGGACCAAACTTTGATCAAGTTCTCGAACGCTACTCGAGACTTCAAGGGTTGAGCAACGTCGGCCTTGTATCCGTTTACCACAAGAAACAAGCAAATAGTCAGAAACAGTAATGAGAGCCGAAAAAATGTCAAGTTTGTGTAGTACACACCTGGACTCCTCAACACTTTAGTGTAGTTTAATCCATCATACTCGGACCTGTCACCCTTTTTCCAACTTCCGCCAAGAATGATTAGATCCTGGACATACCCCTTGTCCAAGTCCGACATGTGTGTCACCAGATACATGGAAGTGTTCCGAGCCTGAAGGTAGTATCTGCCACCGCCAACTAATTTTAAGTCGTAGCAGAACAAGATTTTATCTACCCCCAGGTTAACCCCCAACCGAGCATTTAGGGCGACCATGCCCATGACTACTCTGAAGAAATTTATGCCACACTGGAAGGGAAAAAACCTCAAATGCATTAGCATCTTCAGCAAGAGGGGATGGAGGGAGAACCTAACTCCCCCTTCCATAATGGCTTTGGTATAGAAGGGCATGAGTTCTACACTCCCTATATCAGTCCTATGTAACTCAGGATCAAAGGCAAAAGTATAAACGGGCTCGGAGATGTGGTACCTAGCCCTAAAAGCTTGAATATTTGTGTCTTTTACTTCGGTTCTCCTCAACCTACTAGTATCCCTAGGCCTAGCGGGTTCCCTAACTACTGTTCTTCTTATTCTGGCCATGAATGATTTTTTTTAAGAAATGTAGAAGGAGAATGATAAGATGAAGGAGAAGTTGGGGAAAGGAAAGTACTTACAGATGAAAGAACTTTGGAAGAGGTGCTCGGGGGAGAAAGAATGGTCGCTCGGGAGAATAAGGGGGTACTCAGGAGTTGATTGTCGAGAGAAAATTCAAAGATTTAAAGTCTGTAAATGGTTGGGCAATCTCTTATTTATACACTACGGCAGGGGCGGGAATCGAAGAGGCAAGTCATCAAGTGAAAATTTGAAAAGTGTGTCACCAGACATGGAAGTAACCACCCCTATAACCCAGGTGTGTTCAGCAAGCATCCACTCTCCTTGCGCCACTTGTCCCACGTCGCAAGGAAAATGGAGGCTTGGGGGGCAGTTGACAGGACTTCAGGCGGCTCAGCAGCCCCTAAACTGACACGTGGTTATGTATAGCTGTTATGGAGCTCAAAAGGCGCCGGGAGATGGCCCCGAGGAGTAATGGCTCAAAGGAGACGAGTACACAAGCTGGGACCAACATTTAAGGAGATATGACAATTCATTAATGAGGACTTGAGTGACTATGATAGGGCTATTAATGAGCCTCTGCACCCTCGAGACTCAAACTGACAGTCATATTGCGAAGCATTAATGATCATTACGCCGACTAGATGTCCTCAAGAAACACCGAGGTATTGTTCCCCTAGCATTAAACACTCGGAAGTAGGTGTCAAGTGCCGATCAGATGGACTTAAATGATCAGGGATAGGGTCATAAGTGCTCGGCATGCCCTGAGCAGTCATCCTATCGCCCGAGTTCTCTAGTCATGAGAATCTGAGTGGAGAACACTCATTACGCATGGATAAGAGTGCAAATCATTAAATGTTGAGATGAAACTCCAAACCTTGCACTCATTGCTAGTCCAAGTATAAATACTCCTCAGAAAGATGAACAAAGGTATGCAAACTAAACTGAGAAAAGAAATTCTCTGCTAAAGCCTCCTCTTACTGACTTAAACTTCAAAGGGGATAAGACGGGTGTTCACCCGGCCCCTTTCTTGACCTTTTGGTTGTTTCAAGTTCATCATCAAGAGGATCGCCATCTCTATTCATTGCAGGAATCTTTCCGTGCAGTTATCATTTAGAGTCTTGAAAATCATGGAAAGCTTGCCCCAATGGAATGGATGCGATGATCTTGTAGTACTTGTTGTGTTGTTTTTCGTACTTCATATGCCTTAGTAATGTTTATTTGACAATTTTCCTTATGTAGAAGAGTTTTAGTCTTTATTAAGTGGTAAAAGATGGATATGGTTCCGATTGTGAAAGTGGTTCTTCAATTGCCTTTGGTTTCTTCTGGGTGTTGGTAGTTTTCCCTATTGTCCCGTTCTTACCTATTGGAAGAACTATAGGATCCCTGCTTGGAGAGTCATCTTTAGAGTCATAACTCTCGATCAAGCATATGCTTCTATTGATCTTCAGATCCTTGGTCTTCTCTTTGGGACAATGGTCTTTTCTTTTAGTTCACTATATAAGTTCTTTGTCTTTAGTTCACAAAATCAAACCAGGATGATCATCTAAATTTCGTCAATCTAAATAAAGATCTTTTAAAAATTTCATAAAACACAATTAAATCTCATCTAAATTCCATGTATCAAACAATCAATTCAGAAAAAAGAGAGGCTGATAGTGTTTTTAGTTAACTGTCTTTGAGTTCATGGTTGTGGAGTTTACTATCATTGCTGGTGGATGGTGGTGTTGGGATATGGTGAAAGTTTTGAAATAACTTCCTTTATTAAGGGTATTTTCGTCAATTACGTATTTTATGGATCTCTTACTTTAAAAGTGTCCAAATTGGACCTCTTACCTTAAAAATGCATGACTAGGGGTGTCAAACGTGTCGGGTTAAACGGGTGACCGGTGAAAAATATGTAAACACGTACACGACACGTTTAATAAATGGGTGAAAAATCTCAACACGAACACGACCCATTTAATAAACGGGCAACACGACACGACTCGTTTAACCCGTTTAATTTTTAAAAAAAAATTATATTAACAAATTTTAATACACCACTTTTTTTGCTGCTAATTGTATTTACCTCAAAAAAGAGGAATTTCTAGCCAAATTTCACATAAAAATTAAATTTGAAGGCTAAAAAAAAGGCAAGAGGCTACTGCCTTTTATAGGCAATGCAGCCCTCCCCATCTCCCCTCATTTGCCGATATGGGACAAAAACAAAAGGGGTTGGTTTGTCTTTGTCATGAACTGCTCCCATCTCCCCTCTTTTGTCTTTGAACTACTACTTTACTTCTTATTATTTTTTTTGTATTGATTTCTTTACTTTTTTTTTCTGGCTAATTTTTTAAAATAATTATTAATTTATTATTATATTAATTTTATTTAAACGGGTAGACGTGTGATAAACGGTTTGACAGGTCTCACCCAAACACGACCCGTTTATTAAATGTATCTGGCGGGTCAACCCGTTTACAACCCAAACTCGTTAAGATCTCACTAAAACTTGCTTAATTCGTGTCGGTTAATCGTGTCGTGTCGAATTTTGACAGGCCTAATGACTGTGTACCTCTCTTCAAATCTCCCTAAAAATAAATATGTATAGGCCGAGAATAACATCACCCAATATAGAATAGGGTTTTTCGCACTTTGAACTCTAAAAATGTCTTGATTTCCGCTTTGTATCCTGAAAGATTATTTTTTTAACATTATACCCTGCATGTTATAAATTGGTTTCAATGTGGCTCTCAGACTAACATCCGTTTTAGATTTTGTTAAAAATTGATGCATATATCACCCACGTGTTTTACTCTTGGACAAAAATATAAATTCATCATTCTTATCCTTCGGCGGCATATGCATTAATTTTTAATGGAATCTGAAGTAGATGTTAGTCCTAGGACTACATTAGAACTAATTTATGACATTTAAGGTGTAATGTGAAAAAAAAAAAAAAAAATTAAGGTGTAAAATAAAAATCGAGATATCATTCGGAATACAAAGTGCGAAAAACCCTGCTGAATAACCACATCCGTTGACACAATGCATCGTAGAAAAATCGTGGTCCAAATATATCATACGAAACAAACTTCCCTAACATCTGGCCATCTTCAACACCCAAACGAACAATGGACTCACTTTCTCCCTTCCTCCTCTGTTGATGCCAGCCCCTGTTGCGTCGTCCCTACCGCGGACGGCGAAATGGGCCCCACCATCCCAACACCGCCTGCTTCCTCCACCGTTACCACCTCTTCAGTTTCTCATCAGTCTCTTCCCTTCCGCATCCTTGAGATCAGTCTCGTGTCGGCCCAAGACCTCGCACCCGTATCCAAATCCATGCGAACCTACGCGGTCGGATGGATCGATCCCAATCGCAAGTTAACTACGTCCATCGATCAAACAGGCCACATTAACCCTGCTTGGAACGAAAAGTTTGCGTTTCGTGTCGACGATGAATTCCTCTGCTCCGATACCTCGGCAATCACCGTCGAGATCTACACAATCTCGTGGCTCCGCCATGTCCTGGTTGGAACTGTGCACGTTCTGATCCATAATCTCATTTCGTCAGCGGCTCGGCCCCAAAAAGACTCCGGCATCAGATTTCTTGCGCTCCAGATTCGCCGGCCATCTGGTTGTCCTCAAGGAAAACTCAACATGGGTGTTTTGCTTCTCGACAGCACCAGGAGAAGTATGCCACTTGATATTGAAATGGGAAAAAAAGTTAATATACAGAGTCTTCAGGAGAATGAAGACAATCAAGAGGAGAAGAAAGTGCAGCAAATAAATGAAAAAATCCAATTCTGGAGGTCTTTGAGTTTAGGCACCGATATAACCCATGAAGAATTCCCTATGAAATCTGGGTCAATATGCAACGGGTCGATAATAAACGGGTCGACATGTAACGATTTAGAACTGTGCTCCGATGTTGGACCATCGGCGTCAATTGTGGCAGCAGAAATTGCAAAAGGGTCATATACTCAGGTGGCGTCAACGTCGAAGGGGTTGTATATAAGGGGAGAGGGAGATGAATTGGGGAATTCAATATTGGAGGAGCTGACGGTGGAAGAAGCTAAGGCCAAAGGGTTGAAAACAGATATTGAGATGTGGAGGACGGTTGTGCCACCAAGGTATGGTCGTCGTGGAGAGAAACCTCAGCCAGTTAGTGCTCATTCACGGCGGCACTCCGATGGAGGAGGGTTGTTTTCGTGCTTTGGCAATGCATACGGGTTTGAGTTCACCATCGTCTGTGGGGCTAGCAACAACAATATTCCAACTGGTAACAAGAATAGAAGTAGAAAGAAGGGGTCCAGTAAGGCCAATACAGCTTAATTAGCAATTCTGATAGGCTCGCCATGCATGTTTATATGCAGCTAGATTGCTTGAAGAACGTGGTGAATTCTCATATGAAACGAAGGTGATGGGTTAAGTTTGATGTGTGCTCTCCCAATGCTTCTCGTATTTCTTGTCCTTGTTCTCTAAGTTTCGGCAAGGGACACAAGAGAGGGAAAAAAAAAATACAAGTGATTATAAAATAAACAACAATGTTATTGAGACATAATTTATGGATATAATTAGAGACATAATGTATCGTGATCAATATATTGATAGTGAAATGCATTCCACTATTAATTTATTGATCATAATTTATTATGTTCCTAAATTATATCCCTCAATTATGTCCCATTAACATTATTGTAAACCAGAAGTTTCATGGAGTTATAATCATGATATGTCGTAGAGGCTAAACATTTGTATACTGTTTGTGGAATGAATAACTTGGTCTTCTGTATGTTCATTTGTCCTAATAGGATTAGTGTAAAATAAAAGTTTCATGGAGTTATAATCATGGTATGCTCGTAGGGGCTAAACATTTGTGTAATGTTTGTGTAATGAATAACTTGGTCTTCTGTAAGTTCTTTTGTTTTTGTTTTCATAAATTTTTTTTAGTACTAAGAATTAAAACATTTAGCGCAATACTACTTGGACTAATTTAAAAAACTAATTTATTGACCTAATTATTCATGATAATTGAATTGCCAGTGAACTCCAGTACATGTTGGCATCCATAACTAATTTAATAGTTGTGATGAATTAGGTTAGTAAATTATTTAAGTAAATTAGATTCAAATAACATTATTGAAGCATTAATCTAACTCCAGTTGTGAGAGAGTTAAAGCTTAAATAACTCCCTTTATTATTAAGTCGTTTAATTTTTATTAGTGCGGGGTTCACCGGTGAAATATCCTTTTCAACCACATTCAACTTTTCCATTTTAAACTACTAAACTCACTTTATCGATACACATCCCATTAATGACTAAACGTAGTACATCTCTATCTACCCCATTAAACTATTAAATACACATTTTTCACTCCACTAGATATACCCCATACATAAATTCTCACTCTACTGTACATACGCTCATGTTCCAGATATGTCATAGACTCATGGCTTCACGCTAATATTCTCATGTGTGTGTGTGTGTGTTCGTCACTTTCATGCCAGAAGCTATGCTTTGAGAGAAGTGGCATATGCATTGGTCATTGTCTTCTTCCTATTCATAAGTAGGCTATTAGTTCTTGGATTGCAAGACAAAAAATTCTTTATTCTTTATCTTCATCCTTTTCAAATTTCAAAAATATATTACAGTGCAAGTCATAAAAACAGTGGTCACGAAGAAAATCTAAGGCAAAACTGAAACTAGAGTACCAGTGGAGGCATGTAAGTGCTGAATTTATGTACCACAGGTATTCAATTCATAAGCTAATGAACGTACATAAGCCATTAATAAAATGTTCACCAATATACAGACACAATATTATACATATTAAACATTTATAACAAATATCAAACTAAACATAGAAATATAAGAATAAAAAATTATTATTTACTATGCACATTAAAACCCTAAAATATAACACATGTACATGAAATACACAAATTAAACTTAAAATCAATACTAGCATGTACCGACTTAGGAAATTAATGGTAGAAAACTGAGGTTTGTTTTGTGTCTGATGGGATAGGAAGGGGAACCCTTCAAGTGTGGGAGACAACAGGGGAATAGTTTATGATTAGAATGTATAGTAGGTGGAGATAGAATGAGATGAACTTAGTTATTGATGAATGGAGATAACTGAGTGCATTTAGTCACTAATGGGGTATATCACTATAAGAAAAATTATTTTTTGCATCGGCAATTTGTCGACGCAAAAAGTATTTGTATCAACAATTATACTATTTGAGTCGGTAAAAGAAAAGGGATGCAAATAATGGGTGATACAAAAAGTAAAAAAATATTAGTGTCGAAAAATAGCCGACGCAAAAAAACTAAAGTCAAAGATTGGTTGACATCAAATTTTTTTCGTCTCTAGCTATGGCTGAGGCAAAAACTACGTTTCTGTGTCGACAAAGTGCCGATGCAAATAATGTATTTTTTGCGACAGGAGGTTGCTGACGCAAATCGTCCTTTGTATAATTTTTGTCATTTTAAATATTCATATTTTGTTTCAGCGATTGGCCGATGCAAATACTCCCTTTAATTTTATTTGGACTTGAACTTATGCATACATAATTATACACATTTTCTGTAGATTTTAACTACCACAAAAAAAAATCTAAATAAACAACTAAAATTATAAACATATCATTCATTATTTTGGATAAAAATATTTCATTATCCATAAAAAGAAAAAAAATACTTACAAGTACATGATAACCGAAGTTTTTATAAATACACAAATTTCAAAAAATACCTATCGAAAGTATCAATACATAATTGAACCAAAAAAAAACTCTTAATGCAACAACAAAAAAAAAAAAAAAGAGTCTCTCTCAATGCACCATCCACCTCTGTCGATAACCTGCAAAAATATAATTTTTGTTATTATGTTATCAATTTTAAGATGAATAACTAAATTCAAAATGGATATGCCAAATATGCATCTTAATCTGATTGACAAAATGACGTAGAACATGTACAGACCTTATGAAATTTCTTTATTCTCCCTTTAGATTCAATAAGATGAAATGTTGAAAGAGTTGATCATTGATCCCCCTTGCCAAAAGGAGGCCCTCAAAAGCTTCATCAACCCAAGCATAAAGATTTTTATGTCGCAACACATGCAAAGTACCTAACAATGAGATTGATTACTTAGCTTGATCCGAAATTCTTGCAATCACATCATCTAAGTCAAGAAAATTAAATATAAGTTGCTAGCAGGAATACCTAACAATGAGATGCACTCTCATGAAACAATTAAAGCTTTATTATTATAAGCAATACCATAAAATTCCTCGTTGCGTAACTGCACTTAATTATTTTAATCCAAGTCTACCACATTCGACCCCACACCATGTCTATATATCAAAAGAGAGAAGAAGAATACAATCTGATTCACACATCACAACATTGACAAACAATATATTCATCAAAACCATCCACAGTCCATATATTCCCGAGTCAAATTCAAAAAGTCACAACACAAACAAATATACCAAAACTCAATACTGAAATTAACTTTTCTAGATTGATTCGACAGGTGGGGTTTCACGTGTAGGATCTTTTCACTCGATTATGCACAAAGAATCGCACGTTAGACCTAGAGGGGAGGGTGAATAGATTAATTTAAAATTAAACTCGGATGACCTCCAATTTTAACCTATATCTTCCACAATTACCTCTTCTCATAAGATATGATAATTTAAGTGAGAACCCTTTTTTAACATGAACAACCCATTAAGAGTGTGAATGGATGAATGAATATGCAATCAACACCAACCAATCCACAATCTCGTTCTTATCCCAACCAAAGCCACAATCACCAAAACCACTATTAATGACTCAAAAGATAAACTATCAATTCATCAAACATATAATGCGAGTGTGTGCAACATTACAAGTGTACAAGAAAATTTAAGTATTAAAGAACACAAGTAATTTATCGACGTAGAAATCCTTCACGGGAAAAACTGGGGGGGAACCTTCTTGGTTCACCAAAGCCTAATCCACTAAATCCAAAGTCAATCTATAAGTACTCGGGACTTATAACTCAACCAATCCATAAGGCTAGATGTTCCTTTCCTTTGTAGTTCTCTCTGTCAAAGACCCTCCTTTGACGTTGTGGTTAGCTTCACTTGAACTCCCCGCCGCACAGTTCATTTAGGCTTCAAGCAATCTTCAAGGCTTCACACCCAAAACCTCGGTATGCACACTTCTCCAAGTGGGTTTTGGCTAACATCAACCAAGATCTTCTTCAATGTGTGAGATTGAATGGAAGAATCAAGATGGTTGACATTTGGTTTTAGTGATCTAAGGTTTTTCTTGAAGCACTCTAGAAGAAATTTTGGTTTATTCTAGCTCATTAAGGCATACCATAAGTTTAAAACATAGCCCTATATAACAACCTTATGTTGGAGACCAAGAAAATACAAATTCGACAAATTCGCGTCGACCGCTCGAGCAGTGGAAAGGCAGTGGTTGCTGGAGTAAAAGAACATTCAAGACCTCCAGGTGGCAGACCGATCTAGGATTGCTCGAGTGACCTCCAGACCGCTCGAGCGGTGGAGGGTGGTTGTAGCGCTGCCATCAATCGGTCTCCACTAGTTTCTCTAGTTTTGTCTCCCTAAGTGTTTTGGAAACCACTCTAGTGAAGGCTAGCGAGCATAGAGTGATTGCTACTAGTTTTTAAGCTAAAAATCAAGCAAAAACTTGACCTATTAAGCACTAAAGGGTGTTGTTGAAATAGGGTCTGATAAATGACTAAAACTATATTTTCAAAATATTTAAAGTTTAGAAAATATTTTCAATGAAAAACCCTAGGAGTAATTTTTTGGATATTCCAAATTCCATTTTGTTCATCTTAATCATCCTAAGTCCAAAATTAAACCAAAAGATCTAGGTCTCTAATGTCATTACCTTTCTCCTAAGCTTGAAGGTGCATCCGATCTCCTTCCCTTCCTTTGTTACTTACGGATCTTTATTTTTGAAGAATGATGACCATAGAATTTGGTTGAGATTTACATAGACCTCACAAAATTAGTCAATTACAAATACATGATCGAATAATCTCCCCCTTTGGTAATTTCGTTACAAAAAATATAAGTAAGAAATTAAATATTACAACTCGAAAACCACTGAGAACAAAACAAATTGAAAACTAATCTCAACACTCATGTACAAACCCTAAATCTCAAAATTAAGTAAATAAACTATCTTGTTGAAAAAAGCATCGAAGATTATAGTCCTACACACTATAGGCAAAACTCCAACCCAATTCCATATAATCCACAACGCTAATAGTCTTCATACGTACTAAATGATACAATCTCCAAATAATGAATAAACTCTAATACCAATTCTATAAATATAATGAATGTTTGTTATTAAGCTCAACAGATAAATTTATTATACACAGCTATGATACGACTCAGTCATAAACTTGTTACATTTCATACATGTACATCAAGCTCATTACAATTTACATGCCTCAACAATATTATCCAACATTTAAAATAAAAATCCTGAAAAATTGGTCATCCAAACATTCTCGAACTTGCCTGCCACCTTCTAATCTGAAAAAGGGGAAATAATACAAGGTGAGCAAAAATAGCTTAGTAAAGTAGCTCAATTCCAAAACATGGGAGTTTGAAAATAACATATCTTAACATGATTAGGCAATACGAAAACAGTTCATTTCATACATAAGTAATAGAGCAGAAAACATTGAATGAAAACATTTAAGGTTAAAAAAAAAGTAATGCGATCACAACATTAATAAAGTGCTGCACCTATGGGCGATCATCCTAATAGAACACTCAGGGTCAATACAAACATACGATCCAACATTTGGAGGACTTTCATCCTGAGGAAGATACGCTCCCTAATAACAATTCGGTACCCAAGTTCAAAGACCAACATGGCCACCCAAACATTTACAAACTAAATGAGAAACCATATACGACCTCAACCTGGAATATAAACCGTTCACCACTCGACTATTGCGCACTTACAATATAAAGCCTATAAACCCTTTATTCCACTCAACCTGTAATATAAACCATTCACCACCCGAAGTTTCAATCATTTCCAATGATACAATCAATATAGACAACACAAACAATTAGTGCGAACTGCACTCAACAACCCCAATCCAGGTCCAGATCCAAGTCAATAATCAAAACACTCAATCATATATTTCAAAATATGCTAAAGCATCATAAATAACATATTTCATAAACTTGGAAAGGAGTTTTGAAAATCTTGCCCGATCTGAAATTGAGAAACCCTACCAATCTCAATATTTCAATTTGAAATAGTCAAAAATAAAAGGATTTTATTTCTCGATGAAATTTCATAAACATACTCAATTTAACTAATTAAAAGTGAATATAAAATTTATTTGACAAAACTCACCTAAAAACTAGGTCAATTGACCATGGAGGGCAAATTGGACATTTAACACCACATATTATCAGGATATCACATTGACCTCAATTTTATCGAGACATCCGTATGGACGTTACAAAACTTTTGGGACCAACAAAAGGTCCATCGGACACTCAAGCTACCTGTACCGGTACAAGTTCTACCAATTCGTCAAGGCGAAGTGTCCTTGGTTTTCCGCCATGGACAAACCTGCAACTGATGTTTCGACCCTTTAAATAGACCCTAAACCCATTAGAAACGATACAAATGGACTCCTTGGTGCAGTTTGGGCTAGGAAAATACATGTTTCACAAAAAAACACCAAATTAAACAAGTTTGATTTTGAAAACCTTGAAACCCTAACTTCGGTTCCAAAAATTCAAACCACCACCACTAGCCACAACGACCTTCCAAACCACCACCAAACTTATTTTCTAACCCAGAAACTGAACCCCAAGTTCAAATCAAACCAAAACCTCTCCAATCAACCAACCCATTTCAAACCCATGCACAAACGAAAACTTCAAAATATAAATTCATGCTAATACAGTAATCAAAACATTTATCAAACATCATAAACAGCTTCCTAGCAACCAAATTAGTCTAGGAGGATACCTTTTTTTTTTTTGCTTGAATTCAACTCCCACGAAAATCGCATTTGCAAGTTCTCACCCTTTCTATCTTCTCTTTTTCTCTCCCTCTGTCGATTCTCCCTCATCCAGACCAGCTAGCAGATGATCAAGACTCCCCCTTCCCAAGCATTGGGTGGAAGGCATGCTACTAGGAGCTAATTAGTACTTAAAATTAGCATTTTACTATGCTTTTTTATGACTAACTATACTTTGATGGAGTTTAAGTGATGTCATTTCAGGTCTTAAAGTGAACAAGGACTAAAAGAACAATAAGTATGACACTTGAGTGTAACACCAGCACATTAGGGAACAAAATTGGAGAAGCTTGGAGCACACCAAGAACGTTCGAACGCCAACTCACGTTCGAACGTCCACTTGAACTGTGAGCAGACCTGACTACTGAGAGAAGGCATGTTGCAGCCAAGAAGGAAGACTTTGAGGCTCTGAGGCACTTGAGTATCACGTTCAAACGATATCTAACATTCGAATGTCCACTTGAGTTGATTTAAGACTAGACTACTGCATAGAGTGTGTAAATGAATTTCACAGAAGACCACAGACCACTTGAGTGAGAAGGTCAGACCACATCTGGCATTCGAACGCCCATACAAAAAAGACAGAAGAAACGTTTGAACGCCAGACAACGTTCGAACGCCCATAAAACAGAAACAGAGACAACGTTCGAACGCCAACTCACGTTCGAACGTTCTCCACAGACTGGCTGCAGAGTAGTTGGTTTTTCACTTGGACTTGGGCGACATACACTATTCCTTCACCCCCTCTTGTCTCCTCCTCTTGCATATAAATACTCCCTTTGTTGGAGAGCTCAAGGAGACCAAGTAGAGAGGTTGATGGAGGCTTAGACTCCCACTCATATTGTAGAATTAGCTTACATTTTCTTGTATGAAGTAGTTGTTCTAGAGATTAGTTTGACTTTAGTCCAACATCTCTTAGCTTGTTATAAAAGTAGTTTTATGCTTATGCTTTCACTTACATGCATAGAAGGAGGTAGTTTACCTTTGGTTGTGGATCACCCTCCAAAAGTGACTATCTTTTTTCTACTTTTAATTTGTGTATCATTCATTTCCATTGCTTGAGCTTCTTTCTTCCCTTAGAGGAGTGAAACTCTTCCACTTTTCTAGAGCTTCGCCAAAGCCGTGAAGGATGGAACGTGATTCACTAATTCTTTGTCGAAGATCGGCTCCCTGTTTAGTGTGCTTTATTTTGTGATCCCTCTACTTGGAGGAATGAGCATCACTCACTTTTCTAGCTTTACCAAAGCCATGAAGAGTGAGTAGTTTCTCATTCACTCTTTAGTAAGAGGAGAAGGGCATGTATAAATTATCCGAAAGTTATATTTGTGCAATTTCGATTATGCTTAATGCTTATATTTCCCATGCTTATTGAATGATTGATTGCATCTAGCAAAACTAAGGTACTTTGTATAACCAGGAGTTCTTTATATAACGTAGATAACTCTTGTATATAAAGACTCATTGGTTCAAGGCAAGTACCCCGGCTAGATCTTCATGACTACCCTTCAATCTTCACCATTATTATGCTTCAATTAAAGAATGGGAATGGAACATTAATGTCATGATTGGATGTCTTATAGAAACACTTGCTTGTTTGTAGACGGGTTAAGTCTCGGCACATACAATTCTTGTAAACTTCTAGAAAGACATCAGAATCATGTTCTTAATTCTCTTAATCCACCTTTATCTTCTGATTAACCTGTTGTTGACACGGAGGTTAATTGAGTTATCAAGCACAAGTGTAACAAACCGGATAATTGACTACATGTCCAGATCCTTGAACTAAAGAGTGACTCTTTTACATTAGAGCTTATTTCATATTTTGTTTAGAAAATTATCTTGGAAAGAATCTTATATTTTGTCCAAAAAATCTCACACCTCAGAACTTCTAATCTTAAGGGTAACAATCAATAGGTCTCCACCACTACTTACCCCAAAACACCAAGACGAGTTCCTTGTGGATTCGACTCCGAACTCAAATCGGATTATTACTACAGCTTGACCGTCTGTACTTGGGTATACACATTTCGGATCAAATCAAGTTTTTGGCGCCGTTGTCGGGGAGCCATTAAAGGTGTTTTAAGGTAAAAGGTAAAAAGACCTTCATTTTTGTATATATTCTTTGGTTTACTGTGAATAACTTTGTTTTATTTTCTTTATGTTTGAGGGAACTCCTCACTATCAAAATTTGCCGGCAGAATCTTGTGAGTCTGTGAATCAGCCTGAACCAAATTCACCTAGATCAGTAGCAGACTCTTGTGAGAGTAATATGACAAATAATGAGATAAACGGAGAAGTCTCTATGAGAGATGAGGAAGTGCCTAACATTCGAACTTTGCGGGATTACTTAAATCCCACAAGAAATAGTGTCCCCTCTTGTTTTATATTTCCTGAAAATGCGCCCCTCTTTATTGTAAAGTCGGGGACAGTGCAATTATTACCCGTGTTTCATGGGTTGGATGCAGAAAATCCATATCTGTTATAAAAGATTTTGAGGAAGTATGTGGAACATTTGAAGACAATTCTGAACTAGTCAAGATGAAACTTTTTATTTTCTCTCTAAGGGATAAAGTTAAACAATGGCTAAATTCTTTAAAAGCTCTTTCAATACCTAACTGGCAGGCATTGTAAGATGAATTTTTCAGAAACTGTTTTCCTCTACACAACACAAATGCACTAAAAAGGTAAATCATGAATTTTGTGGTTAAAGAAGGGGAAACTTTTTACCAAAGTTGGGAGAGATTCAAAGATCTGCTCCAATCCTCCCCACATCACGCTTTTGAGAATTGGACTTTGGTAGGATTTTTCTATGACTCCTTACCATCTAGACTACGTCAGTTTGTCGAAATGATGGCTCAAGGAGAATTTATGGGAAAAATTCCAGAGGAGGCATTCATTTTTTTTGACACCATATCTGAAAGTTCTCAGATGTGGGACTCAGCCTCTCCTACCACTGTAGAAGCCAGACCATCTACTTCCCAAGGAAGTAAGTATGTCTTGAGAGATGATGATGACTTGAGAGCAAAAATGTCTACGTTGTCTCGAAAGCTTGAAGTTTTAGAGATGAAGAAGGTCCATCAAGTTGATGTTAGCTTTTCCACAGAACAAGTGTGTGGAATCTGTGCGCTAACAGGACACCCCACTGGGGAGTGTCCTACAATCTCAGCATTCAAAGAGGTCTTGTTGGAACAAACAAATGCAGTTTCCAACTTCAACAAGCCTTACTCCAACCCATACTCTGAAACATACAATCCAGGGTGGCGGAACCACCCGAACTTCAGTTGGAGGAACACACAACCAATGCCCATGAACCAACAACAAGGTTCATACCCACCACCTCAAGGACCTCCCGCATATCAACCATACCAACCACCACAAAAGAGGAGCCTTGAGGACACACTGAATCAGTTCATGCAAAGCCAAATGAACTATAACAATAATTCCACACATGCTTTCACTGATTTCAAAACCCAGACCACTCAATCTTTCGAGAATCTTAAAAGCCACATCCAAAAGTTAACCCAATCCATGGCCACACACGAAAAGGGCAAGTTCCCTGCCCAACCAAAGCAACCACAAGGCCAATTCCATGTGGGGAGCCCTTCAACCACAGCAAAACCACAAGACCAAGCCCAAGTTGTCACTACACTAAGAAGTGGCAAGGTGATTGACAAGACCATCAGAGAGATGCTCATTCCAAAGACAAAACCTGTCTCAATCCCAGTCAACTCATCATTTGAGCCTGAACCAATTGAGACTAAACTTGAGGAAGAACCTGAGCCTATGATTGAACAAGAGCCAGAACCTTCTGAGGAAAGAGAGCCTTCGTGTTCCATTCCTGCTCCTTTTCCTCATAGACTCAAAACCAAATAGAAGTTGAAAAATCAGCCTGAAATTTACGAGCTTTTTAAGCAAGTAAACATCAACATCCCACTTCTGGATACAATCAAACAAGTTCCGTCTTATGCCAAGTTTCTAAAAAACTTGTGCACAGTCAAGAGAAGCCAGAATCTCCAAAAAAGAGTTTTCCTAACAGAACAAGCCAATGCCCTTCTTCAACACAAAACCCTTCCAAAATACAAAGACCCAGGGTGTCCGACTGTGTCGTGTGTCATTGGAAACTTCAGAATTGAACAAGCACTGTTAGACCTTAGAGCCAGTGTTAATTTGCTACCCTACTCTGTCTACCAGCAGTTGGGTCTGGGTGAACTCAAACCCACTTGTGTCACACTCCAGTTGGCCGATAGATCTGTCAAAACCCCTAGAGGCATTGTTGAAGATGTACTTGTCCAAGTGGACAACTTTGTCTTCCCTGTTGACTTCATTGTTCTGGATACTTAGCCAACAATACATTCGGAGAACCAAATTTCTGTCATTCTTGGTCGACCTTTCCTAGCAACTTCTAATGCACTAATCAATTGCAGGAATGGAGTCATGAAATTAACTTTTGGGAATATGACTCTCGAACTGAACATTTTCAATATTGCTAAACATCCACAAGAAGGGGAAATAAACTCTATTGAATCTTTGATACAGGAACATCTGAATGACACATTCTGTGAGAACCCTACTGAATCTTCTCTGCTAGAGTTCATCTCATCTGAAACAACAGATGATGACCCAAATCCACAAAGTTGCCCTACTCATGCTGTTGAGACATGGGCCCCCAAATTCGAAGAGATTTCACCAAGTGGCACAAAGCCACTCACATCAAGTATCAGGCCACCAAAGCCTGAATTGAAACCTCTTCCATCTGACCTCAAATATGCATTCTTAGGAAAGGACGAGTCATACCCAGTGGTAATTTCATCTAAGCTCACATACTTACAAGAGTCTAAATTGATTGAAGTTCTTCAAAGCCATAAAAGTACCATTGGTGGACCATCGCTGACTTGAAAGGAATAAGCCCGTTAATCTGCAATCATGCTATATACCTTGAAGAAGGTTCAAAACCCTCTCGTCAAATGCAGCGACGACTAAACCCTCACATGAAGGAAGTTGTGAGAACTGAGGTACTCAAGCTCTTAGATGCAGGGATAATCTTCCCCATCTCTGATAGCAAGTGGGTTAGTCCAACCCAAGTTGTGACCAAAAAGTCTGGGGTCACAGTGGTAAAAAATGATGCAAATGAACTAGTACCAACTCGAGTCGTCACAGGATGACGAATGTGTATTGATTATCGAAAACTCAATTTGGTCACTAGAAAAGATCATTTTCCTCTTCCATTTCTTGACCAATTTCTAGAGAGAATTGCAGGCCATGCATTCTACTGTTTCCTAGATGGGTATTCAGGATACAATCAAATTGAGATAGCACTAGATGATCAGGAGAAAACAACCTTCACATGCCCCTTTGGCACCTTTGCATTCAAAAGGATGTCATTTGGATTTTGTAACGCTCCTGCAACATTCCAAAGATGTATGCTAATCTTGTTCAGTGACATGGTTGAAATTTTTTTGGAAGTATTCATGGATGACTTCTCTGTATATGGTGATTCCTTTGATTTGTGTCTGACCAATCTAGAGAAAGTGCTAAATAGATGTAAGGAAGCCAATCTAGTGCTCAATTGGGAAAAATGACATTTCATGGTAACACAAGGCATTGTCCTTGGTCACATTGTGTCGTCTGAGGGCATGAAAGTTGACAAGGCAAAAATAGATCTGATTGGAAATTTGTCTGCCCCTAAAACTGTAAAGGATGTTCGATCATTCCTAGGACATGCAGGTTTTTACAGAAGATTCATAAAAGATTTCAGTACCATAGCCAAAGCCATGTGTCATCTTCTGAGTCAGGACGTAATATTTTTGTGGAATGAAGCATGCCAGAAAGCTTTTGAAGAGCTTAAAGGTATGTTAATTTCTGCTCCAATAATGCAACCCCCTGACTGGACTCTACCTTTTGAACTAATGTGTGATACAAGTGATTATGTTGTAGGTGCTATATTGGGACAAAGGAAATATAAGAAACCCCATGTGATTTACTATGCAAGCAAAACTTTGAATGATGCTCAAATGAATTATTCAACAACTGAAAAAGAATTGCTTGCTGTAGTTTTTGCTCTGGAAAAATTCCGTTCTCATCTTGTTGGTTCTTCTGTTACTATATTCACTGACCATGCAGCCCTAAAATTCTTGCTCACAAAGAAGGACGCCAAGCCAAGACTCTTGAGATGGATACTCTTGCTCCAAGAGTTTGATCTTGTCATCAAAGACAAGAAAGGTGTCGAGAATGTGGTGGTAGATCATCTGTCCAGATTAACATATGAATTTCGTGAAGATGGACTACCAATCAATGAGAGATTCCCCAATGAACAACTGTTCATGATTGATAAGACACCATGGTACGCGGATATTGCTAACTTCCTAGGTACTGGTACACTCCCTCCATCCTTTACCATGATGGACAAAAAGAAATTTTTAAGAGAGGTTCGTAACTTCTTTTAGGAGGATCCCTACGTATTCAAGTACTTTAAGGATTAAATCATAAGGCGTTGCATCCCTGCTCATGAAAGTAGCCAGGTAATAACATTTTGTCATTCTGAAGCATGTGGTGGCCATTTTTCAACAAGAAAAACCGCTGCAAAAATATTGTAGTGTGGATTTTACTGGCCCACACTTTTCAAAGATGTCCATGCCTTTTTCTTAACTTGCGATAGATGCCAAAGGTTGGGAAGCATTTCTAAAAGAAACATGATGCCCTTAAACCCCATTCTAGTAATTGAAATTTTTGATTGTTGGGACATCGATTTTATGGGACCGTTTCCCCCTTCCTTTGGCTATCTATACATTTTAGTGACTGTAGACTATGTATCCAAATGGGTTGAGGCAATTTCATGCCGAAACAATGATCACCAAACAGTTATCAAGTTTTTAAAAGAAAATATTTTATCCCGGTTTGGAATTTCGAAATCAATCATAAGTGATGGGGGTGCTCATTTTTGCAATCGTCCCTTCTGGAATTTGATGAAAAAATACTTGATCTTTCACAAAATTACAACCCCTTATCACCTACAGACCAGTGGACAAGCTGAACTAGCTAACAGGGAGATCAAATTAATTTTAGAAAAAAATGGTGAATCCAGACTGCAAAGATTGGTCGTTAAGACTAACTGATGCACTTTGGGCATACCACACTGCTTTTAAAATAATTTTGGGCATGTCTCCTTATCGATTAGTGTATGAAAAGCCGTATCACCTACCTGTGAAATTGGAACATAGGGCATACTGGGCTATTAAAGCAATGAATTTAAACCTAGACAAGGCTAGACTAGCAAGGAAACTTCAGATAAATGAATTGGAGGAATTGAGAAATGAAGCATATGAGAATGCTAAGATTGCTAAAACCAGGATGAAAATTTTTCATGACAAAAATATTGTGCGAAAATCTTTTGAGCCTTCTCAAAAATTCCTGTTATTTAATTCAAGACTCCGCCTCTTTCCTGGTAAGTTGAAGTCAATATGGACTGGGCCTTACATTGTCAAAAAGGTGTTTGGACATGGAGCAGTTGAAGTGAAAAACCCCTCGAATGGTAATATCTTTACTATTAATGGTCAGCGGTTGAAACCATTTTTGGAGGACTTTGTTAAAAATGTGGAAACCATTCTTTTAATGGAACCAGAATACTCCTCCGAGATTCGTGCCTGTCGACACTACTTTTAAAATAATTTTGGGCATGTCTCCTTATCGATTAGTGTATGAAAAGTCGTGTCACCTAACTGTGAAATTGGAACATAGGGCATACTGGGCTATTAAAGCAATGAATTTTAACCTGGACAAGGCTAGACTAGCAAGGAAACTTCAGATAAATGAATTGGAGGAATTGAGAAATGAAGCATATGAGAATGCTAAGATTGCTAAAACCAGGATGAAAATTTTTCATGAAAAAAATATTGTGCGAAAATCTTTTGAACCTTCTCAAAAAGTTCTGTTATTTAATTCAAGACTCCGCCTTTTTCTTGGTAAGTTGAAGTCAATATGGACTGGGCCTTATATTGTCAAAAAGGTGTTTGGACATGGAGCAGTTGAAGTGAAAAACCCCTCGAACGGTAATATCTTTACTATTAATGGTCAGCGGTTGAAACCATTTTTGGAGGACTTTGTTAAAAATGTGGAAACCATTCTTTTAATGGAACCAGAATACTCCTCCGAGATTCATGCCTGCCGACACTCAATCGGATCAGGTTAGGAAATATCCAACCCGACCCGATGGGGTGCCTTTATAAGGCTCCCACCCTTTTTCCTCTTTTTCCCAACCGCCGCTGTTTCCCCCCCCCCCCCCCCCCCCCAATTTCTTCTTCTTCCTTTTCTTCTTCGTTTCCTCTGTTATCTGATAAACAACCCGTGACCACACATTCTATAAACACAATCTTTTGCTTCATGTTTTGCATTTTAATCTTATATTTGCTCACGGGTGTTCTTCTTTTGTTCACACTCACACACAAGGATTTTCAACCTACTCGAAACCCAGATCTGCGAAAAGATGAGTAATTTGTGTATTCTTATTTGTAGGTTTCGGCAGATGAATAGATCTCTACCTTTCAACCTCATCTCCAAGATCCGTAAACTGGTAAATTCGAAACATTGGGGACAATGTTATGTTTAGGTTGGGGGGTGAGAACTACAGTTCATATTTGCCACCATGTGCCCGTAAATTTTTAAAACTTTTGTTGTTGTTGTTGTTGTTGTTCTGATCATATTATATAAGCGGGTAATAACCCCAAAACTCTATCCATAATTCTTGCCTTATTCAACCAAAGGATGATATCCTGACTTTAAGAGGAAACCCAAGAGCATTTAGGATTGAATCTTGAATCTTGGCAGAGTTAGCCCAGAAAGACAGATCTTGATATCAGCGCTTACCTCAATGGTGGGAGAGAGAGGGATGGCTTTTGCCTTACGCCGGAAGGAATAGAGTAAGGCCTTGACCGAAAAAATCGGTTTTTTTCCCTAACCCAAGTCCCATCAAAGCTCTTTTCATCATCAGAAACAACCTGATTTCCGACCTCTTGCATTGCATTACCATAACGAAAAGCAAAATTCATAAAAAAAAAGAGAGAGATTGCTCTTGTGACTCGGAGTGAACCTTTTTCCTATAAATTGATGATTATGTCTGTGAGTCAGCTTCAATCGTCTGTGACTGACAGACATTAAAGAACCAGATAGTGAGTCTTAAAGCTTAGAAAGCATGGATGTTAAACTTTTTTTAGTCTAGGAGTTCTACGCACTTTTCCATCTGATGTGCATACTGTGATCATGAGAAAAGCAAGACTGATAAGGAAGGCCGAAATCCAAGAAAAACAAGCAAAACCCCTCTGTGGCAAAAGCACTTTTGCTAAACGCCGTCGTGCCAAAAGACTTGGTGCTTGTAAACAATGTGGCAGAGTCTTTCACGAGAAAAGATATAACCAGTGTTCTAAACCAATTTCCGGTCGCGCACTCGATCGATTAGACTGGATAGTGAATGGGCTGAGTAAGGATTACCCTGATACGCCATGCTATTCCAGTACTTTGCTTAACCGGTTTGTGAGAGAGGAAATTGGGAGAGTCACTGGTTGTCCGAACTACACAGACACAGAGGGAGACTCATATTAGATTATTTTCTGTAGGAAATTGTACTTTTGTTGGGACGAAAGCTAAAGGTCTGAATTTTTGTAAAAAGTGTAAAAATCTTCTTGTACAAACTCTTTTGACTGAAATGAAAATATGGGCCGAGTAAGGAATGTCCCAGAAATCTTCTGATTGTGTATAGTGTAGTGTAGAAATTATTTTTGTTTTTGACTTAACGTTCGAACGTTAAGTAACATTCGAACGTCAGCTGCTTGCAGTACTCAACCTCTGATGAAGCTCCTGATGAAACTCAAAAGTACTGGGAGCTTAGCCCGTTCGAACGCCAATAGAACGTTTGAACGAGAGTTAACGTTCGAACGCCAATAGATCATTCAAACGAGAAGACCTTGCAGTACTCTGGTCTCTGATAGAACTCAAAAGTACTGAGAGCTGGCCACGTTCGAACGACACTCACGTTCGAACGGTCTTTTAAAAATCCTTCTACACACGTTCAAACGTCAGTAATGTTCGAACGTCACTTCTCATACTATAAATACCTGGATCGTCTTCCCCATTTCAAAACCCCCCAAAATCTTCAAAATCCCCCAAACCCTAGAACCCCTTTTCACTAACCAGACCACAAAGCACCCCTCATTCCCCATTTCTACCTAAAATCAACCCTCCCAAGACCATTCCCACATCAAAAAATCCCATTTTACAAAGAAATCAAAACTTTCAAAAACCTCACAAACCTCAAAACCAAAAACACCATGCCAAGGGTCAAGCTACCTGCCAAGCGCATTCGACCAACCCAGGAACCCAATTTCGTGGAGGAGGTGGTTGAAGTAAAAGAGGGGAGGCCTCCCCTTACGCTAAGATACTACAAGACCAGATTCCCCATAGCTCTAAAAGTTGACATAAAGATAAATTGAAAAGCTATGTGAAGGGCATCCACATCGTTGTGGATGAAGATTACATTTGGGGGATAAGGCAAGAGGTGCCTTGGGTACCAAGTCCTGCCTATCCCCCGAGAAAAAATGTGGCGATGAATGTGGTGGGGAAGGAGCTGACGGGAGTGCCTAATTTTTCTTGGACTGGAAAGAAATTCTTTAGACAAGGAGAGTTGACTGATAAATATAAGATGTTGAACTTGATTGCGGTTGCCAACTTTGCTCCAATAGGAAGAAAAAATGAAATTATCCCCGACATGGCCCGGTTATTGTATGCAATTGGAAAAGGGCAAAGCATCGACCTCCCCTCCCTAGTTTTGACAGAGATGAAGAAAGGGTGTGATGTGAAGCGGAATTCACTTCCCTTCGGCACCCTAGTGACTGAAATATGCAAAGATCATGGGGTTAGGGTGAGGCCAGAAATGGAGATCCAAAAGCCAATGGGGCCACTGAACAAGGCTTCCTTCCGGAGGAGCCAAGGTCATAGTGGCGGCCCAGCGACTAGACAGGAGATGCCCCCTACCCATGGAGTGGACGAGGTGCAAGAGGAGCTCGATGCGGAGGAGGAGAGATAGATGAAGGAAGAGAGAGAGCAGCCACAGGAGGCAGGCCCCAGCACCAGCAGTCAAAGATCACTGAGAGACATGATGCTTGGCATCGAGGCCAACTAAGACAAGATTCTCCGACAGTAGGAGGAGATCCTTGGCCTTGTGAGGGGTGGACATGGTGTACCTGGTGGAGCTAGTGGAGATGATGTACTTGGTGGAGATGGAGGAGATTGAGATAGGGATTCCTGTTCTTGATTATGGTTTTTGTGTGTTGATTGCTTCTGTTTATGAGTTTCTTCTTTTGTAGTTGTTAAGGATATTGTAAGTTTTTGTGTGATTGGTTACTTTTTTTTTTTTGGATGAATTGGTTGATCTTTGATGTGAACAAATCATATTCTATGAAATGAATGGTTCAATTTATCACTTTTATCTGTTTTAAATGCATAGGTAGATTTAGCTTAATGTTGATATATGATGGAACGAATGTGGATGCTAAGAATGTTTGTTAAAGTGATTAAGCACATGATCGGTTTGACACCTCAACTTATCAACCGAGACTTAAAACCACATTTCTTGGAAAACTAGTATTCTCTCTATGCTTAAATTGTCAAATGTATATTGGTATTTGATATTCCTAGGGTACAAGATGACCAAGCTTGAAAAAGGAACTGATATATAACCAACAGTCCACGAGAAACCTGACATAACCAGTGGAGATGACAAGGAATACCATGGAAAGTTTTGAGTCTTGCTTTACTTTTGAGAGACAATTAACGTTTACTCAAGTAAGGTCTTTCACTCTCAATTTCTGAATAATCTCATTAACCTTGCTTTGATTGACGCAATTAAAAGTGATCTATTGACATATCCCACAGGAAACTTTTGCATACGACACATACATGTGCACATGCTCGAGAAATGATCTTAGGCCATCTTTGATTTAATTTTGAGCCTTAGCCATTTCTTTTACAAAATTATATCCCTAGTTAGCCATGCTTGAGCCATCAATGTATGATCTCTTCTTCGATAAACCCGTATGATTACCAAGCCACAAGAGAATATACTTGACATATGTTTGCTATCTAATTTTCTTGCACCCTTTTATAAATCAAGATGATACAGAAATGCAAGGAAAAGGGAAAAAGCTATGAAGGCTACTATTCAATGACAAGAAAAATCGATGGGAACAATTGAGACAGAAAAGAAGCAAAAAGGCAGGAAATTGCCAAGAAAGTGAAAAATGAGAAAAATGAAAGAAAGAAATATCATTTATGGGCAAAATGTCGAGAAGCTAGAAAGAGGTGTGCTACACTACATAAACAGAGGATAACTTTTGAATACTATTGACATCATTTCGTTTGCCACTGACCTCTGGCCATATTACAACCTATGAAAAGCCCTAATTGATCTCAAGTCTGTTGCATGCATTGTCGTCAACCAAAAGTGGGGTATGGTAAATGGTATTTCTTTAAATTGCATCAATATTCTTCCATGAGATTATGCCAAACATGATTAGTTTGTTTTCTTAAAATTCACTCCCATACTAAAATTGTTCATGTGATTTTTTGACTTGCCATCTTCTGATCACATACCCCGTGAGAGACAAGTCACTATAATCGGAGCGAACTTTTGCTGAGAGCATTCTACGAGAGGTTTGTGAAATCGAAGCTATCCATGGAAGGTGGTAAAATGGAGTGTTTGTTAATAACAATTCTTGTTGCTAGAATGATCATTCCTACTACACAGGGAATTCCAAATACCAATGTAACAGATGCTAATTTTTGCATAGAATCAATACCTACGAAAGAGGGACAAGCGGAATAAAAGTCGAAATTGAGGGTTGGGTGTCCCAACGACTACGATGCTAATTTACTTTAACCAGCAATCTCACATACATATCTATTCGACTGAAGTTTGTGGGTAGCTTCACTGGAAACCCTCACGAGACAACACTCGTCCACTATGGTAAACCTAGGGGTTCAACGGCTTGTTGCATAAGCTAAATGCAACCGGATGACCTACGAAAATGGCATTAGGAGTAGATTTTCAATTATTCTATTACAAGAGACTAGCAATATTTAGGTTGAGGGTGTGATTAGTACTTAAAATTAGCATTTTACTATGCCTTTTTAAGACTAACTGCACTTTGATGGAGTTTAAGTGATGTCATTTCAGGTCTTAAAGTGAACAAGGACTCAAAGAACAATAAGTATGACACTTGAGTGTAACACCAGCACATTAGGGAACAAAATTGGAGAAGCTTGGAGCACACCAAGAATGTTCGAACGCCAACTCACGTTCGAACGTCCACTTGAACTGTGAGCAGACCTGACTACTGAGAGAAGGCGTGTTGCAGGCAAGAAGGAAGACTCTGAGGCTCTGAGGCACTTGAGTATCACGTTCGAACGCCATCTAACGTTCGAACGTCCACTTGAGTTGATTTAAGACTAGACTACTACATAGAGTGTGGAAATGAACTTCACAGAAGACCACATACCACTTGAGTGAGAAGGTCAGACCACATCTGGCGTTCGAACGCCCATACAACAAAGACAGAAGAAACGTTCGAACGCCCATAAAGCAGAAACAGAGACAACGTTCGAACGCCAACTCACGTTCGAACGTTCTCCACAAACTGGATGCAGAGTAGTTGGTTTTTCACTTGGACTTGGGCGGCATACACTATTCTTCACCCCCTCTTGTCTCCTCCTCTTGCCTATAAATACTCCCATTGTTGGAGAGCTCAAGGAGACCAAGTAGAGAGGTTGATGAGGCTTAGAATCCCACTCATATTGTAGAATTAGCTTACATTTCCTTGTATGAAGTAGTTGTTCTAGAGATTAGTTTGGCTTTAGTCCAACATCTCTTAGCTTGTTATAAAAGTAGTTTTATGCTTATGCTTTCACTTACATGAATATAAGGAGGTAGCTTACCTTTGGTTGTGGATCACCCTCCAAAAGTGACTATCTTTCTTCTACTTTTAATTTGTGTATCATTCACTTTCATTGATTGAGCTACTTTCTTCCCTTAGAGGAGTGAAACTCTTCCACTTTTCTAGAGTTTCGCCAAAGCCGTGAAGGGTGGAACGTGATTCACTCATTCTTTGTCGAAGATCGGCTCCCTGTTTAGTGTGCTTTGCTTTGTGATCCCTCTACTTGGAGGAATGAGCATCACTCACTTTTCTAGCTTTACCAAAGCCATGAAGAGTGAGTAGTTTCTCATTCACTCTTTAGTAAGAGGAGAAGGCATGTATAAATTATCCGGACGTTATATTTGTGCAATTTCGATTATGCTTAATGTTTTATATTCCCCATGCTTATTGAATGATTGATTGCATCTAGCAAAGCTAAGGTACTTTGTATAACCAGGAGTTCTTTCTATAACGTAGATAACTCTTGTATATAAAGACTCATTGGTTCAAGGCAAGTACCCCAGCAAAATCTTCATGACTACCCTTCAATCTTCACCATTATTATACTTCAATTAAAGAATGGAAATGGAACATTAATGTCATGATTGGATGTCTTGTAGAAATACTTGCTTGTTTGTAGACGGGTTAAGTCTCGGCACAAACAATTCTTGTAAACTTCTAGAAAGACATCGGAATCATGTTCTTAATTCTCTTAATCCACCTTTATCTTCCGATTAACCTGCTGTTGACACGGAGGTTAATTGAGTTATCAAGCACAAGTGTAACAAACCGGATAATTAACTACATGTCCAGATCCTTGAACTAAAGAGTGACTCTTTTACATTAGAGCTTATTTCATATTTTGTTTAGAAAATTCTCTTGGAAAGAATCTTATATTCTGTCCAGAAAATCTCACACCTCACAACTTCAAATCTTAAGGGTAACAATCAATAGGTCTCCACCATTGCTTACCCCAAAACACCAAGAAGAGTTCCCTATGGATTCGACTCCGGACTCAAACCGGATTATTACTACAGCTTGACCGCCTGCACTTTGGTGTACACATTTTGGATCAAGTCCGGAGCCTCCAAACGCAACCAACAAGCTGTTTGGAGATCTTGGCCTTGCGATGACATTTTGGTAAATATCTCAAATCCAAAAAATAATTTTAAATATATATATTTTTTATTTTTTATAATTTCATACATATTAAAACAAGTCCTAAAAAATTATCGATTAAATTTTTAAAGTTTAATTTCATATTTAATTTCATCCTCGAACCTCATTTCTCCACCTATAACTCTCCTGTACGGGTTACCCTAACTTCGTTCAAATCCGCGTTCCGGCTTGCTCTCTCATCGCTGGTCACATTCCTACACTAAACGAATACCTTAGTCATTACCAAAACACTCTCACTCACACTTCTGGAGCTGTCGATTCCTAGGCCGGCTGTCCGAACTTCGAACCCCTACTCACTCTTGCACTCATTCTTGTTCAATTTTCGTTCTCCGAAAATTAGGTTTTACAGTTTACCCACCCTAAAAGAAATTTCATTCTGAAAATTTTATTCTTACACCATACTCAATGCATAAGTGTATTTATCAATATCAAAATACCTATTCAAAATTTATACTTACCTTAACATTATTATGTATCCTAATTAGTCGTCATCATAAATAACATCCTTTTATCACCAATTGTTCCACTACGCTAGTGGTGGGCAGCTCTAGTAAAATATTGATCATATTAGTGTAACCCCAATTACAATAGCCCATGTATAAATCATCCTTGAAAGTCATCTAAAATAAAATCAAAGGTATTCCACACACAAATAGATAAGTCACCACAGATAAAATTTGTGATACGATTAATTTATGTTCATAAAAAATCTATTTCCTCTACTACCCATAGGTCATCATCCTAGGTAAATAAACCTAGAACAGTCTACAGAATCTCAAAACTATGCCCAGATACCAAACTGTAAAACTCTGACCCAATTCCAAATAATCCACAACTCTAATAGTCTTCATAGGTACTAAATGATATAGTCTCCAAATAATGAGTAAATTCGTATACCAATTCCATAAACATAAAGAGTGTTTGTTATTAAGCTCAACAAATAAAATTACTATACACAACTATGATACGACTTAGTCATAGACTTTTTACATTTCACAAATGTACATCAAGCTCATTACAATTTACATGCCTCAAAAAATTTATCCAATTCTTAGAGTATAAACCCTGAAAAACTTGCTATTCAAACATTCACGAACTTTCTCGCCACCTGTGAATTTGTAAAAAATAAAATAATATAAGGTGAGCATCAACAGCTCAGTAGACTAGCTCAATTCCACAGCACTCGAGTTTGAAAATAACATAGCTGGACATCATTGGACAATATCAAACTAGTTCATTTCATACATAAGTAATAGATCAAAAGTGTAAAGCCCAGGTAAATTTGAATTTTTGTGAAAAAGGGGCAAAACGGTAATTTGTCACTTCGATGGGGGTTGAAAACCCGTATTTTTCTAGAACTCGGATGATGAAACGGACCTCACGATTGAATTCTTCTCGTGAAATCTAGTTACCCTGTCAATTTTCGTCAGATTCTGAGATAGTCGAATTTTTTGCGTTTTACAAGGCGACCAGGTGTCAGGTGACCTCAAAAATGAACCCGGGACTTGAATTTCAAAAATTGGATAATAATTTAAAGTAAGTTCATGTAAAAATATTTTGAACTTGAACTGGAACGAAATTTAATCGTTTCGGGACGAAATCGGACCCGGGAATGGGGAATGTGTGGTGCAATGTGGACCAAGCATTTAAAGGGTATAAATAGGGAAGAAAATCTGATTTTCCCCCCATTGTTCAGCTGGTCTTCACGTTGGAGAGGGAAGAGAGGGAAAAAGAGAGAAATTCAAACTTCTCTCTACGATCTATGGAGATTCGATGCTCGAATCGACTCAAGCCAATAACAAAGATTGTTCTACGTGGTGAGGGCTACGAAACCATACCAAAAAGGACGAATTTCACCAAAGTTCCAAAAATGAGCTTGGAGAAATCAAGGGTTTTGGGCGAGATTTAAGTTCTTGGGGCTTCCTAGTATTGTATTACGCTTGAAGAGGTAGGATTTTCATCCTAGTTAGGTTTATTTCCAACCTAGAGTTGTGATATGGAATAGGTAGGTTGTTAAATATCTTTAACACTTGCCTATTGTTGTAAAATTGATGAAATGGGTATTGAAATCGGATAAAATCAATACTAGATTGAATTGGTATGTGAAAATTGATAGCTTATAATTTCTTTGAAAATGGTGTTATGTGGGCATGCTATGTGTTTATATTATGCCTATGTGAAACTAAGTGTGTTATAGCATGCTAGAAAAATTGTTGTTGGGTGAAAATGTTGATATATGCTAGATGATGTATTGGCATTGTGATGATTTATGGAAAATTATATGCTCATGATATAATTTGCCATGGAATATGTTGATATGTGGTTGATTTGGTCCATATGGCATTCATAGCATATTGGACATGATATTGGTACTGCCATTGTACATTACATTGCATATGCACGGAGACATCACATTATGTGGGTGTGTGTGCATGTCATCAAACACCACACTTGGTGGATGATGGGTGGGCTCGGGAAAGTTGGCTCGAAGATCTGGCTGAGTTGCATGGGTTGCATTAAAAATTGGGTTGGGGTTAGCAAGAATGGCTAAATTCTCCCTTGGGTGCAAGACCCGGTGATTAGGATACGCACTCCCTTGGTTTAGTCCATAAAGTGTGTCGGTGTATACGAAATCGTTAGTGGAAATCCATAAATTTCGTGTCAGTTGGGTGCCCGTTGGTGTAAGTCCATAAATACTCACCCCAAGAAAGACCCGGTGATTTTAAAATGGTCATTGGATGTGCAACATCTATGGCGGGGGCTTAGAATGGCCAATTTTCAATACATGACATTGCATATGTTATGGGAGTCAGTAAGGGCTCGGGTTGAAGTGCATGAGTGAGTCTCATCTCATTTCATGGCATGACATGGTGATTTCCAACATTGAATTGCATATTCTTGATTGGAATGTTGTTGCTTGTTAAATGTTGCATGTGAACATTTCATATGCATCTAGGTTGGGGAATGGCCTCTTTAGGATATACTCTATTAAGCGTAGCTCACCCTTTATAGGAAAATATTTCAGGTGCGGGTTATACACCGGTGGACAGCTCACATTTGGGGCCTCAAGGATGAAGAAAAGTTGACTTGTGGCTTTTAAATCATATTTTGTAAAACTTTTGTGAAAGTTGATTTTTGGCATGTAAATTCATGGAAATGAATGTAATAGAACTTATATGGACCATGTTTTATATGAAAAACTTCATTATACTTATGTTAGATGGATATGAAATGGATTGGAGTGGGTTGGAAATGGAAAACAGGTGAAACAGGCAAAATTTTGGCACACCTACCGATAGATTTTGAGCATACCTACCGGTAGATGTGGTCCAGTAGGCAAAACCTACCGGTAGGACGATGACAAACCTACCGGTATGTTTTCCAAAAATCTGAAATTTTAAGAATGTTTTGTCAGGCTTTTGGGCTTTGTGTCCTTTTATTCAAATGATGTAAATGAAAAATAATAGAGTATAAATTGTGCTATATTGGACCTCAGATGGGTCATGTGATTAAATGTACACAAGTTATGCAGTTGAGAGTGCTCGGTACAAGGGAGACTCTGCCCAAATTTTGTGTTTTTGTGATCCCGGTTAAGGGGATGCTATTGACGTGATGTCAGGTTGTGTGGCATTCACAGGTATTTTTGCAGGTTGATGGTTGACAAAGGACCCCCGGTCTTAGGGGCGTCACAACTTAGTATCAGAGCCTAGGTATGCAGTTTACCTAGGGCTTGAGGGGCATGGGTTTAGACCATTGCATTCATTGTTCATTTCATGTTATGTGCTTTAAATGCCCCATGTTATGTGCTATGTGTTATTTGAATTATATGCGTGGTAATATGTATATGGAAAAGAGACACTAGGGTTAGAGAGCATAACCTTGGGGGTCGAAAAAAGAATGAATGAAATGGTTCAGGGTGTAGGTGTCTACTAGTGGGTGACATATGCTCTACTAGTGAGACAAGGAGAGAAATCTCAAAGTTTGAACTTGATCCCTATCTTGGGATACTAAGTAAGTGCTATATTGCTATTTGACATGTGTGTAGATGGCAAATAGAGGAAGAGGACGCGGCCGAGGCTGTGAGCGGAACAACAACCATCCACCACCGGCCTTTGACCAACAAGCCTTTATGGAGGCTATTGGCACGATGGCGGCTACCTTTTCATAGGCTAGTGCCAATGTGGGCCAAGGAGGTTCAAGTAACCTCCAAAAGTTCAAAGCACAAAATCCTCTGACTTTTATGGGAGGGGGGATCCGATGGTGGCCGACCATTGGTTCTAGCAAGTTGAGAAGATCCTAGAAGCTATGGAGATCACCTCCGATGCCACTAAGATAAGGCTAGCTGCATTCCAGCTAGAAGGAAAATTCCACCTGTGGAGGGATTGGGCAAGGGCCTCGAAAAACCTAGAGGCAATGATATGGGAAGAGTTTCGGGAGCTCTTTATGGGCAAGTACTTCCCATTGACTACTCGACATGCAAAAGCCTAGGAATTCTTGGATTTGAAGCAAGGGACTATGACGGTGATGGAATACGTGGCAAAGTTCATTGAATTAGCCCATTTTGTCGATGATTATATGGCCACAAACATGGCCAAAGTGAGGAGGTTTGAGGATGGGTTGAAATAGTCCATCCGGAGAAAGATTATGGGCCACCGCCTACAATATTTGGACTTGATGGTCGAGACAGTTATGGCCATTGAGAGAGAGGTAGACGACACAAGGAGCATCCGGGAGTGGGGTGCTAAGGACAAGAAGAAGGAGGGTCAATCCTATTCTTCGAGTTCGGGGAAGAAGCAGAGGACTTCTACTCCGCAAGGATATCAAGGACAGGGCTGCGACAATCAAGGCCAAGGCCAAGGTCAATCCTCCCAAGGCGGGGGAAACTTCAGGACTACCTACCAGGCAGGTCAGAGGACTTGCTACATATGCCACCAACCAGGTCACATGAAGAAGGATTGTCCTTAGAGGCAGGGATCCCAGAGCTATGGGGCATCTCAGTCCCAGTCATCGGTGGGGCATGCACAGACTCAGTTCATTGCTCCCTACCCCACCATGGGCTTGGGAATCCAGTATCAGTTTCAGGGTGCTGCACAAGCCCCTACTAATTCACGTGCGGGGACTCTGTAATCAGGTCAAATGGGACAGGGCATGGGTCGAGGCCGGGACTTTGGGGACCCAGGGGCGTGTCTACGTCATCACACCTTAAACTGAGCCAGTGGATCAGTCGGTTATTCAGGGTACATTTATACTCTCTCGCTTATGGGCAATGGTATTATTTGACTCTGGTTCATCTCATTCATTTATTTCTGCATCATGTGTGAGGGATTTGGGCTTCGAGGTTGAAACCTTGAAAGAGCCATTGCATGTGAGTCCTCCCCTAGGAGCTAGGGTGAGTGTTGATCATATATATTGGGGTTGTGAGTTAGAGATCTCAGGGATTCTACTCATCGTGGACCTTAGGTTCATGGACACGTCGGAGTTTGTTGTCATCCTTGGGATGGACTGGTTGACGGCACACCAAGTTGTCATCGATTGTGATCGAAAAAGTGTCACTGCCTACACACCAGAGGGTGTTTGTTTTATGTTTCAGGGGGAAAAGCATGATGTTTTACCCCAAGTATTGTATGATTCTCATTGGCACGGACAGTTGATGAGTTGGCTAGCAAGCCTTACCCTAGAGGACGAGGCGAGACAGGAGTTGGGTCTACCTCGGGTGGTTTGTGATTATGAGGATGTATTTTTGGACAAACTACTGGGATTACCACCACATAGGAATTTAGACTTCACTATTGAGTTGCACCCCGGTACATCGCCCATTTCTATGACACCAAATAGAATAGCACCTGCAGAGTTGCAAGAACTAAAGGTCCAATTGCAAGAATTAGTGGACAAGGGTTTTATTAGAACGAGCACCTTGGGGCGCTCTGGTGTTGTTTGCCAAGAAGAAGGATAAGACTCTTCGTCTATATATAGACTACCGACGGTTGAATCGAGTTACTATCAAGAATAGGTACCCTTTGCCGAGGATCGATGATTTGTTTGATCAGTTGAAAGGGGCGCGGGTCTACTCCAAGATAGATCTTCGCACGGGTTACCATCAGTTGAGGATTAGGGAGGCAGATATCCCTAAGACGGCGTTTAGGATGCGATATGGGCATTTCGAGTTTACCGTGATGCCTTTTGGATTGACGAATGCCCCGACGATATTTATGGATCTCATGGATAGGGTATTCCAACCCTATCTAGGTCGGTTTGTCGTGGTCTTTGTCGATGACATCCTGATCTACTCCAAGTTTGAGGAGGAGCATGAGGGTCACTTTAGGGTTGTTCTCCAGACCTTGAGGGACCATCAGTTGTATGCTAAGTTCAGCAAGTGTGAATTTTGGCTTATGAAGGTGAAATTTTTGGGACATGTAGTGTCGGCTACGGGTGTGTCAGTTGACCCAGAGAAGGTTGAGGCGGTTATGGTTGGGTATTAAAAGAGGTTCATTGAGGACTTCTTCCAACTAGCTGCACCTATGACGAGATTGACCCAAAAGGAGGTCAAGTTTCAGTGAGATGATTCGTGCGAGAAGGCATTCCAAGTGTTTAAGAGGAGGCTTGCTTCAGCTCTTATTCTGATAGTTTCGGATAGGGGACAGAGGTACACAGTGTATTGTGATGCCTCCAAGGACGGACTCGGGTGTGTTTTGATTCAGTCCGTGAGAGTGGTGGCTTATGGTTCCTGAAAATTAAAGAACCACAAGAAGAACTACCCTATGCACCACATGGAGTTGGTGGCCATTGTTTTCGCTTTGAAGGTGTGGCACCACTATTTATATGGTGAGCAGTTCAAGGTGTTTTCGGACCACAAAAGTTTGAAGTACATCTTCCACAGCTGGACCTCAAAATGAGGTAACGTAGGTGGATGGAGTATTTAGAGGACTATGACTTCACTTTGCATTACCATCCTGGTAAGGCAAATGTGGTGGTTGATGCACTCAGCCGGAAGTCACGTGGAGTCTTGGTCAGTGTGGCTTCCCGGGAGTGGCAGATGCTCGAGACTGTGGGGCAGTTCGGTCTACACTACAGGATTCCGGCTCAGGGCACTTTGGGGAGTTTGGTGGCTACGCCTTCCCTACTGAGCAGGGTGATAGAGTCCCAGGGATAGGACACGGAGATATTTTCTATTGATGAGCGCGTAATATTGCATATTTAACGACCTCATTACATGCATTTTGTGTTATGTTTCCTAATTTTTATGATAATGTGTTAAATGCCCTAAATTTTGAAAATGTGTTCGAGATTTGTGATGAGTATGTGCACATCACTAGTGAGTGCCCATTAAATTATATGGTTCAAGACTTTGTATGTGAATGATCAATTTTAATATTGGCCTTCGAAAATTTTTACCCCGACCATTATGTTGCAACGAGTTATCCGAGTTATGGTTGGGAGAACAAACCTTATAATTTTTCATCCGATCTCACACCACCAGATGAATTTTGTCACTATCCAACATATGAGGACTCAACCGAACAAGAATTGGAAAATACTCTTTGCGAGTTTATGCTACACCAAATGGAAGTCATTGCCCAAGTAGCCCAACAATTTTCTGAAATTAGAGATGACCTTATTGCATTGACTAATGTCATAATTACTAATTGTGAAGAACAACATCTTGAGCATAGTCAATGTATTGAGGATGATCATCTCAATGGAATGCATATTGATGTTGAATCTCCCACCACTCTAGATTGTGAAAAAATTAATGAAAATTTTATCTCACATGAGGCTAATGAGCCCAAGGTCACCATCAAAGAGTGGTATTGAGATTCACATTTTTCAATTTGGGGAGGGCATTGAAATAGAGATGAGTGTAGAAACTTTTAAAGAGAAATTGTATACTCCATTGTTGGAATTGCATAAACTTGCCTACACCTCCGGTTGGTTGAGATTTTTGAATCATTATCCTTTGTATTGTTGGATAGATTGGTTAGGAAGAGCATTTATACAACAACAAAAATTTAAAATCAAAAAAACTCAATGGGTGCAAGCTCATATCCGAATTGAAGCCGGATTGACATGAACCCTCTTTGTTTTTTTTTCATGTACATAGTAGTTAGACTTATTTTATTGTTATATTTTCCTTTTCATAATGTTGTAGTATAGATTTTAGCATGAAATTGTTTACCTCTTCCTAATTGGACTCAATGCATTTTGAGCATCATCGTATCAAATCTCATTTAGTATCATGTGCGAGTTTAAGTTAGGGGGTGTAAACAAGCTTTTTTGTCTTCCCTTTAATGTGTGTACTGAAAAAAAAAAAAGAAAAAAAAAAAGAAAAAAGAAAAAAAGGGGGTATCATATTTCCCATGTTACTTTCATTTTTCTCATTGCATGATTCCTTGTGCATTGAGGACAATGCATGGTTCAAGTTGGGGGGGAGGGGGGGGGGTGAGGTGCACCATTTACATGTTCCACCACTTTTTGTACAGAATAGTTGGAAATGTGAAAATTTTGAAAATTTTGGACATTTTTTGTGGAAAATATCTAATATTGAACCATATTCCCCTATTGAAAGTGTATGGGTTTAGTGATAGTTTGATCTTCATTTTGAACTTTGAATACATGAGCACATCATAGAAGTTTATCCTATGACGGAGTATCACATATGTGTTTTCTTTCGAACTCAATCATAGTGCACCTTGAATGTGTAATTTCGGCAATTTACTGATTGGATCCACATTTTAGAGCTTGACATACATAGTGGAGAAGAAGTAAGTACCCATGTGAGTTTTAGTGCCAATCTTTGTTGGAGGGAACTTAACTTTACTCAAAGGAACAATTTTTCAAATTCAAAATCTGTTCAATAATCTCATTATGCTTGTTTTGGCTAGAGTGCATTTGTGTAGTTGATTGACTTTATCTTGAAATGTAAAATGCTCCCCCATGCTTATTTAAAAATGATCTTAGGTCATCTTTGAAATGCTTTGAGCCTTAGCCATTTTCTTGGAAAAATTTATTCCTAGTGCCATGATTGAGCCTTAAATGAAAATTTTGTTTTTATGCCACACAATTGACCAAGCTAGTGCAAAATGATTACAATTACCACAACTTGGTTGTTCCGAAACTGACTGTGATTAATCATGAAGAAAGGGAAATGTGGTGAGGAAACCCAAAAAAGAGATGAATGATGTGCAATTCAAATGTTGAATGGGAAAAGAATGAAAAGTCCAAGAAAAAAGAGAGAAAAAGGGGATGAAAGAAGAAAAGAATGAGAAAAAGAAAAGTAAAATTTTAAGGAAAAGAAAGAAAAAGAAACAAAGAGTGATGTGAATGTGTTAAGCTGAAAATTCCACAAAAAGGAAAATTTTTGACAATAAAGGTCATCCCCTCTGAACAACCCTCTTTGTTATCCTCTATCCTTTGTTTCACTCAACCCAAGTATCACCCCAAGGCCTCATTACAAGCTTTGAAAGTCCTAAATGATTTAGAGAAAGCATGGGGAAAGCATACTTTTAAAGAAAAAGAAAGGTTGATTAGCTATCTAGTGCCCTAACACTCCTTTCATGAGATTATGCCAATGTTGTTTCATTTTTATGCATGTACTTCATTTTTGGATTATATGTGAGCATACTTTGGTTTGTGCATAAGATTCTATCTCACATATACACATACAGAGCATGCCATGATAATCATTGATGTATTCATTTTTTAGAGAAACTCTTTGTGAGTTTTGCATCAAAGCTAAATTTGGATAGCTAAATGAATGTGGATTCCGTTGAGTAAATGCTTAAATTACATATTCATTTCACACACACGAGTTTTGAAAGAAAATGTTAGGTGGATACTCTAGAATAGTATTTAAGGCTATGATGTGATTCATGTGTGATTAGTTTGGTTGCTTTGGACAAAATTATTTTTGACATCCCAGTGCTAGTTAGGATATGGGCATATGTTTCGAATGTTGGATATGAGGAAAAAAAATTTGTAGGTACCTTCACTGGAAACTTTCACGAGACAAAACTCGTCCAGTGGGGATCACCTAAGGGTTTAAAGGCTTGTTGCATATGCTAAATGCAATAGCAGAATTAGAATATGTTTATTTTTGTTTGCCTAATTTTTACATTTAGTTTGCTAGGGACTAGCAAATCTTAAGTTGGGGGGTGTGATGAACGTATAATATTGCATATTTAACGGCCTCATTACATGCATTTTAACTTAACTTTGTATTTAATTAGTTAGAGTTCGTCGAAGTTGTGAATAATGTGGAAATTTTGATGTTACAGGTAATCATAGAGTAATTGATGGCTTTCGGAACCCTGCAACTATGTGTGGTGAAGAGATGGACACATTAAATGAGGATTTGGAGGCTTAAAAGTGAAAGAAATCAAGGAGGTATCGGTGCTTGGTAACATAGGTACCGGCACCCACACCATTTGGTAGCAGTACCTCGGTTTTCTCCATTTTTTTACAATGATCCACTTCTAATTTGAAAAAGTTCAAAACATGAAAGTTATAGATCTGGATGTCCTCTGTATTGCGTCAAAATTTCAGCTCAATCGAATGGTTGAATAAAAAGTTATGATAAATTTACGAACACTGGTCCTGAGTTTGCATCCCCCTAAAGACCTTCCATAAGGTTTTGCACACTGGAAAAAAACCTTCCGGAAGGTTTGCTTCGACCTTCCGGAAGGTTTGGTCCAAAAACACCAGACACTTGCAACATAAGCTCCACTTGCTTGGGGGTCCCACCTATGATTCTTGCTTGATAAAAAACGTTGTAGTTCCTAACCTCCTAATATCATCCTTTAATGTGTATATGATGTAGGTGCGAAGGGAGTGTCACTCTCCCTTGGGATGATGTCAAAAGAAAGGGCAACGGAATGGTGGATGGAATGAAATGTATGAAATGGAATGTGCGAAATGGACAAAAGTGCTCCCTAAGCGCAAGGAGTCTTTTGCTTGTCATGTTTTACTTGGAAAAGTATTTCAAGGTCGTCTCCTCAGGGAATGAAGGGAATTGTGTGAAGGTGATTTTGTAAAAATAAAAAGTGTAAAATCTTGTAGTTGGTTTTGGTGAGTTTTGTTCTTAATGAAAATGCAAGAAAACAAGTGTTGACTAATCCGAAGGATTCACTCCAATGGGAATCCCAAATCAACTCGAAGCCTTCCTCGAATAGAGCTTAGATGAACGATTGATTCGTGGGAAGCTAGGGATGAAATGGAGGTGAGGATCCAAGCATAACCCGTGACCAGGCCTACGGGATATCAAAGACTCACAACCGCATCCACTCTCAACCCAGTCAAACCGAACCATCGTTCTCTGAGAGGAGGAAAGAAAATGAGTTGAAATGGCACACCCAAGAGGAGGTCTCCCTTGGATTAGCCAACTTAAAGATCTAGCTACTCATGGTAAAAGGAAAGACATGCATAATGTAAAGAGACATGTAGAAGAAATGAAGATTAGAACTTGTATTAATGCTAGGAGAATGTAATCTACAAAGGAGAATTCATTTCATAACTAAAAACAAAGTTTGAAGATAAAACCCAGCAGAAAAATAAAAGTGCAAGAGCATTTGAATTAAACTTGGTTAGACTAGAATTAAAAGAGATTACAATGGAAGAAATAAAGATTACAAGAGAACTACAACTTACTGCAATGAAATGGGTGAAGAAAATGCAAAAACATGAATTTTATCTCCCTAACACTATTCATCATCTTCTTCCTTAGAACTACTCCTAACCTTAGGTAGCCACCCTTGAATCTTGTGTGAATGCTGAATATATGGAGTGAGAGCCTTGTCATTTCGTCCATGGTGGTCCCCCTAGCCTGTGTGCAGGCCTCCCCTCAATGGGAGGTTAGATGATGGCTTGGACAGGCTAGGAGCAGCCTACCCAGCAACTCCCCTGGCAGCCCCCTTCTCTCCCATCCCCATTAATGTCAATGTCTCCAAAGTCAAGAATTTGTGTAAGGATGGCATGTCAATGTGTAAGGGAAGTCAGGGGACAAGTGGGAGAAGTGTAGGTGGGACCCCCAAGCAAGTGGAGATGATTTTCAGGTGTTCTGGGCAGTTTGGGCTGTTTCAGAAGAGCGTACCGGTACTGCGTACCGGTACGTCGAACTCCAGTAGGAAAATCGTACCGGTACGGCATACTGGTACACTTCTGCTTCGGACCAGTTTTTGTAGAATCGCCGTAACTTTTGATCCAACTGTCCGATTGAGCTGAAATTTTGACACAATACAGAAGACATCTAGATCTACAACTTTAATGTTTTGCACTTTTTCAGATTCGAGGTCGATCATGGTAAAAAAGGAGGAAAAACAAGGTACTTCAACCAAATGGTGTGGGTGCTGGTGCCTTTGTTACCAAGCACCAATACCTCCTTGATTTCTTTTACTTTTAAGCCTCCAAATCCTCAGGTAATGTGTCCATGTCTTCACCACTCCTCCACACTTAGTTGCAAGGTTACAAAATCCATGTTTTACGCTATAATTACCTGCAACATCGAAAATTCAACATTATTCATAAATTTGGCCAACTCTAAGTAATTAATTACAAAGTTGAGTTAATATGCATGTAATGATGCCATCAAATATACAATATTTTGTCCTCATCAATTCTCCCACATATCTCCTGACATATTCTACATATATACATGCCTACCTACACACTAAAGTCAGCTTTGGAAGATGGAGGATGGGAAAGGAGGAGAGAGAAGGAAGGAGGCATGGTGGGTGTAGGCTATGCTTGTCCTAGCCTGTCCAATGCATCACCTCACCTCCCATTGATGGGAGGCCTACACACAGGCTAGGAGAGCCTCATGGACAAAAAATGCAAGGCTCTATACCATTTATTCAGCTACACGCAAGCTTTTGAAAGGGGGAGGCTACCTAAGCTTAGAATTAGTTTTAGAGATAGAAAGCTCAAGGAAGAAGATGAAGTTAGAGAGAGAAAGCTGGGTTTTCATATTTCTTTACCATTTTCAGTGTTGCAAGCTTCAAACTACTTGTAATATTTCCCCTTTTCACTTTCAACATTTTCATTCAAGTTGTATGCAAGCTTAGCTAAGTATTTCTAGCATTTCAAGTTCTACATTTGGGTATTTGCTTTCAATAATTGTATTTTGGTCATGAATGCTATTTCACTTGTAGTTTAACTCTTTTCTTTCATTAATACAAGTTTCATGCTTCATTTCTTTACCACGTCTCTTTATATTATGCACGTCTTTCCATCCATTATGAGTAGCTAAGTTTTTAGTTGGCTAATCCCAGGGAGATTTCCTCTTGGGTATGTTAAATCAACTCTCCGCCATTCTTCCTCGTAGTGTAAGTTGCTTGGTTTGACTAGGTTGAGTGCGGACATGGTTGTCAGCTTTTGATACACCGTAGACTTATCACGGGGTATGCTTGAGCCTACACCTCCACATTAGTCCCACACTTGCTACGAATCAATCAAGCACGGAGACACCATTAGAAGAATGTTTTGAGTTGATTTGGCATTCCATTGGAATGACCCTTTCGGATTAGCCAACCTTGTTTTCATTACATTTTTTAGCAAAAAAAATCCACTCACCAAAACACAAAACTACAAGATTTTACACTTTTCCATTTTCACAAAATCACTTTCACCAAAATTCAACATTCCTTCCATGAGAAGACGATCTTGGAATACCCATTCCAAATAAAACATGACACTCGAAAGTCTCTCTTCGCTTGGAGAGCACTTTTGCACACACATTCATATTTTCATCCACACACACTTTTTTCTCATTTCTAGCATCAAACCCGAGGGAGAGTGATACTCACCTACACACATAAGCCATATACATATGACTGGGTGATGTTCGGAGATTAGGGTGAATGCCATCAAGCATCTATCAGGGATAGGGTACATTCAGGTACAGATGACGAGGGCTGGGCCATTCACGCGGATGGTAGTTTTTGGTATAGGGGAAGGGTTATGGTTCCCTAGTCTGCGAATCTAAGAGAGGAGATCCTTAGGGATTTTCATTGATCCCGTTTTGCTGTGCATCCAGGTGGTACAAAGATGTACCATGATCTTCGCCGCCATTACTATTGGAGCAGAATGAAGAGGCACGTTGGGGACTTTGTCAATCGATGTCTCACGTGTCAGCAAGTCAAGGCTGAGCACCAGAGACTCGTAGGGTTACTCCAGCCTTTGGAGGTGGCTGAGTGGAAGTGGGAGAACGTCATGATGGATTTTGTGACCCACTTGCCACGGACATCGCAGGGACATGACGCGGTGTGGGTGATAGTGGACCGGCTTACGAAGTTGGCACATTTTTTGGTAGTGCGGATGACCTCCACACAAGAGGAATTATATCGATTGTACATACGGGAGATTGTCCGGTTGCATGGGGTGCTCGTATCTATAGTATCAGATCGGGATCCTAGGTTCATGGTCAATTTTTAGGAGAGTTTTCAGCTGGCCATAGGGACACAGTTGATTATGAGCACTGCTTTTCATCCCCAGACGGACGATCATTTGGAGAGGACCATCCAGACTTTAGAGAACATGCTATGGGCATGCATCCTATATCTCAATGGTAGTTGAGAAGAGCATTTACCCTTAGTGGAGTTCACCTACAACAATAGTTATCAGGTGAGTATACAAATGGCACCCTATGAGGTACTTTATGGGAGGCCTTTCCGTTCTCTGGTTTGTTGGACGGAGGTTGGAGAGAGACCCTCTACGGGTCCGGACTTGGTCAGAGACACCTCGGAGAAGGTGGACTTGATACGAAAGCATTTTCTCATGGCTCAGAGCTGACAGAAGAGCTACGCCGACAGACGGCGGCGACCTCTAGAGTTTGGGGTGGGAGATCACCTCTTCTTGAAGGTGATGCCTAAGAGGGGATTGGTCAAGTTCGGGAAGCGGGGAAAGCTGTCGCCGAGGTATATCGAGCCCTTCGAGGTACTCGAGAGGGTTGATACTGTTGCTTATCGGTTGGCATTACCGCAAAATCTATCGGGTGTTCACGCGGTGTTCCATGTCTCTATGCTCTGAAAGTATACTCCAGATCCGAAAGATGTGGTGGATTGGGGTGAGCTGATTGTTGATACAGATGAGACCTTTGAGGTAGGACCGGTGCGTATCATGGATAAATGAGAGCAGGTTTTGTGTGGTAAGACCGTGAGGCTAATGAAGGTGTTATGGCAGTACCGAGGTGTGGAGGAGGCGACATGTGAGCGTGAGGACACTATACGTACCAGTTATCATTTGTTATTCGAGAATGGAGGTACATTCTTATAGCCACTTAGTATTATGCAACTATAGCATATGTATGTGGTTAAATGTGCATGTGTGTGAATTTCAAGGATGAAATTCTTTTAAGGGGAGAGAATGTAAAACCCGGGTAAATTTGAATTTTTGTGAAAAGGGGGCAAAATGGTAATTTGTCACTTCGGTGCGGGTTAAAAACCCGTATTTTTCTAGAACTCAGATGATAAAACAGACCTCACCGTTAGATTCGTCTCGCAAAATCTAGTTATCCTGATAATTTTCGTCGGATTCTGATACAATCAGATTTTTCGTGTTTTACGAGGCAACCGGGTGTCGGGTGACCTAAAAAATGAACCCGGGACTTAAATTTCAAAAAGTGGATAATAATTTAAAGGAAGTTCATATAAAAATATTTTGAACTTGAACCAGGATGAAATTTAATCGTTTTGGGATGAAATAGGACCCGGGAATGGGGAATGTGTGGCGCAATGTGGACCAAGCATTTAAAGGGTATACATAGTTGAGAAAATATGATTTTCTCCCTATTGTTCAGCTGGTCTTCACGTTGGAGAGGGAAGAGAGGGAGAAATAGAGAAATCCAAACTTCTCTCTACGATCTACGGAGATTCGTCGCTCGAATTGACTCAAGCCAAGAACAAAGATTGTTCTACGCGGCGAGGGCTACGAAACCATACCAAAAAGGATGGATTTCACCAAAGTTCCCAAAACGAGCTTGGAGAAATCAAGGGTTTTGGGCGAGATTTGGGTTCTTGGAGCTTCGTAGCATTATCTTACGCTTCAAGAGATAGGGTTTTCATCTTAGATAGGTTTATTTCCAACCTAGGGTTGTGATATAGAATGGGTAGGTTGTTAGATATCTTTAACACTTGTCTATTGTTGTAAAATTGATGAAATGAGTTTTTTTTTTTTTGTGAGGGAAGTTTATTTATTGAAAATCAAATTACACCTAACCAGGGGGGACGTATGTACCTTACCTCTCGATGCAATCTAATTACAATTAATAGAATAAAAGACAATATGCATGTTTATTACAGATCATAAGAAATTAAATAAAAAACTAAGCATACTGCCTATAAGTGAAATAAAGACTGCTAAGTGATCCCTAAGCTCATTTATGATCTGCAAGAAAAGGCAACTTAAATGAGCTAAGAATAAGCTATAAGGGCGGCTTAGCAGTCCATTTCGCAGCTGGGAGAAGAGCTGATAGAAGAGCTGAGTAGTTTCTATTCTCAGCTGAGATTATCTGATAGTGGGCCTAGGATGAGCTGATGGAAGAACTGGAGTGAGGCTGCCTTTGAGCTGAGAGTTTGTCTGATAAGCTATCTGCTAAGGCAAATGAAAAGGCAGCGCTGATAAGGCAGCTAATAAGTCAGATCTGATAATACATATCTGATAAGGCGGTAGCTGAAATATGAATGGACATGGCAGGCAAAGAGGAAAATCATCAGTAACTAGGAGGAGACCTTCGAGGTAAGAATGACCAAATGTCTGCCAAACTCATTGAACCAGCCATGTAGAATCCCAAACTCTCTGAACAAAAGAACCCTTTCTCTATACACCTTTGAAGATCTCCTTCTTGGTGCCATGGAGAAAAATTTTGTAAAGATAAAGGAGAGGAAATCCAGTAGTTTAGGAAGACCTAGCATCCTCTTCATTTGATTAAGGTCCATCCAGCAGAGGAGATCTTGATCGTGTAGAGCTTTATTGAAAAGTCCATGCCTAAAGAACCAGAAAGCCAAGAAGACCTGCAAAGAAACTTGTGGGAGAAGATGAATCTCTAGACTATGCATACAAAAGAAAGGCAACCATTGAAAGAGCGAGGAGATCTGGGAAGGAATTCCAAATGTCGAAAAGTAAGACACCCCAGGAAGTCCAAACAGAGAAAAAGCCATGAAACCATAGGAAAAACCCTTTGACTGCTAAAGACAACAGAGCCACCAAAGCATCCAGTATGCTGACTGTGAAGAGAGATCAACCAGAGAGCCTCCACTATAGACCAAACATGGAGAAGCCAAAGAAGATGAACAACTAAAATTCTCGATCTATGATAACACCTCAAAAGAAACGAGATCAGAAAGCTCTTTGTGACAGAAAGCCCCTGACTCTGAACTATACTTGCAAAATCTCATGAAGAATCTCCTGGAGGGGAACAAGAAATCAGCATCTAGAAGGCCTTGCGACGAAACCATCCTGGAGTTTGCCATGATGAGCCAGGAGAGATTGTAGATTGAAAGAGATACTTGTGCCCTGATCAGAGAAGACAAAACCAAAATATGTGCCCAGATTCATTGTGATGATATAATCTGAAGTAGAAGACAAGACAACCAGGTTCCTGCTATAATCTTCTTAACTTGAATTTCTTTGCTTCTGGAGAGAAAATCCCTCATGTTAAAATAGGGATGAATATGTATTTATTGGACTGTATAAATGGACTGTGGTATTTGTTTTAAATTCCTCTGTATGCTAGTACAACTGTTGTATGATGAGAACCAATGAACCCAATTAAAATTAGGAGTCCAGTTGGGAGCAGAGTAAGAACTCTGCTGCCCTCTTAAAATATGTGTCCTCCTCTTTGATGGAAGAGGACCACTATTATCGAATAACGTAGGCTTTTTTCCTGGGAGTCTTGAGTTGTTGAACATCATACAATAACAGAAGTCTAGCAGAATAGGGGAGCTGATCTGTAGTAGTATAGGTCGAAGAAACACCCTACCCTCCAATATTTGCCAAAGTGTCAGCTATTGCATTGCCTTCTCTATATGTGTGGCATAACTTATATTTGAACTTTCGGAGAAGAGAGAAAATTATATGAGAAAGAGACCTAAACTTCCAAGCATTAAGAATACCTGAATTTAATAGTAAAATTACCAAGATTAGTGTGCTTCCAGATTAATACATCATCATCAACAGAAAGGGTAATCTGAGCGTCATGAACCTCTAGGATAAGCTGAGCATCCAAATACTGTCTAACTCCATCAAGAAACTAGGTACCATTTACGAATAGTTCAAAAATCTTAGGATAAGACAATGGAACAACAGAGTTCCTCAAAATCAAAGGTCCCATACCAGTCCAATTATCACACCAAAAATCAATAGAATTACCATTTCCAACTAGCTTCTGAGAGTTAGATGTAATGATCTCAAAAAAAAGGAGCTAGAGAGGTAAATGCTCTACAATGATGACGACCTTGAATCCTTAGAAGGTGCTACTGCTTAAGGTATTTGGCAGCAACAAGAGAAGACCATAAAGAAGTTCCTTGTAACAATTGCCAAACCTGCTTCATTCTGAAATTCTTTTGCACATCCTCAAACTTTCTAATACCCAGACCCCCTTCTTCCTTTGGCTTAGATATCACATCCCAAGAACACCAATGACGTTTCTTGACACCTGACTTTGCTGACCAAAGAGAAGAAGCCATAATTGAATTTAGCCTGGCTAAAATTCCTTTTGGCAGATTTAATGAAGCTAACAAATGAACTGATATTGATGTCAAAACAGATTGAATGAGTATTATTCTACCCATATTCGACAGGAGTTTTGAATACCATCCTTCCAATCTAGCTTGAAACTTCCCCACCAACTCCTCAAAATACCTCAACTTCACTCTCCCTTTAATGATAGGACACCCCAAATAGATAAGGGGACAAGCTTTTAAGGGAATGTTTGCAACTCCATACAACATATGCCTCCTAGAAGTAGTGATTTTAGAAGAGAAATAAAGAGAACTCTTGCCTTTCTTTACTTTTTGCCCAGATGATGCTTCATATCTTGCCACAAACTTTAAGAGATTCTGCATAGAACTTTTATTCCCTTTATGGAAAATAAGGGTGTCATCAGCAAATAATAAGTGAGAAAGAAGTTGTGAACTCCTCCCTGTGTGAAAACCTTTAATAAGACCTTGTTGAAATTGGGCCCACAATCCTTTGCTTAAGACTTCCTTTGCAAGAATGAAGAGAGAGGGAGACAAAGGATCACCTTGTATTAACCCTCTAGAGGTGGAGAAGAAACCATGACGAACACCATTAAGAACCACAGAGATGTGCTGGTTTCAAAAGCAGTTTGAGACTATGTCCACAAAACCTTGAGAAAAACCAAATCTTTTGAGAACCTGCTTTATAAAATCCCATTCCATCCGATCGAATGCCTTTATCATGTCAAGCTTTACTATAACATTTCCGGCCTCCACCTTCCTGTCTAGCTCATTAACCATAAACTGGGCTATTGAAATAGTATCCCCAAGACAAAGCCATGTTGTTCCTTGAAAATAAGCTTAGGAAGAACATTACTTAGTCTACTAGACAATATCTTTGTAAATATTTTATATAGAAAATTGCATAGACTAATTGGTCTGAACTCTGAGAAAGACACTAGATGATCTTTCTTGGGGATGAGAGTGAGTAAAGTAGAATTTACCGATCTCGGGATCACCCCACCTTGCAGGAAAAAATTAAGAGCAGCAAGCAAATCAAATTTAATTATTTCCCAAGAAGATTGGAAAAACTTGCCTGAAAACCCATCAGGACCCGGTGCACTGTGCATAAACATGGAGAAAATAACTTGCTTGAGTTCCTCCATTATTGCTGGTGAAGTGTGCATAGCATTATCTTCCTCTGTAACCAAAGCAAGGATAGAAGAAAATAAATCCTCTTCCAAAGAATGTGGCTCAGACTCATAAAGCGTAGAAAAATGAGATACATCACAACTAGTTATCTCATCCTCTCCCTCTACCCAATCATCAACATAATTTTTAATTCTTGAAATTCTATTTCTGATTGCTTTCCCCTTTGTGATGGCATGATAAAGCTTCGTGTTCCTGTCCCCCTCCATAAACAACTTGATATTCGCCTTTTGCTTCCAAAAGATCTCCTTCATTCTAAGATAATCATCCAAATCTTTCCTCGCTTTAAGTAAATTTTGATGGTTAGCTTCAGAAGCATTAATCTCAACATCTTGTTCAGCTTGTAAGAGCAGCATCTCATGCCTCTTAACGTTTTCAAAGATATTTTCAAATGTGTTAACATTCCATTTCTTCAACTCCCCTTTTAGAAACTTGAGTTTTTGGAAGACATTCTCAATAGGGTTTAGAGAGAAGGAACCAGTCCAGTTGGATTGTACCAAGGGTAGAAATCCAGCATGTTCAACCCACATGTCCATAAATTTAAAATAAAAAATCCTCCTAGTTGCAGGTGAATCAGAAATTTTGATGATCAGGGGAGAATAATCAGATCCTCCTCTTGCCGCCTGCTCCACCTCTGTGCATTCAAATTTATCCCCCCCAGTCGACATTAACAAGAGCCCTGTCTAATCTCTGCCATATACGAGTCATATCATGGTGATTATTGCACCATGTAAAGGGAGAGCCTGTAAATCCACAGTCCAGCAGACCTAAAGAATTAATAAAACCAATAAATTCTGACATGATGGAGAAACTACGAGGCGAGCCTCCTTTCCTTTCAGAAGAGGAGACAATGGTGTTAAAATCCCCGACAATCATCCAAGGATCAAAATATAAATTGAGACTGAGTAAGTGAGACCACAAAGGCTTTCTGAGTATGTGATCGCACTTTGCGTAAACAAAAGAGACATGAAATTTGTCTGACCCCATAAAAGTAACTTCCACAGTTAAAACTTGTTCATAAACAGCAACAACTTGCACCTGCATTCTATAATTCCAGAGAATCCAAATGTGCTTTTCCACAAATGGATTAGCAAGAAATGAAGAAAACCCCAAACTGTTACATAACATCTGCAACTTGGATGGATTTAATTTAGGCTCCAAGATAGACACCAAACTAAACATCATGTAGTTCATTAGTTTCTTTAGTCTCCTTCTAGAGGATTCCTTATTAGCTCCCCTCACATTCCAACTAATTAGATTAATCATTAAAATGGGTTGAGGGTGGGATTCTGCTAGACTTTGATCTAGTAACAACATTGAGTAAGAAGATACCTGCTTGGGCAAAACTGACACTTGCGCTTCTGTTGACTCAGAGCCTGGAGAATCAACTTCATAGCATTCAATGCTTGGAGATAGCTCAGATTCAGAATGATAACCCTTGAAAGGTGGACTCTTACAACATATTAATCCCCGATCATCATCCATAACACCTTTGGGCTCACTTCTATGGGAATAATTGTGATCCAGCAGAAAAGAAGAATCTGAAAACGTAAGACATTGCATATTCATCTGACATAATTCCTGATTGACTTGAAGACCATTTTCCAATGATGAATCCAATCTCAGCTCAGTCAAAGAATGAACCATGGGCACTTCGTCCGTATCTTTAGTTATTGCTTTATCAATTGAAACTCCACCATCTGCAAGGTCCTTAGTGCTACAATCACCTTCATGAGGAGAAAAAAACTTCTCCTTAGCCATACCCTCCTCATTCAGCTGACCCTGGTCATCTGTAGAAGATTTGGATAATTCATAGCCATTATGCGCGGCCTGTTCATCATTTACCATAACCATGTTTGAATTAGGAAACAATGGATTCTCAAGATCTTGAGTTGGAACATTTTCCTTATAAGAATTCTCCTTTCCATTATCTTCACCCAAATGAATTCCCTTTTTTAGGATCATAATCGAATCTTCATTTAAATTATCCTTACCGGAATGACTCCCCCTTTGCAGGATCATAATCGAATTTTCCTTTTCCGAGTCTCCTCTTTCCGAAACTTGCTCTGCAACTTTCCCAAACTCATCTACCATTTCCTTGCTAGGATTATTATCTTGCTTTGGCCTCTGCTGCTGCCTCCAGATACCTCTCCGTTGATTAGTCAGATTTACTTGCTTTAATTGTGACTGTATTTTCCCATGACCCTAAATTTCCTTAACTCCATTGCCCATCCAAGAATTATGTAATCCTTCATTCTCCGCTATTAGGACCTGTTTTTCTTTTATCTTACTCTTCTCTTCCCTTTCATCACCCACAAAATTTAGGACTGAATCTTTTCCTTCTGGGGCTATCGTCTTCTCCGTTGGCTTCATCTTCCTGCATTCAAGTTCATCATGTCCCTGTTTCTTGCAAATTTTACAAATTTTTTTGTTTCTTTCATATACTATCCGTTGCCATCTAGCATCTTTAACTCCCATGTCAATCCATATTCTATTTGGGTTGTTGGCAAGCAGGTTAACCTCCACACATACTCTTGCTACCCCAGGTCTGGCTAAGAAGAGTGTAGCAGGATCATACGCTAAAACTTTGCCTATAGGCTTCACCAGCAACTCCAAAAATGACTTATTGAGAAAATTCAGAGGTAAACCAGGTAATGATATCCACATAAGCACAATTGAGGGCACAATTGAGGGCTCAATCCCTGGTACAAATGCTGGAAACCATTTAAAGAATCTAAACAAGTAGTCTTCAATCATAGTAGCATCCTTTAACCATGTTCTCACATAATCTTCTTGCTTTTCAAAACGTATCAACACATGCCTTGGGTCTATAGAACAAATCTCAAACTCATCTTTTAATCCCCATTTAGACCTTATCACTTCTCGAATCACGCCTAGACTAGGTCTGCCATAAGCACACTTGCCTATTAACGCATATTGGAGAGATAAACATGATTGTTTAACCTCTTCATTGGTGAAGTAAAAAGCTGGCTCCCCCTCATAAAAAAAAATAGGTTTTTCAATCTTTGGTAGAGATTCTTCCACAAAACCAGGTTTGGATGATTGTTTGAAGAGTGAAGTGCTTGAACAAAACCGTTGTAGTTCCTAACCTCCTAATATCATCCCTCAACGTGTATATGGTGTATGTGTGAAGGGAGTGTCACTCTCTCTCGGAATGATATGGGAAATAGGGCAACAAAATGGTGGTAATGAAAATGGAATGAAATGTACAAAATGTGTGTATAGTGAACAAAAGTGCTCCCCAAGCGCAAGGAGTCTTTTGCTTGTCGTGTTTTACTTGGAATGAGTATTCCAAGGTCGTCTCTTCAGGGAAGGAAAGGTCAAGTTGTGTGAAAGTGATTTTGGTGAACAAAAGGGAAAAGTGTAAAATCTTTTGTTTGAGTTTTGTGAGTGAAGTTTTGAATGAAAATGAAATGAAAACAAGTGTTGGCTAATCCAAAGAGTTCACTCCAATGAGGATGTCAATCCAACTCAAAGCCTTCCTCCAATGATGCATAGATGAACGATTGATTCATGGGAAGCTAGGGACGAAATGGAGGTGAGGATCCAAGCATAACCCGTGACCAGGCCTACGGGATAACAAAGACTCACAACTGTATCCACTCTCAACCCAGTCAAACTGAACCACCGTACACCGAGTGGAGGAAAAAAGAAGAGTTGAAATGGAATTCTCACGGGGAGGTCTGCCTTGGATTAACCAACTTAGAAATCTAGCTATTCATGGTAAAAGGAAAGACATGTATCATGTAAAGAGACATCATGGAGAAATGAAACATGGAACTTGAACTAATGCAAGAAAATAGAAACTATGAAGAGAAATATTCAAAACCCATTTTAAAACATGAAATGAAGAAAACTTAAATACAACAATGGTAAAATCTAGAACATGTAACTAAACTTGCAGAGCATTAGAAATAAATGACATTAAAGATAATAAATGAAGCTTACAAGATCCTTACAAAAGATTACAAGTGAAAATGGGTGAAGACAATGCAAAAATCAAACTATTCATCATCTTCTTCACCAAAACTACTCCTAAGCTTAGGTAGCCACTCTGAAATCTTGTGTGTATCCTGAATATATGGAGTGTAGAGACTTCAAATTTTCGTCCATGAGGCTTCCCTAGCCTGTGTGTGCAGGCTTCCCATCAATGGGAAGAGATTTGATGGCTTGGACAGGCTAGGAGCAGCCTACCTAGCAACTCCCCAGGTAGCCCCTTTCTCTCTCATCCTCATTAATGCCCTTACCTCCAAAGTCTTGAAATTGTGTAAGGATGGCATGGTTATGTGTAGAATATGTCAGGGTAGGCGTGGGAGAAGTGTAGGTGGGCCCCCCAAGAAGTTGGAGAAGACTTGCAGGAGTTCTGGGCATTTTGGGTTGTTTCAAAAGAGCGTACCGGTACGCGTACCGGTACCCCGAACTCCAGTAGGAAAATCGTACCGGTACGGCGTACCGGTACCCTTCTGCTCCGAACTATTTTTTGTATAATTGTCATAACTTTTGATCCAACCGTCCGATTGAGCTTAAATTTGGACACAATACATAAGACATCCAGATCTACAACTTTCATGTTTTAAAATTTTTCAGATTCGAAGCGGATCATGGTCAAAAATGAGAAAAACAGAGGTATTGTGTCAAAACTTTGGGAAACCAGTGGGCTAAACCTTCCAAATTTCATTTTTCTTGGTTTCTTCACCTTTAAGCCTCCAAATCCTCGTTGAATGTGTCCATCTCTTCACCACTCATTCATCCTTAGTTGCAAGGTTATAAATGTGAAACCCCGAAAAATTTAAACTTTGACGAACAAGGGCAATAGGTGAATTGCCACTTCGGTACTAGTTGAAAAACTAAATTTATCTAGATCTCGGATGACGAAACGGATTTCACCGTTGGATTCGTCTCGCGAAATCTAGTTACCACGTCAAATTTCGTTGAATTCCGAGATAGTCGAATTTTTCGCGTTTTACGAGACGAGCGGACCCCGGGTGACCCTGTACACGAAATTTTTATAAAATTTCCAAGTTTGGGGAAATATTAGAGACAAGTTAAAATAAAAATATTTTGAACTCGAACCGGAGCGAAATTTAATCGTTTCGGGATTAAACCGAACCCGGAATTAAAAGGGGCGTGTGGCCAATTGTGGACCAAGTATTCTAAAAATATAAATAGGGGGAAAATCTAATTTTTCCCACAAAATTGCTCATTGCTCAGCCGATAGAAAGGAGAGAGAGAGTGAGGGTTCTCCAAAACTTCTCTCTACGATCTACTCCATTATAGAGCTCGAATCCACTTGGGCCAAGAACAAAGATTGTTCTACTCGACGAGGGCTACGCGTGGACATCAAAAACAACGGCTTTCACCGAACGTTGGGAGGCCGAAAATTTGGAAGTGGAGGATTCAAGCTTGCTTTGAGTTCTAGGAGCTTCCCACGGCGATTCTACACGCTACAAGAGGTAGGGTTTTCTTCCTACTTAGGTTTATTTCCAACCTAAGAAGGTTATATGGAATGGGTAGGTGTATATATATATGTATCACTTGCCTATTGTGGTTATTTGGGTGAAATGGGTATTGAGAATGGGTAGCATGATTTAAATCACATTCTCTAGTTTAATGTACCACTAATGCAATTCATGTGTGGGAAATGGGTACCAAATGTGCTAAGCAAGGTTGGTATGAAATGGGTAAATAAATTTACTTGATGGGTAAATTTCGTAAAGAAACTTGAAGTGTAGAAAATTGATATGGGAAATTGGGTAAAGTGAATTCCTAAATGAAAAGGATATTTAGGAATGGTTGTTGATAAATTTCTTGAGAAATTATGACATATGAGGTTATGTTATGGGTAGAATGAATTATATCTTGGTATAATTGTGTAGAAATCAATTAATATGATTTATGCAGCTTTATGATGAATTTGAGTATATTATGTGATTACATGATCTTGGATGCTTTGAAGGTGTTGAGTAAATGCTTTGATGAAAATGTGAAGTATGTTTTGCATGAACTATGTATAACATGCTTGGATATTATGATTAAGGAAAATGTTGATATACACATGCTTACGAGGTGTTGACAAAGTGTTGAATTATGGTATTTATATGCATATGCTTATGATATGAAGTACCATGGATATGTGGATTTATTGTTGAGTTGTTCATATGGCATTCATACATATTGAACATGTGGAGAAGATGCAAGGGTATATTACATTGCATTCTCATGGGCACATCACATTCATGGTTATAAGACATGAGTGTGTGTGGGTGAGTTGACATCGCATTCATGGGTCATAGGCATGAGTGTGGGTGTGTGCATGTGTTGTGGATCAAACACCAAATCTTGGTGGTTGGTATGTGAACTCGGGAAAGTCGGGATCGAAGATCCGACTGAGTTGCACGGTTGCATTGCATAAGGAAAACTTGTGTCGGGTAAAGCAAGTAGGGCTAGACACTCCCTCGGGTGAAAAACCCGGAACCACTGGTTCATACACTCCGACGGTGCAAGTCCAAAAAAGTGTAGATAGGCCCACGGAGCCGGCGGTGCGATTCCAAAATCCGTTGCCCAGGAAGACACAAGATTTTGTTATATAAAAACACCCATTCAATGGGTAGCCTCAAACAATGATTTGATTTTATAAAGATATAACTTTTAATTCAAACGATCATTGGGAGGGTTTTTCCGTCAATAGACGGGTTCATACACATTGGCTTTTGCATTGTGTTGTGTGAGTCGGGGAAGACTCGGGATAAGGTGCGTGAGTGAGTTCCATCTCATATCATGGCATGACATAGCATAGCATGGTAGCTTTCTAACATTGAAGTGTGTACTCTTGTTGGATTGGTTGATGCTTGTTGATCGTTGCATGTGCGCATTTCATATGCATTTAGGTTGGGGAGTAGCCTCTGTAGGAGGATATCCTATTGAGCGTGGCTCACCCTTCGTGGGACAACATTTTCAGGTGTGGGATATGCATGGGTGGAAGACCCTCATACGGGCTTCAAGGACGAAGAAAGCCGGATGTGGCTTTGTTTTGAATGTTTGTAAAAATTTTAAGGAAATTTGATATTGACATGTAAATATATGTATTGGGTTGTAATAGAACTTGTACAAACAATGTTTTATGTTAGAAACTTCATTGTATAAGTTTTGGATGATTTTGAAGCAAATTGAAACGAATTCGAATTGAAAAACTAAGGAAGGAAGAAATTCTGGGCAAAACCTTTCGGAAGGTCACTAACACCTTCCGGAAGGTTAAGGCAGAATTGTGGTCCAGAAGGTAAAACCTTCCGGAAGGTGGAGTACACCTTCCGGAAGGTCGACACGTCTCATTTTCAATCTATTTTCCAGAAGGCAAAACCTTCCGGAAGGTGAAGAAAAACCTTCCGGAAGAACCTTTCCAGTGAGCAAAACCTTCCGGAAGGTTTGAGTAAACCTTCCGGAAGGCCGACACGTTTCATTTTTTTTCAATCTATTTCCAGAAGGCAAAACCTTCCGGAAGGTTAAGAAAAACCTTTCGGAAGAACTTTTCCAGTGAGCAAACCTTCCGGAAGGTTGAGTCAAAACCTTCCGGAAGGTTTTCCAAAAATTTGAAATTTTCAAAATGCTTAGCCATGCTTTTGGGCTTGGTCTTCTTTGGTTCCTATGACATAAATGGACATAATTTGAGGTATAATTGATATTGTGGATGGTAAATCCGGTTAAAAGCATGTGAATGACGTGGTGTCGGGTTATACGACTATCACGAGTATTTCCGCGGGTTGACGGATGGTCAACGGTTAATAAAGGACCCCCGAAAATTGGGGCGTCACAATAAAATCCATCATTTACGCTATAATTACCTGCAACATCGAAAATTCAACATTATTCATAATTTCGGCTAACTCAAAGTACTTAAATACAAAATTGAGTTAAAATGCATGTAATGAGGCCATGAAATATGCAATATTTTGTGCTCATCATGAAGAATAGGTGGGTTGTGTTTGTGGAGGATTAACAGGTTGTAAATTGGGTGGTTTTGGTGGAATATGGGAAGAACTTGGTGTGTCACTCATGAACTCAGACAATCCTAGAGAGAAGTAAGAGCTTCTCTCTCTAGAATTATTAAAAAAGTTTTTCCTGAATTAGTATGTGAAAATTGCTAGCTTGTAATTTCTTTGAAAATGGTGTTATATGGGCATGCTATGTGTTTATATTGTGCCTATGTGAAACTAAGTGTGTTATTGCGTAGACTATGCATAACATGCTAGGAAAATTGTTGTTGGGTGAAAATGTTGATATATGCTAGATGATGTATTGGCATTGTGATGATTTATGGAAAATTATATGTTCATAATATAATTTGCAATGGAATATGTTGATATGTGGTTGATTTGGTCCATATGACATTCATAGCATATTGGACATGATATTGGTATTGCCATTTGCACATTACATTGCATATGCACGGAGACATCGCATTATGTGGGTGGGTGGGTGTGTGTGCATGTTTTTCATCAAACACCACACTTGGTGGATGATGGGTGGGCTCGGGAAAGTTGGCTCGAAGATCTGGCTAAGTCGCATGGATTGCATTAAAAATTGGGTTAGGGTTAGCAAGAAGGGCTAAATTCTCCCTCGGGTGCAAGACCTGGTGATTAGGATACGCACTCCCTTGGTTTAGTCCATAAAGTGTGTCAGTGTATGCGGAATCGTTAGTGGAAGTCCATAAATTCCGTGGCAGTTGGGTGCCCGTTGGTGTAAGTCCATAAATATCCACCCCAAGAAAGACCCGGAGATTTTAAAATGGTCATTGTATGTGCAACATCTATGGCGGGGCTTGAAATGACCGATTTTAAATACATGACATTGCATATGTTATGGGAGTTGGTAAGGGCTCGGGTTGAAGTGCATGAGTGAGTCTCATCTCATTTCATGTCATGACATGGTGATTTCCAACATTGAATTGCATATTCTTGATTGGAATGGTTGTTGCTTGTTAAATGTTGCATGTGAACATCTCATATGCATTTAGGTTGAGAAGTAGCCTCTTTAGGAGATACTCTATTGAGCGTAGCTCACCCTTTCTGGGAAAACATTTCAGGTGCGAGTTATACACCGGCCGGTGGACAGCTCACATTTGGGGCCTCAAGGATGAAGAAAAACCGACTTGTGGCTTTTAAATCATATTTTGTAAAACTTTTGTGAAAGTTGATTTTGGGCATGTAAATTCATGGAAATGAATGTAACAGAACTTGTATGGACCATGTTTTATATGAAAAAGTTCATTATACTTGTGTTAGATGGATATTAAATGGATTGGAGTGGGTTGGAAATTGAAAACAGGTGAAACAGGCGAAATCTGGGCACACCTATTGGTAGGTTTTAAGCATACCTACCGGTAAAACTTTTCTAGTAGACAAAACTTATCGGTAGAATGTCACTTTTTCTGCGGTAGAACTTTTCCAGTAGGCAAAACCTACCGGTAAGACGATGACAAACCTACCGGTAGGTTTTTCAAAAATCTGAAATTTTAAGAATGTTTTGCCAGGCTTTCGGGCTTTGTGTCCTTTTATTCAAATGATGTAAATGGACAATAATGGAGTATAAATTGTGGTATATTGGACCTCGAATGGGTCATGTCATTAAATGTACACAGGTTATGCAGTTGAGAGTACCCGATACAGGAGAGACTCTACCCAAACTTTGTGTTTTTGTGATCCCGGTTAAGGGAATGCTATTGACGTGATGTCGGGTTGTGTGGCATTCACGGGTATTTCTGCAGGTTGACGGTTGGTCAACGGGTTGACAAAAGACCCCCGATTTTAGGGGCATCACAAAAAAACATTGAACGAAAATATTCAAGGTTAAAAAAATAGTAATATGATCACAACATCAACAAAGTGTTGCACCAATAGATGATCATCCTAATAGACCACTCAGGTTCAATACGAACATACAATCCAACCTTTTGGTGGACTTTCATACCGAAGAAGATACTCTCCCTAATAACATTTTGGTACCCAAGAACGAAGACCAACAAGGCAACCCAAAAATTTACGAACTCAATGAGTAACCCTCTACGGCCTCAACCTGGAACGTAAACCCTCTATCCCTCGACCGTTGTGCACTTACATTTAATTCAAAAATGGTCCTAGATTTGCAATCATTTCCAATGACATAATCAATATGAACAATTAGTGCGAACCGAATTAAACAACCCCAATCTGATTCTAGATCCAAGTAAATATTCAAAACACTCAATCATATATTTCAAAACATACTAAAGCATCATTAATAACATATTTCATATGTTTTGAAAGGTGTTTTGAAAAACTCACCCGATTTGGAATTGAGAAACCCTACCAATCTCTATATTTCAATTTGAAATAGTAAAAAATGAAGCGATGTTATTTTTCCATAAAATTTCATACACATACTCAATTTAACTAATTAAAAGTGAATATAAAATTTATTTGACCAAAATCACCCAAAAATTAGGTCAATCAACCCTGGAGGGCAAATCAGACTTTTACCCCACATAATTATTCGGGAATCAAATTCACCTCAAATTTTATAGGGACCTCTGTATGGCCGTTACAGAACTTTTGGGACCAACTAGGGGTCCATGGGACACTTGAACTACTTGTGCAGGTACAAGTTGTACCAGTTTGTCAAGGCAAAGTGTTCTTGTACCTTTGTAGTACCGGGTCATCCCAAAAGAACCCTAAAGTACCAATTCATCCCTGGTTTTCCAAAATGGAAAGACCTACAACTGATGTTTTGAAAATAGCCCCTAAACCCATTTTAAAAGATTAAAATGGACTCCTTGGGTCCAGTTTAGGACAGGACAATACCCCTTTCACAACAAAACATCAAATTAAACAAGTTTGATTTTCAAAACCTTGAAACCCTAACTTCGGTTTCAAACTTCAAACCACCACCAAAACATGAATCAAACGTCATAAATAGCTTCCTAGCAACCTAATCAATCTACAAGGATATCTTTCTTTGCTTTAATTCAACTCCCACGTAAACTGAATTTTCAAGTTCTCACACACTCTAGCTCTCTATTTTCTCTTTTTTCTCATTCTCTCTCTCTCTGTCGATTCTCCCTCATCCAGACCAACTAGCAGATGACCAAGACTCCCCCCCCCCCCCCCAAGCAACTGGGTGGAAGGCATGTGGCTAGGAGCCTCCAAACTCAGCCAACAAGATGCTTGGAGATGATGGCCTTGCAAAGGCATTTTAGTAAATATCTCAAATCCAAAAATTAATTTTAAATTTATATAAATTTATATTTTTTTATAATTACATACATATTAAAAAAAATTCCTAGAAAATTATCGATTAAATTTTTAAATTTAAATTTGATATTTAATTTTATCCTTGAACCATATTTCTCCACCCATAACTCTCCTATACGGGCTATCCTTACCGGAATCCGCATTCCGACTCGCTCTCTCTTCACCAGTCACATTCCTACACTAAACTAAAACCTTATTCATTACTAGAACACTCTCACTCACACTTGCACTCATTCTTGTCCAATTTTCATTCTCCGAAAACATGGTCGTTGCAGTTTACCCACCTTAAAAGAAATTTTGTTCTGAAAATTTTACTCTTACACCATACTCAATGCATAAGTGTATTTATCAATATCAAAATACCTATTCAAGATTTATACTTTCCTCAGCATTATTATGTATCATCATTAGTCGTCATCATAAATACATATCTTTTTTTCACATTCACTTGGTTTCCACTCAATTGTTCCACTACGTTACTACTGCGCAAATCTGATAAAATACTGATCATATTGGTGTGACCCCAATTATAATAACCCATGTACAAATCATCCTTGAAAGTCATCTCCTATAAAGTCAATGTTATCCACAAACAGATAGATAAGTCACCACAGATAAAATCTTTGATAGGATTAATTTATGTTCAACAAAAATCAATTTCCTCTACTACCCATAGGTCATCATCCTAAGTAACTAAACTTAGAACAGTCTATAGGATCTCAAACCTATGCTCTGACACCAAACTTTAAAATTTTGACCCAATTCCAAATAATCCACAACTCTAATAGTCTTCAAGGTACTAAATGATATAGTCTCCAAATAATGAGTAAACTTTGATATCAATTCCATAAACATAATGAGTGTTTGTTATTAAACTCAACATATAAACTTACTATACACAACTAAGATACAACTTAGTCATAAACTTGTTATATTTTATAGATGTACATCAAACTCATTACAATTTATATGCCTCAACAAATTTATCCAACACTTAGAATAAAAACCCTAAAATTCTTGCCATTCAAACATTCACGAACTTTCTCGCCACCTACTAATCTGAAAAATTGGAAATACGGCTCCTCCTTTAGTCCTTCTATTAACTCAATAGTCTCAAATGACATGTATGGGTATATATATTGCCTAAATGCAACTATATTCACATGCATGAATGAAAAATGGATGCAAAAGTAATGTAATTCTCAAATTCAACTTTAAAATGCACAAAATATTAATAATGAAAATCACATATGTTCAAAACATAGTAGCTCCATCTAAATTTCATCATCTCATTACATTACTCTAAGGCATATTAAAGAATGCTGAACTTAATTTTATGCATCCTATAGTAATCTCCCTTCATTTAGGTTGATTTCACTCACATGTTCAAACTTTGTTCAGCTTGAATTCATGTGTAATGTATGTGAAACCAAACTCCGACATCAATATGATTCCGTCTAGATCTAATCATTAATAAGGGTCTACATGAAATCCTAATGCATCGTCTAAGTGACTACATAACCAGTTAGTGAGTGTCATAATCATTTCTTTAGACAACTCTCCCTATCGTTTATCTCTTCTACTTATTATGGCCTCAATTGGCACGATTATGAATTACGTACTTTACATGGTATGATTTTAAACATATTTATTTTTAGCTCTTTGAGCTTTGCATGTGAGCAATGACGTTAAGCATATAGTATTGTCAACAATTCAAGTGCAATTGATACTAGTCATTTATTTTTATGCCTCACCTTTAATTGGCCTCATTGAGCTCTTTTCTCACATTTGCCTCTTTGACATCTTTTAAAGGATTGGGATTTTACTAACCTTTAGCTATGTCTCCACCTATCACCAACACTTAGAGTCATGTAAGGTCATTAATCATTCAAACTAGCAAGCTCGTAAGTATGAGGGTGAATGGTTGGGCGTGCACTTGATTTTATGAATTTGCGCAAGGGTGAAAGAAACCTTGGTTTAAGGATCAAGCACTAGGACTTATAAACACTAAGTTATGTATTCTCTAATATGACTCATAGTAATGCAATTTTCAACTTGGACTTAAGGATGGAAAAGGTATGACCTGAATCAAAGAGTAATTTACCATGATCAACAACATAAAATCTTTTTAATTTTTTTCCTTTTTCAATGTTTTTGAATTTTTCACAAATAACCTAAAAATAGAAGATATGCACAAAATGCAACAATAAAGAAAAAATAAAGCATTTACCAATAAATCCTAAAATTATGCCCAACTAAGCATCAAAAATCTTTTTGGATTTTCATATATATATATATATATATATATATATATGCACCTAGGTCCTCACATCTCACCCACATTTGTTTTCTATTTATTTACAATGCATGAACCTAGGATATTTGATGTAATGCATGACTATGCACCTAGGTCCACCTCACCTACCTTATAGGTGACTCAACCTTCTTGGTAGCCTTTAGGACTTCCAACTTAGTTGAGGTGGTGAGCTTCTGAAGGTTCTCACATCTCACCCACATTTGTTTTCTATTAATATCTCTCAGGTCAGATCGAAAAATGGGTGGATGACTCTTTTTGTTAACTTCACCTTTTGAAGTTTCTCTCGGGAAAGGGGGAGGGGGAGGGGGAGGGTAGGAGTGTGAACCTATTAAATCCATGAAATCTTCCTTATCTTCTTGAGAGGAAGTATCCTCAATCGCTATTGACTTGGACTCACTTTTTCTCCTTTCTATTGGCAAATATTTCTTCTTTCGAGTAGGACATTCCCAAGCCAAGTGTCCAAACCTTTGACACTGGTAGCATTGAGGTCCTTGCCCCTTTTCCTTTACCCCTTATTTTCTCCTCCTTTTTTAGGAAATAAAGGTCTACTTGTCTTGCCTTTCGACCTAAGGACTCAACTTCTCTACCCTTGATATACTTCCTTGCAAAGTTGGCTAGGTCTTCTTTTCCCAAACAAGATGACTTGGATTCATTTCAATCTTCTTGTATTGAGCTTAATATCATGCCCCTCAACTTCTTGAGTGGTTGGAGATTCATCTCAAAATTCAAAATTGACCTAACTTGGTCTTCTATCGATACTATCTCCAAATTAACTCTGGTTTCCAAGGCCATCACCTTAGTATGAAACCTCTCTGGTAGAGATCTCAATATTTTTTATTTAATCACAGAGTCATCATACTTGCTACCCAATGCGAAGAATGAATTTACAATATCACACAATCTAGCATAAAAATCGCTAAATTTTTCATCCTCTCGTATCTTCAAAGTCTTAAACTGAGAGGTGTACCTTTGGAGACGGGAAATCTTCACTAAAGGTGTTCCTTCACGAGAAACTTGTAAGATGTCCCATGCCTCTTTGGAAGTCTCACAATTGGAGATCCTCTAGAACTCGTCAAGTGTGATGGCATTGAATATCGCATTCAAGCCTTTCGAGTTCCACCCCATAGACTCATACTCGATTTTAGACTAAGTCTTTGAGAATTTTGGTTCAACAATGGCTTCACCACCTTCAACTGGTGTGCTGGCCATCGGAGGGGTCCAACCCTCTAGCACATACATCCAAACATGCTCATCAATCAATTTTAGAAATGCCCTCATTTGAGATTTCCAATATGCATATTTTGTACCATCAAAGAGGAGCGGTTGTGCTATTGAACCTCTTTCTTTTTGAGACTCCATTAATAACCAATCGGTGTTATAATGAATCTCAAATCACACAAACCTAGGTCAAATAGTCAAATATGCAATAAGTTCCTACACTAAGCGCAAATTCAAGCAATACCTTGCTCTGATACCAATTGTGGGGAAAATACAACACTTCACATGTAGGATCTTTTCACTCAATTATACACGAGGAATCACACGCTAGTCTAGAGGGTAGGGTGAATATGTCAATTTAAAATTAAGCTCGAATGACCTCTAATTTTAACCTATATCTACCACAACGACCTCTTCTCATAAAGATATGGCAATTTAATTGAGAATCCCTTTTAACATGAATAACGCATTAAGAGTGTGAATAGATGAATGGATATGCAATCAACACCAAATAATCCACAATCTACTTTTGATCCCAACCAAAGTCACAATCACCAAAACCACTATTAATGACTTGAAAAATAAACAATCAATTCATCAAATACATGGTGCGCATGTGTGCAACACTACAAGTGTTACAAGCAAATTAAAGCATTAGAGAACACAAACAATTTGTTGATGCAGAAATCCTTCACGAGAGAAATCGCAGAGAATCTTCTCAATTTACCAAATCCAAAGTCAATCTACAAAGTACTCGAAACTTATACTCAACCAATCCACATGGCTGGATGCTCTTTTCCTTTATAGATATTTTTATCAAAGGCCCTCCTTCGACATTATGGCTATCTTCACTTGAACTCCCTATCACACAATTCGTTTAGACCTCGAGCAATATTCAAGGTTTCACACCCAAGACCTCGGTATGCGCATTTTGCCAAGTGGTTTTTGGTTGATGATGCATAGTTAAAAGTTACATCTTATTATACCTTTATAAGATTAATTATGCTTTAATCGTGTTTAAATGATAATATTTCAAGATAAAGAAAGTACAAGAGCTTAAAGGCAATAACGTCACTCTTTCAAGCAACACACGTGTTTTAAAATAGGAATCAAGAAGGAGGAAAACAAGTTGCATGATAAAGTGGACTTTGCTTCCACGTTCGAATGCCCCATTAAAATCATTCAAGATCTCCAAGAGGCTGTTAGGGAGATGACACGAGGCTAGTTACTGTGAATGATAAGGTGCATTAGCAACCACATTCAAACTCCAACAACATTTAAACGCACTGGAAATAATAAATACTTTTACGTTCGAACGCCAAGTACCGTTCGAATGTAAATCCCTGACAAAATACAGGCAGATTAGATTTCCACCCAGATTTTCTGGCATAGTCTTGGACTTTAAGCACCTAGGTCTGTCCTTTACCTCCCTCCCTTGTCTGTAAATACCATCCCTCTAAACTTGCTAAAGGATATCTTTTGGAAGTGCAAAAACCCTCCAAAAGTAACTAGTTTTCTTCTACTTTCATCATTAGTGTAAAACTCGGGTAAATTTAAACTTTTTCGGAAAAAATGGCAAAATGGTAATTTGCCACTATAATGCGGATTTAAAATACGTATTTCTCTAGAGCTCGGATGATGAAATGGACCTCACCTTTGTATTCGTCTCATGAAATCTAGTTGCCCTGTCAATTTTTGTCAAATTCCGAGATAGTCAGATTTTTCACGTTTTACAAGACGACTGTGTCGAATGACCTCACAAGGGTCCCCAAAAATGGAAATTGTAAAATTTCCTTATAATTGAATTAATGTTCAAATAAAATTAATTTGAACTTAAACCGGGATGAAATTAATCGTTTCGGGGCGAAAACGGACCCGTGCAAGGAGGGGCGTGTGGCGCGAAGTGGACCAAGTGTTCAGGGTTATAAATATGAGCAAATATCTGATTTTGGAGCAGAATAGTCCCCATTTCTATGCTAGTTCACATTGGAAGAGGGAAGAGAGGAGAAAAGTGAGAAATCCAATTTTTCTCCCTTCGATTCACGGAGTTCCATCGCTCGAATCAACTCGAACCAAGAATCAAAGTTGATCTCCTCGACGAGAGCTACGAAACCATACCAAGAACGAAGGATTTCACCAAAGATCCAAGAGGAGACTTTGGGGAAATCAAGAGTTTTGGGGCTTGGGAGGTGTTCTTGAGGTTCTCCACACTTCAGCTCACGCTCCAAGAGGTAGGGTTCCCTCCTACTTTGGTTTACTTCTAACCTATGGTTCCATATGAAATGGGTAGGTATATATGGAACTATACATGTCACTTGCCTCTTGTTATGGAAGTGAGGAATTGGGTATACAAAGTGGCTTAGACCAACTTCTAGCTTAAATTTGATATGTGGAAGCTATTGGTGTAAACTCTTGGAAATTGGGTTTATGTGGGCTGTGTTGTGTGTTTTAAAACTTTTCTATTATAGTTGGTTTAAATGGAAATGAGTAGGTATATGGAACTATGTATTTCCCTTGCCTATGGTTATGGAGTAGGTGTAGAAATGATTTAATCAATTTCTAGTTTGAAATTGATATGTGAAGTTCCATGTGAAAATTCTTGGAGCTTGGTATTGTGTGGGCATGCTATGTGTTATATTGTGCCTTGTGAAAGAAATGAGTTATTTACATAGGTTATGTGATAACATGATTGGTGCCTTGAAGGTATTTTGCTAAATGCCTATGTGAGAATTAAGCTTGTTATGGCATAATTTATGTGTGACATGCTTGAGAAAAAGGTAATTGATATATGTTGTTAATATATTAGCATCATGATGAATTATGGTAATTATGTGCATTAGATATAAATTACCATGGCATATGTTGAAGTATGTGGTTAAATTGATCCATATGGCATTCATTACATATGGGACTTGACATTGACATGCAATGGTTCATTACATTGCATTTGCACGGAGACATTGCATTAGGTGGGTGTGTGTGCATGGTGTGATCAAACATCACACTTGGTGATTGATGGGTGGGCTCGGGAAAGTTGGGTTGAAAATCTGACTGAGTTGCATGATTGCATGAATATGGAGTCGGGGTTAGCAAGAAGGGCTAGAAAATCCCTCGGGTGAGAGACGCGGTGACTTGGATATGCACTCTAGTGGTATAAGAGTCCATAAAGTGTGTCGGTGTACGCGGAACAGTTGGTGGAAGTCCATGAATTCCGTGTCGGTTGGGTGCCGTTGGTGTAAGTCCATAAACACTCACCCCACGAAAGACCCAGAGATTTTAAAAGGATCATTGGATGAAATTCATCAATGACAGATTTTCTATACATTGGCATTGCATTGTGTTGCGGGAGTCAGTGAGGGCTCGGGTTAAAGTGCATGAGTGAGTTTCATCTCATTTCATGGTATGACATGGTAAAAGAATTCCAACATTGAATTGCATGTTCTTGTTTAGAATGGTTGTTGATTGTTACATGTGCACATTCATATGCATCTAGGGTGGGGAGTAGCCTCTGTAGGAGATACTCTATTGAGCGTTGCTCACCTTATAAGGGAAAACATTTCAGGTGCGGGATACACACCGGTGGACGGCTCTCATTTGGAGCCTCAAGGATGAAGAGAGGCCGAATTGTGGCCTTAAACTTGGTTTTTGTAAAAATTTTGTTAGAACTATGTTTTGGGCATGTAATATATGTAAAAGAATTGTAATCGAACTTATATGGATTACTTTTAATATAACCTTGCATGTTTTTATATGAGTATGGATAAATGGACCCGGTGTGGTCAATGTTTATTCATAAATGGACCCGGTGCGGTCAATGTTGTGTATTGGACCTTGGATGGGTCACGTGATTGTATATTGCACAGGTTGTGTTTTTTGTAGAGCTTCCCGTACAAAGGAGAATCTACCCGAATTGCGTTCAATTATGGACCCCGATAAATGGGGCATAATGGCGTGATGTCGAGTTACATGATATCCATGGGTATTCTGCGGGTTGACGGGTTGACAAAGGACCCCCGGTTTTTGGGGTATCACAGCTTGGTATCAGAGCCTAGGTATACGATTTACCTAGGGCTTGGTGGGCATGGGTCTAGACCATTGCATTCATTGTACATTTCATGTTATGTGCTTTAAATGCTACATGTTATGTGCTACGTGTTATGTGAACAATATGCATGGTAGAATGTATATGGAAAGGGAAACACTAGGGTTAGAAAACATAACCTTGGGGTTCAGAGAAAGGGATGAACAGTATAGTTCAATGTCTAGATGTCTACTAGTAGGTAGCACAAGCACTACTAATGAGACAAGGAGAGAAATCTTAAAGTTTAAACTTGATCCCTATTTTGGGATACTATGTGAGTGTTCTATTGCTATTTGACATGTGTGTAGATAGCATATAGAGGAAGAGGACGCCGAGGCATTGGGTGGAACAACCAACCACCACCGGCTTTTGACCAACAAGCCTTCGTGGAGGCTATTGGTGTTGTGGCTGCTACTATTGCACAGGCCAGTGCTACAGCTGCTACTAATGCACAGACTAGTGCAAATATGGGCCAAGGAGGCCCAAGTAACCTCCAGAAGTTCAATGCACACCAACCTCCGACCTTCATGGGAGGGGCAGATCCGATGGTGACTGACCATTGGTTCCGGCAAGTTGACAAGATCTTAGGGGCTATGGAGATCACCTCCGATGCCACTAAGATAATGCTAGCTACATTCCAGCTAGAGGGAGAATCCCAATTATGGTGGGATTGGGTAAAGGACTCTAAGAACTTGGAGGCGACGACATGGGGAGAGTTCCTAGAGCTCTTTGATTGATTGAAAATGCGGTGTTGTTTCCTAACCTCTAAACATCATCCCTAAATGTGTGTATGGCTTATAGGAATGGGTGAGTGTCACTCTCACTCGGAATGATGCAAAAGATTAGGCAACAATGGAATGATGATGGAAATGAATGGAATGAACAAAATGTTATGAAATGGAATGCGTGTGTGGTGAACAAAAATGCTCCCCAATCGAAAGGAGTTTTTTGTGGTCGTGTGTTTTACTTGGAAGAGTATTCCAAGGTCGTCTCCTCAGGGAAGGAAAGGGAGTTTTGTGAAAGTGATTTTGCAAAAGTGAAAAGAAAGTGTAAAATCTTGTATTTGTGTTTTGTGGTTGTGTTTATGTATGGAAAATGCAAGAAAACAATGTTGGCTAATCCAAAGGAAGTCACTCCAATAGGACTACCATTTCAACTCCAATCCCTCCTTAACTCCGATAGAGCATGAATGAACAATTGATTCGGGGGAAGCTAGGGATGAGGTTGGTGATGATCTAAGAATAAACCGTGACAAGTCTACGGAATATCAAAGGCACCAATTCATCCACTCTCAACCCCGTCAAACCGAACCATTGGACTCTTAAGGGAGGGAGGAGAATGAGTTACAATGGAATCCCCAAGAGAAATTTTCCCTTGGATTTACCAACTTAAATCTAACTACTCATGGTAAAATGAAAGACAAGCATAATAATGTAAATGGATATAATGAAGACATGAAGCATGAAGCATGAAACTTACAACAAGAAGCAAGAAATCTAAAGCTATGAAGGAAAATATGCAATACCCATTTTAAGCTAAGAAATGAAGAAAACATGGAAGCAACAATGGTGAAAGCTAAAATGAAAGATTAAACTTGCAATAAACTTGAAAGGAATGACATTAAAGACAATAAATGAAGCTTACAAGGTTCTTACATTAAACTACAAGTGAAAGAGTGGAAGAAAAATGCAAAAACGTCACTTTGAGCACTATTCATCATCTTCCCCCTTGGAGCTTTCTATATCTAATCCTAAGCTTAGGTAGCCAACCCTTCAATGTGTGTTGAATGCTAAGTATATGGAGTGTGAAAGACTTCCAATTTCGTGCATGGTGGTCCCCCTAGCATGTGGTAGGTCTTACACAAAAGGGGGGGCTGAGTTGATTGGGTCTTGACAGGCTAGCCTGCAACCCCATATGGCAGCCCACTTCTCTCTCCTCTTCATTCAATGCCAAGCCTCCTTAGTCTTCCAATAGGGTGTAGGAGGGATGTGGTTGTGTAAGAAAATGTTGGGGAGCAAGTGGGAGAAGAGTAGGTGGGACCCCCAAGCCTCAAAGTTGAGTTACAGACTGTTTTCGGCATTCTGGGCAATCAACTACCGGTAGCTCGGCGGTAGCAGCAACTCCAGAAACAATCAGCTACCGGTAGTCATGCGGTAGCTGTCTGCTCTGGACCAGTTGTCGTAGAATTGGCATAACTTTTGATCCAACCATACGATTGAGCTGAAATTTGGACACAAAATAGAAGACACCCAGATCTACAACTTTCATGTTTTGAACTTTTTCAAATTCTGAGTATATCATGGTCAAAATGGAGGAACTACGAGGCAGTACTTCCAAACAATGTGGCTGCTGATGCCCTTGTTCCCAAGCACCAATGCCTTCTTGATTTCTTCACTTTTAAGCCTCCAATTCTTCATGTATTGTGTCCATGCCTTCACCACACATCCATCAAGGTTGCAATGTCCTAAAATCAATCATTTAAGCTATGAAAGGTTGCCACATCAAAATATCAACATTATAGTTCAAAACGGCTAACTTCTAAGCACTTAAATACAAAAGTTGAGTTAAAATGCATGTAATGAGCCCTTCAAATATGCAATATTATGTGCTCATCACTCTTCATGGGCAAATATTTTCTGGCGTCTGTCTGGCAAGCTAAGGCTCAGGAGTTCCTGAATTTGAGGCAAGGAACTATGACGGTATTAGAATACGTGGCTAAGTTCACGGAATTAGCCCGTTTCACTGATGATTATGTGGCCACAGACATGGCCAAGGTGAGGAAGTTTGAGGATGGCTTGAAATTGTCCATCCGGGGTAAAATTGTGGGCCTCTGCCTGCAAGACTTGGACTCGATGGTCGAGGCATCTATGGCTATTGAGAGAGAGATATATGATGCACGGAACATCCAGGAAGCGGGTGTTAAAGACAAGAAGAAGGAGGACCAATCATTTTCTTCTAGCTCGGGAAAGAGGTAGAAGACTTTCATTCCGCAGGGACAGCTAGGACAGGGCCGTGGCTATCAAGGCCAAGGCCCAGGTCGATCCTCCCAAGGCGGGGGAAACCTAAGGACAACATATCAGGCAGGTCAGAGGACTTGTTTCCATTGCCACCAGCCAGGTCACATGAAGCGGGATTGTCCTCAGAGGCAGGGATCCCAGAGTTATGGGGCGTCTCAGTCCCAGTCATCGGTGGGGCACTCACAGACTCACTTTATTCCTACCTACCCCACCATGGGCCAGGGAAGCCAGTACCAGTTTTAGGGTGCTGCACAGGGCCCTACTACTTCACGTGTGGGGATCCATCAATCAGGCCAAATGGGCCAGAGCATAGGTCGAGGTTGAGGCCAAGGTTCACAAGCCGGAACTTCAGGGACCCAGGGGCGTGTCTACGCCATTATGCCTCAGACTGAGCCAGCAGATCAGTCGGTTATCCAGGGTACATTTATGCTCTCTCACTTATGGGCAAGGGTATTATTTGACTCTGGTGCATCTCATTCTTTTATTGCTGCATCATGTGTGAAAGATTTGGGCTTGGAGGTTGAAACCTTGGAAGAGCCGTTGCATGTGAGTTCTCCCCTAGGAGCTAGGGTGAGCGTTGATTGATTGAAAAACCTTGTTGTTTCCTAACCTCTTAACTTCATCCCTCAATGTGTGTATGACTTATAGGACTAAGGGAGTGTCACTCTCCCTCGGAATGATGCAAGAGATAGGGCAACGGAATGGAGGATGGAATGAATGAAAATGTAAATGAAATGCGGGTGTGTGAACAAAAGTGCTCCCCAATCGCAAAGAGTCTTTTGTGTGTCGGTGTTTTACTTGGAAAAGTATTCCAAGGTCGTCTCCTCAGGGAAGGAAAGTTCAAGTTGTGTGAAGGTGATTTTGCAAAAGGTAAAGAAAGTGAAAAATCTTTTGTTTGAGTTTTGTGGTTGTGTTTGTGAATGGAAATGCAAGAAAACAATTGTTGGCTAATCACAAAGGTTCACTCCAATGGGAATGCCAAGCCAACTCAAAGCCTTCCTCCAATGGTGCTTAGAAGTACGATTGATTCGTGGGAAGCTAGGGATGAAATGGGTGAGTATCCAAGCATAAACCGTGACTAGGCCTACGGAATATCAAAGACTTACCAACTTATCCACCCTCAACCCAGTCAAACCGAGTCATCATACACCGAGAGAAGGAATGAAAGAGAGTTGGAATGGCATACCCAAGTGGAATTCTCCCTTGGATTAACCAACTTAAAAGCTATTTACTCATGCATAAAAGAAAGACAAGCATAATGTAAATGAAAGACATTGTAGAGAAATGAAAATTTAAAGCATGAAACTTAACTTGAAGCAAGAAATCTAAAGCTATGAAGGAAAATATGCAATACCCATTTTAAAAGATGAAATGAAGAAAACTTGAAGCAACAATGGTGAAATGAAGAACATGCAAGTAAACTTGGAATAAACTTGAAACAACTAAGATTAAAGTGCAAGGAATGAAGATTACAAGAAGTTTAAAGCTTACAACAATTGAAATGGAAAGGAAAATGCAAAAACATAAACTTACATTACACTATTTATCATCTTCTACATGGAACTAAAAGTAAGCTTAGGTAGCCACCCTTGAAGAACTTGTGTAATGCTGAGTATATGGTGAAGGAGCCTTCAAATTTCGTGCATGGTGGTCCCCCTAGCCTGTGTGCAGGCCTCCCATCAATAGGAGGCTAAGTTGAAGCTTGGACAGGCTAGGAGAAGGTTAGCCTGCAATTCCCCTGGCAGCCCCCTTCAATCCCCTCTTCATTAATGCCATTGCCTCCAAATGTCTTCAAGTAGGGTGTAGGAGGCATGGTTGTAGGGATAAAATGTCGGGCTAGGTGTGGGAGAAGTGTAGGTGGGACCCCCAAGCAAGTGGAGCATGATTGCAGGCGCTTCTGGGCTGTTCTGGGAGCGTACCGATACTGTGTACCGGTACTCTAAACATTCTGGAGTTCGAAGTACCGGTACGCAGTTCCGGAACGGTACCATACCGGTACTGTTTTCTACTCTGGACCACTTTTCGTAGAATCGGCATAACTTTTGATCCAGTCATTGGATTGAGCTGAAATTTTGACAAAATACAGAAGACATCCAGATCTACAACTTTCGTGTTTTGAACTTTTTCATATTCTAAGTGGATCATGGTCAAAATGGAGGAATACCGAGGCTCTGTTTCCAGATGGTGTGGCTGCTGGTGCTTTTGTTCGCAAACACCAATACCTCCTTGATTTCTTCACTTTTAAGCCTGCAAATATTCATGTAATGTTTCCATGCCCTCACCACACATCCATCATAGTTGCAAGGTCCTAAAATCAATCATTTAAGCTATAAAAACTTGCAACATTGAAAATTCAACATTATTCATAAAATTGGCTAACACTAAGTACATATATGCAAAAGTTGAGTTAAAATGAATGTAATGAGACCTTCAAATATACAATATTTTGTGCTCATCAAGCTTTGATAAGATATATCGGGGTTATGAGCTAGAGATCTCGGGGATTCTACTCACCGTGGACCTTAGGGTCATGGACATGTCAGAGTTTGATGTCATCCTTGGGATGGACTGGTTGGCGGCACACCGAGTCGTCATTGATTGTGATCGTAAGAGGGTCACTGTCTACACACCGGAGGGTGTTTGTTTCAAGTTCCAGGGGCAAAAGCATAACACTTTACCCCAAGTAGTGTATGACTCCCGTTGGCACGGTCAATTGGTGGGTTGGCTAGCAAGCCTTACCCTAGAGGACAAGGCGAGATAGGAGTTGGGTTTACCTCGGGTGGTTTGTGAGTATGAGGATGTTTGTCCGGATGAACTATCGGGATTACCTCCACATAGGGATGTAGACTTCACCACTGAGTTACACCCCGGTACATCGCCCATTTCTATGACTCCACATAGGATGGCACCTGCTGAGTTGCAAGAGCTCAAGGTCCAATAGCAAGAATCGATGGACAAGGGGTTCATTAGGTCGAGCACCTCACCTTGGGGCGCTCCGGTATTGTTTGCCAACAAGAAAGACAAGACTCTTCGGCTATGCATAGATTACCGGCAGTTGAATCGGATTACTATCAAGAATAGATATCCTTTGCCGAGGATTGATGATTTATTTGATCAACTCAAAGGGGCGTGGGTCTACTCCAAGATAGATCTACGCAGGGGTTACCATCAGTTGAGGGTTAGGGAGGAAGATATCCCTAAGACGGCATTCAGAATGCGGTATGGGCATTTTGAGTTCACCGTGATACCTTTTGGATTGATGAATGCCCCGACGGCATTCATGGATCTCATGCATAGGGTGTTCCAACCCTACTTAGATCAGTTTATCGTAGTCTTTGTTGACAACATTTTGATCTACTCCAAGTCTGAGGAGGAGCATGAGGGTCACTTGAGGGTTGTTCTCCAGACCTTGAGAGACCACCAGTTGTACGCCAAGTTCAGCAAGTGTGAATTTTGGCTTACGGAGGTAAAGTTTTTGGGACACGTGGTATCGATTGACCCGGAGAAGGTTGAGGCAATTATGAGTTGGGAGAGGCCGAAGTCAGTCTTCGAGATACGCAGTTTCTTAGGATTGGCAGGGTACTATCGGAGGCTCATCGAGGACTTCTCCCGACTAGCCGCACCTATGACGAGATTGACCCGGAATGAGGTTAAGTTTGAGTGGAATGATTCGTGTGAGAAGGCATTCCAAGAGTTGAAGAGGAGGCTTACTTCAGCTCCTATTTTGATTGTTCCGGAGAGGGGACTGAGGTACACAGTGTATTGTGATACCTCCAAGGACGGACTTGGTTGTGTCTTGATGAAGTCTAGGAGAGTGGTAGCTTATGGTTCTCGGCAGTTAAAGAACCACGAGTAGAATTACCCCACACATGACATGGAGTTGGCGATCATAGTCTTGGCGCCACTATCTATATGGTGAGCAGTTCGAGGTGTTTTCGGACCACAAAAGTTTGAAGTACATCTTTACACAACGGGACCTCAACATGAGGCAATGCAGGTGGATGGAGTATCTGGAGGAATATGACTTCACTTTGCATTACCATCCCGGTAAGGCAAATGTCGTGGCTGATGCACTCAGCTGGAAGTCACGGGGAGTCTTGACTAGTGTGGCTTCCCGGGAGTGGCAGATGCTCGAGACTGTGAAACAGTTCAGACTACACTACATGGGTCAGGCTTAGGGCACTTTAGGGAGTTTGGTGGCTACGCCTTCCCTACTGAGCAGAGTGATCGAGTCCCAAGGGCAGGACATGGAGATGTTGTCCATTAGGGACCGAGTACGGTTGGGTACAGGTGACGAGGGCTAGGCCATTCACACGGATGGTAGTCTTCGGTATAGGGGAAGGGTTGTGGTTCCCCATTCTGCGGATCTGAGAGAGGAGATCCTTAGAGAGTTCTATTGCTCCCGTTTTGTTGTGCATCCAGGTGGCACAAAGATGTACCATGATCTTCATCGCCAGTATTATTGGAGCGGAATGAAGAAACACGTTGGGGATTTTGTTAGCCGATGTCTCACGTGTCAGTAGGTGAAGGCTGAATACCAAAGACCAGCAGGGTTACTCCAGCCTTTGGAGGTAGCGGAGTGGAAGTGGGAGCATGTCACGATGGATTTTGTGACCCACTTGCCACGAACATCGCGAGGGCATAACGCGGTATGGGTGATAGTGGACCGGCTTACGAAGTCGGCACACTTTTTGGGGTGCGGATGACCTTCACACTGGAGGAATTCTACATGTTGTATATACGGGAGATTGTCCGGTTACATGGGGTGCCCGTATCTATAGTATCAGATCGGGATCCCAGGTTTATGGCTCATTTTTGGGAGAGTTTCCAGCGAGCCATGGGGACACAGTTGATGATGAGCACTGTTTTTCATCCCTAGACGGACAGTCAGTCGGAGAGGACCATCTAGACTTTAGAGGACATGCTACGGGCATGCGTCCTAGATCTCAAGGGTAGCTGGGAAGAGCACTTACCTTTAGTGGATTTCGCCTACAACAATAGTTATCAGGCGAGCATACAGATGGCACCCTATGAGACACTATATGGGAGGCATTGTTGTTCTCTGGTTTGTTGGACGGAGGTAGGAGAGAGACCCTCTATGGGTTTGAAATTGGTTAGAGACACCTCGGAGAAGGTGGACTTGATACGGAAGCGTCTTCTCATGGCTCAGAGCCGACAGAAGAGCTACGTCGACAGACGACGACGACATCTAGAGTTTGAGGTGGGAGATCAAGTCTTCTTGAAGGTAATGTCTAAAAGAGAAGTGGTCAGGTTCGGCAAGCGGGAAAAGCTGTCGCCGAGGTATATCGGGCCCTTTGAAGTACTTGAGAGGGTTGGTACAGTTGCTTACCAGTTGGCGTTACCGCCAAATCTATCGGGGGTTCACGCGTTGTTCCATGTCTCCATGCTCCGGAAATACACCCCAGATCTGACTCATGTGGTGGATTGGGACGAGCTTGTTGTTATGTGGATGGGACCTTCGAGGAGGGACCGGTGCGTATCATGGACAGCCGGGATCAGGTTTTGCGATGCAAGACCGCGAGGCTAGTGAAGGTGCTGTGGCAGCACCGAGGAGTGGAGGAGGCAATATGGAAGCATGAGGACACTATACGTACCAGCTATCTTTTCTTATTCGAGGATGGAGGTACATTATTATAGTTATCTAGTATTATATGATTGTTGCATATGCATGTGGTTGACTGTGCATGTGTGTGTGAATTTCGGGGGCGAAATTCTTTTAAGGGGGGAAGAATGTAAAACCCAGGTAAATTTGAACTTTTTCTGAAAAAGGGCAAAATGGTAATTTGCCACTATAATACGGATTTAAAATATGTATTTCTCTAGAGCTCGGATGAAGAAACGGACCTCACCGTTGTATTCGTCTCGCGAAATTTAGTTGCCCTGTCAATTTTCGTCGAATTCCAAGATAGTCAGATTTTTCACGTTTTACGAGACGACTGTGTCGAATGATCTCACAAGGGTCCCCAAAAATGGAAATTGTAAAATTTTCTTATAATTGAATTAAAGTTCAAATAAAATTAATTTGAACTTAAACTGGGATGAAATTAATCGTTTCGGAGCAAAAACGGACCCAAGCAAGGGGGGCGTGTGGCGCGACGTGGACCAAGTGTTAAGAGTTATAAATATGAGCAAATGTCTTATTTTGGAGCAGAATACTCCCCATTTCTCTACTAGTTCACATTGGAAGAGGGAAGAGAGGAGAAATGTGAGAAATCCAATTTTTCTCCCTTCGATACACGGAGTTCCGTCGCTCGAATCAACTTGAACCAATAATCAAAGTTGATCTCCTTGACGAGAGCTACGCAACCATACCAAGAACGAAGGATTTCACCGAAGATCCAAGAGGAAACTTTGGGAAAATTAAGAGTTTTGGGGCTTGGGAGGTGTTCTTGAGGTTCTCCACACTTCATCTCACGCTCCAAGTGGTAGGGTTCCCTCCTACTTTGGTTTACTTCTAACCTATGGTTCCATATGAAATGGGTAGGTATATATGGAACTATACATGTCACTTGCCTCTTGTTATGGAAGTGAGGAATTGGGTATACAAAGTGGTTTAGACCAACTTCTAGCTTAAATTTGATATGTGGAAGCTATTGGTGTAAACTCTTGGAAATTGGGTTTATGTGGGCTGTGTTGTGTGTTTTAAAACTTTCCTATTATAGTTGGTTTAAATGGAAATGAGTAGGTATATGGAACTATGTATTTCCCTTGCCTATGGTTATGGAGTAGGTGTAGAAATGATTTAATCAATTTCTAGTTTGAAATTGATATGTGAAGTTCCATGTGAAAATTCTTGGAGCTTGGTATTGTGTGGGCATGCTATGTGTTATATTGTGCCTTGTGAAAGAAATGAGTTATTTACATAGGTTATGTGATAACATGATTGGTGCCTTGAAGGTATTTTGCTAAATGCCTATGTGAGAGAATTAAGCTTGTTATGGCATAATTTATGTGTGACATGCTTGAGAAAAAAGTAATTGATATATGTTGTTAATATATTAGCATCATGATGAATTGTGGTAATTATGTGAATTAGATATAAATTATCATGGCATATGTTGAAGTATGTGGTTAAATTGATCCATATGGCATTCATTACATATGGGACTTGACATTGACATGCAATGGTTCATTACATTGCATTTGCACGGAGACGTCGTATTAGGTTGGTGTGTGTGCATGGTGTGATCAAACACCACACTTGGTGATTGATGGGTCGGTTCGGGAAAGTTGGGTTGAAAATCCGACTGAGTCGTATGGTTGCATGAATATGGAGTTGGGGTTAGCAAGAAGGGCTAGAAAATCCCTCAGGTGAGAGACCCGGTGACTTGGATACGCACTCCAGTGGTATAAGAGTCCATAAAGTGTGTCGGTGTACGCAGAACCGTTGGTGGAAGTCCATGAATTCCGTGTCAGTTGGGTGCCGTTTGTGTAAGTCCATAAACACTCACCCCACGAAAGACCCGGAGATTTTAAAAGGATCATTGGATGAAATTCATCAATGACATATTTTCTACACATTGGCATTGCATTGTGCTGCGGGAGTCAGTGAGGGCTCAGATTAAAGTGCATGAGTGAATTTCATCTCATTTAATGGCATGACATGGTAAAAGAATTCCAACATTGAATTGCATGTTCTTGTTTAGAATGGTTGTTGATTGTTACATGCACATTCATATGCATCTAGGGTGGGGAGTAGCCTCTGTAGGAGATACTCTATTGAGCGTTGCTCACCTTATACGGGAAAACATTTTAGGTACGGGATACACACCGGTGGACGACTCTCATTTGGAGCCTCAAGGGTGAAGAGAGGCCGAATTGTGGCCTTAACCTTGGTTTTTGTAAAACTTTTGTTAAAACTATGTTTTGGCATGTAATATATGTAAAAGAATTGTAATCGAACTTATATGGACTACTTTTAATATAACCTTGCATGTTTTTATATGAGTATGGATAAATGGACCCGGTGTGGTCAATGTTTACTCATAAATGGACCCGGTGCGGTCAATATTGTGTATTGGACCTTGGATGGGTCACGTGATTATATATTGCACAGGTTGTGTTTTGGGTAGAGCTTCCCGTACAAAGGAGACTCTGCCCGAATTTCGTTCAATTATGGACCCCGATAAATGGGGCATAATGGCGTGATGTCGAGTTACATGATATCCATGGGTATTCCGCGGGTTGACGGGTTGACAAAGGACCCCCGGTTTTTGGGGTATCACAATTAGCTTCCATTGTAAAGCTTCCTTCTTCACTTAGAGGATTGAACCTCTCTCACCTTTCTAGCTCTCTTGTAGCATTGAAGGGTGGGTAGCATTTTACTCATTCTTTGTCGGAGATAAGCATATTATTTTGGTAAACGTTAACTTGTAATTATAAGTTCCTCTACTTGGAGGGATGAGATTCACTCACTTTTCTAGCTTTCTCAAGGCCATGAAGAGTGATTAGTTTCTCATTCACTCTTTAGTGAGAGGTAATGGACATGTATATTATGGTTCGGAAGTTATATTAGTGCATTTCATTTATGCTTAGTGATTGATCTTTCCATTGCTTATTGAATGATTGAATGCATCTAGCAAAGCTAAAAGTACTTTGTACGATCATGAATCTCATATAGACAAGTTAATTCTTGACATAGGAGAATTCATTGGATCTTTGCAAGTACTCAAGCTAGGTCTTCATTAAAACTTTTCAATCTTCAGTGTCATTATGCTTTAACTAAGAATGGGGTAATTTAATAGTTGCTGGATGATTTGTAGGATTGCTTGCTTGTTTGTAGACGGGTTAAGTCCTAGCACTAACAATTCTTCCAAATCTCTACAAAGACATCGGAGTCATGCTCTTGATTCACACAGTCCATCTTTATCCTCCAATTAAATTACTATTGACTTAGGGGTTAATTGAGTTGCTTACAAAGCACAAATATAACAACCGGATGAATAACTACATGTCTATATCCTCGAGCTTAAGGGTGACTTTTTCAGTTAAGAGAATCATATATTTTGTCTAGAAAATTCTATAATCATCATAACTTCAAATCTCAAGGGTTACAGTCACTTTGGTCTCTATCACTTATAACTTCAAAACACCAACATTAGTTCCCTGTGGATTCGACTCCGGACTTAACCGGATTATAACTACAACTTGACCACCTGCACTTGGGTGTACACATTTCAGATCTAGTCAAGTTTTTAGGGTCATTGGCAGGGAATCAAACGGTGTTTTAAAGTAAAAAGTGAAAAGACATTTATTTATTGTATATATTTTTGATTTATTGTATATAATTTTTATGTTATGTCAGAGTATGATCCTCACTTTCCAAATTTGCTAGAAGAATCTGTTGAGTCTATAAATTAATCTGAACCTTCCTCGCCTTGATTAGTAACATACTCCTTTGATAATAGCATGACCAAGAATGAGAGAGAATGGAAAATTCCTAATATTCGAACTCTAAGGGATTATTTGCATCCCACACGAAATAGTGTCCTCCCTTGTTTTCTGTTTCCTGCAAATGCGCCCAACTTCAATGTCAAGTCTGGGACAGTACAATTACTACCTCAATTTCAAGGACTCAAATAAAAAAACCCACATTTACATATTAAAGATTTCGAGGAGGTATGTGGGACATTCCAAGATAATTTTGAACTGGCCAAGTTGAAACTTTTTCCTTTCTCTTTAAAGGACAAAGCTAAACAATTGCTAAATTATGTGAAAGACCCATTTGATACCAAACTGGCAGGCATTATAAAATGAGTTTTTCAGGAAGTTTTTCCCTCTACACCGTACCAATGCACTTAAAAGGCAAATCATGAACTTTCCAGTTAAAGAGGGAGAGAAATTTTACCAATGTTGGGAGAGACTCAAGGATCTTCTCCAAGCCTGCCCACACCATGCTTTTGAGAGTTGGACTTTGGTAGGATTTTTCTATGATTCTTTGCCCACTCGACTATGTCAGTTTGTTGAAATGATGGCTCAATGAGAGTTCATAGAAAAAAGTCTAGAGAAGGCATTTGAATTTTTTGATATCATATCCAAGAGTTACTAGATGTGGGACTCAGCCTCTCCTGCCACTGTCGAAGCCAAACCATCCACGCCCCAAGGGGGATAATATGTTTTAAAAGAAGACGATGACCTGAGGGCAAAAATAGCTACCTGTATTGATGCTAGAGATGAAGAAGGTAAATCAGGTTGCTATTGGCCCTCTCACAAAACAAGTGTGTGGGATTTGTGCTTTGATAGGACACCCTACTGGGGAATGTCCTACCATTCCTATATTTAGGAAGTCTTATTAGAACAGACCAATGAAATTTCCAATTTTAGCAAGCCCTATTCCAACCCTTATTCCGAAACTTATAATCCAGGGTGTCGGAATCACCCAAATTTCAGCTGGAGTAACTCACAACAGCCTCCCATAAATCCACAACAAGGTTCACAACCACCACCTCAAGAGCCTCCTGCGTATAAACCATACCAACTACCACACAAGAGAAGTCTTGAGGATACATTAAATCAGTTCATGCAAAACCAAATGAACTATAACAATCATTCCACTCAGGCATTCAATGACTTCAAAATCCAGACCACTCAGTCATTTGAGGACCTCAAAAGTCATATCCAAAAGTTGACCCAGTCAATGACCACACATGAGAAGGACAAGTTTCCTGCCCAACCTAAATAACCACATGGTTAATATCATGTGAGTAATCCTTCAACCATGGAATCTCCACAAGAGCAAGTTCAAGTCATCACCACTCTAAGAAGTGGTAAAGTCATTGATAAAACCATCAAACCATCACCACTCAATGAGACCACACCTGTGCTACAACCTTAACAAGTCTCTCTTAGTGAGTCTGAGTCTAGAGAAGATAAAGAGTCATGACCACTATGTCTCATTCATGCAACTTTTCCTCAAAGACTCAAGAAAACACAGAAGTTGAACAATCATGCAGAAATTTAAGAGCTTTTTAAGCAAGTAAAAATCAAGATACCACTTTTGGATGCCATCAAGCAAGGTCCTTCTGATGTCAAGTTTGTAAAGGACCTGCGCACAATCAAAAGAAGTCAAAAAGTTCAGAAAAAGGGGTTTCTTAACAGAACAAGCCAGTGTCATACTTCAACACAAAATCCCTCCAAAATACAAGGATCCGGGGTGTCCCATAGTGTCATGTGTCATTGGGAATTTCCGGATAGAACAAGCATTGATGTATCTTGGAGCCAGTGTCAACTTGCTCCCTTTCTCAGTCTACTAACAATTAGGTTTGGGTGAACTCAAACCCACATGTATCACACTACAGTTGGCAGATAGGTCTATCAAAGTTCTGAGAGATATTGTTGAGGTGTCCTTGTTCAAGTAGATAACTTTTTTTTTCCCATCAACTTCATTGTCTTGGATACTCCGCCAGCAATACATTCGGGGAACCAAATTCCCATCATTCTTGGTCGACCTTTCCTAGCAACTTCAAATGCATTAATCAATTGTAGGAATGGGGTCATGAAATTGACTTTCAGGAATATGACTCTTGAGCTTAACATTTTCAACATTGCCAAGCACCCAAGAGAGGAAAAAGAATTGAGAGAAGTGAATTTCATTGAGTCTTTGGCACATGAACATTTGAACAGAGCATTTTGTGAAAACTCCCCAGAATCTTGTTTACTAGAGTTTATCACATCTGAGTTGAAAGATGATTGTCAAAGTCTAAAGAGTTGCCCAGCTCATGTTGCCGAGACGTGGGTACCCAAATTTGAAGAATTGACCTCAAGTGGTACAAAGCCACTCTCATCCAGTGTCAAGCCACCAAAGCCTGAATTAAAACCTCTCCCATCAGACTTATAATATGCATTTTTAGGGGAGGACGAGTCTTATCCAGTGGTCATTTCATCCAAGCTTACAAGTTTACAAGAGTCTAAGCTAAAAGAAGTCCTTAGACATCATAAGAGCACCATTGGGTGGACCATTTCTTATTCAAAAGGTATAAGCTCATTAATTTGCAATCATGCTATATACCTCGAGGAGGATGCAAAACCTTCTCATCAAATGAAGCGACGGTTGAACCCTCACCTGAAGGAGGTTGTACGGACTGAGGTGCTCAAACTATTAGATGCAGGAATCATTTTCTCCATCTCTGATAGTAAATGGGTCAGCCCAACCCAAATCGTGCCCAAAACGTTTGGGGTCACAGTGGTTAAAAATGATGTCAATGAGTTGGTACCAACCCGAGTTGTCACAAGATAACGAATGTGCATAGATTACCGAAAACTCAATTCGGTGACTAGGAAGGACCACTTTCCTCTTACCTTTCCCAATCAAGTCTTAGAAAGAATTGTAGGTCATGCATTTTATTATTTCCTAGATGGATACTCTGGGTACAATTAAATCGAGATAGCACTTGATGACCAAGAGAAAACAATGTTCACATACCCATTCGGTACTTTTGCATTAAAAGGATGCCATTTGGACTTTGTAACGCTCCTGCACATTTCAAAGATGCATGCTGAGTTTGTTTAGTGACATGGTTGAGAGATTTTTGGAAGTATTCATGGATGATTTTTCTGTGTATGAAGATTCATTTGAATTATGTTTAACTAACCTGGAAATTTTTTTGATAAGATGTAAGGAGACCAATCTAGTGCTTAATTGGGAGAAATGTTATTTCATGGTAACACAATGCATTGTTTTCGATCACATTGTGTCATTAGAAGGCATAAAAGCTAACAAAGCAAAAAATAGATCTGATAGGCAATATGCCTGCTCATAAAACTGTTAAAGATGTCTGATCATTTCTAGGGCATGCAGAGTTCTATAGGAGATTCATCAAAGATTTCAATACCATATCAAAACCCGTGTGTCATCTCCTAAGTTAGGATGTAACTTTCATATGGAATTAGGCATGTCAACAAGCTTTTGATAAGCTTAAAGGTATGTTAATCTCCGCTCCAATAATGCAATCTCCTGGCTGGACACTGCCCTTTGAATTGATGTGTGATGCAAGTGACTACGATGTGGGAGCAGTGTTGGGTCAAATGAAGGATAAAAAACCTTATGTGATCTATTATGCAAGCAAGACTCTGAATGATGCTCAAATGAATTATTCCACAATTGAAAAAGAATTGCTTGCAGTGATTTTTGCTCTAGAAAATTTTCGTTCTTATCTAGTTGGTTCATGTCATTGTGTTTACTGATCATGCAGCATTGAATTATTTGCTCACAAAAAAAGATGCCATGCCACGACTATTGAGATGGATACTCTTATTGCAAGAATTTGACCTAATCATCAAGGACAAAAAAAGGGGTCAAAAATGTAGTGACAAATCATCTATCAAGGCTGACATATGAATTCCCTGAGGACAAGTTATCAATCAATGAAAATTCTCTTGATAAGCCACTGTTCACAATCTTTGAATCACCATGGTATGCTGATATTGCTAACTTCTTAGCCACTGGTACGTCCCCCTTCTTTTATCATGATGGATAAAAAGAAATTTTTAAGAGAAGTTCGTAATTTCTTTTGGGAGGATCCATACATTTTTAAATACTGTAAGAATCAAATCATAAGACGTTGTGTACCCAATCAAGAGATCACACATGTAATTTCTTTTTGTCATTCTGAAGCATGTGGTGGCCATTTTTCGTCAAAAAAAAACTGCTGCAAAAATTTTGCAGTGTGGGTTTTATTGGCCCATGAATTGATCCGAAATGTGTACACCCAAGTGCAGGCGGTCAAGCTGTAGTAATAATCCGGTTTGAGTCTGAAGTCGAATCCACAGGAAGCTGTTGTTAGTGTTTCAAAGTAAGCAATGGTGGAGACTAGTTGGTTGTATCCTTTGAGATTTGAAATTGTGGTGTTCAGGATTCTTTCTAGACAGAATATAAGATTCTTTCCAGGAGAGTTTTCTAAACAAAATGTGAGATAAGCTTTAATATAAAAGAGTCACTATTTAGTTCAAGGCTTTGGACATGTAGTTAATTATCCGGTTTATTATAACTGTGCTTGATAACTCAATTAACCCCCGTGTCAACGGCAGATTAATCGGAAGATAAAGGTGGATTGTGAGAATTAAGAACATGATTCCGATGTCTTCCTAGAAGTTTACAAGAAT